>CM042561.1:9531945-9944445 GCA_023630585.1 Cranoglanis bouderius
CTGGCCCAGATGCAGCAAAACAGGCCCAAACCATGATATTACCACCACTATATTTCACAGATGGGATAAGATTCTTATGCTGGAATGCAGTGTTTTCTTTTCTCCAACATAACCCTTCTCATTTAAACCAAAAAGTTATATTTTGGTCTCATCCATCCAAAAAACATTTTTACAATAGCCTTCTAGCTTGTCCACATGATCAGAAGGGCAGCAATGTTCTTTTTGGAGAGCAGTGACTTTCTCTCTGCAACCCTGCCATGCACACCATTGTTGTTCAGTGTTCTCCTGATGGTGGACACATAAACATAACATTAGCTAATGTGAGAGAGGCCTTTAGTTGCTTATGGACTAGTACATGTCTTGCTCTTGGAATGATCTTTGTTGGTCGACCACTCCTGGGGAGGGTAACAATGGTCTTGAATTTCCTCCATTTGTACACAATCTGTCTGACTGTGGATTGGTGGAGTCCAAACTCTTTAGAGATGGATTTATCACCTTTTCCAGCCTGATGAGCATCAACAACTCTCTTTCTGAGGTCCTCAGAAATCTCCTTTGTATATGTAATATTGGATAATTTTCTTCAATAAATAAATGACCAAATATAATATTGTCTCATTTGTTTAACTGGGTTCTCTTTATCTACTTTTAGGACTTGTGTGAACACCTGATAATGTTTTAGATCATATTTATGCAGGTATATAGAAAATTTGTGAAGGGTTCACAAACTTTCAAACACCACTATATCTATACTAACTTGGCCATCTGTACTAACTTGGCTAACTTTTGCTTGGCTGATCTTGCACATTACTCTTGACATATCTGTTATAACTCTGACAGATGCCGTACCATTGTCAGCTATATAACCTTTATAAAAGCTATATAGCACCTTTTTAAATCAGGTATGGATACAAAGACTGTTGTTCATGTTAATTTTGCTTTATGTTTTGGATTTATGAATTATTGCAGGATACACTTGATACACTTTCTTTTAAAACATCTTGAAATGGAATTTTTGTAGATTAATTTTAAAATAGTCAACAAAATCAAAATTAAATGAAAGTTTATGCAAGTAAAAATGAAAACAATAAAAAGAAAGTTATTACAATGGCACATTACATGATGTGGCTTCCTCTAGCAATATCACAACAGATGGTCAAAGCAGTTGCTCTTCCTAACCAACTGACTGTATACAGCATATACATATATACATACAGTATACTCAGTGGACACTATATTAGGTTCACCTACCTTGTAATTGTACTCATGCTATGTCAGACCTACCATATAGGCATACTTTGTACATACAGTACAGAGCTGTGAAAAAGTATTTGCCCCATCCTCATTTCTTCTGTTTTTTTGTGTATATCCCACACTAAATACTTTTAGATCTTCAAACGAAATAAAACAAAGGCAACCTGAGTAAACACACAATACAGTTTTTATTTATTTGTTTTATATATATATCCAACACCTATCACCAATGTGAAAAACTAATTGCCCCCTTAAACATAAAATTTGGTTGTGCCACCTTTAGCAGCAATAACTACAACCAAACACTTCTGATAACTGGAGATCAGTCTTTCACTTACTTCTAGGACTAGGATTTACTCCTATGCTTTGGATCATTGTCTTGCTGCATAATCCAGTTTCCCTTGAGTTACAGTCTACAGACTGAAGACCGGACATTCTCCTTTAGGATTTTCTGGTAGAGAGCAGAATTCATGTTTCACTCAATTATTGCAAGTTGCCCAGGCATAGACAAGTTAATAGTTTATATTTATCAATTAACAAAATGCAAAGTAAGTGAACAGAAAAAAATCAGTATTTGGTGTGACCACCCTTTGCCTTCAAAACAGCATCAATTCATCAATTCTGCTAGGTACACTTGCACACAGTTTTTGAAGGAACTCAGCAGGTAGGTTTGCCCAATCATCTTGGATAACTAACCACGGTTCTTCTGTGGATTTAGGCAGCATCAGTTGCTTCTCTTTCTTCATGTAATCTCAGACAGACTCGATGATGTTGAGATCAGGGCTCTGTGGGGGCCATACCATCACTTCCAGGACTCCTTGTTCTTCTTTACGCTGAAGATAGATCTTAATGACTTTCGCTGTATGTTTGGAGTCATTGTCATGCTGCAGAATAAATTTGGGGCCAATCAGATCCCTCCCTGATGGTATTGCATGATGGATACCATTAATTCTGACCAAATCCCCAACCTCATTTGCAGAAATGCAGCCCCAAACTTGCAAGGAACCCCCACCATGCTTCACTGTTGCCTGCAGACACTCATTTGTGTACCACTCTCCAGCCCTTTGGCAAACAAACTACCTTCTGCTACAGCCAAATATGTAAAATTTTGACTCATCAGTCCAGAGCACCTGCCCCCATTTTTCTGCACCCCAGTCCCTGTGTTTTCGTGGATAGTCGAGTCGTTTGGCCCTGTTTCCACATCAGAGGTATGGCTTTTTGGTCACAAGCCTTCCATGAAGACCACTTCTGACCAGACTTCTCCAGACAGTAGATGGGTGTACCAGGGTCCCACAGGTTTCTGCCAGGTCTGAGCTGATGGCATTGCTGGACATCTTCCGATTGTGAAGGGAAGTAAGCCTGATGTGTCTTTCATCTGCTGCACTATGTTTCCTTGGCCAACCACTGCATCTACGGTCCTCAACATTGCCCGTTTCTTTGTGCTTCTTCAAAAGATCTTGGACAGCACATCTGGACACCCCTGTCTACCTTGAAATTTCTGCCTGTGAGAGACCGTGCTGATGCAGTATAACTACCTTCTGTCTTGTTGCTGTGCTCAGTCTTGCCATGGTGTATGCCTTTTGACAGTAAACTGTCTTCAGTAACCTCACCTTGTTAGCTGAGTTTGGCTGTTCCTCAACCAGTTTTTTTCCTCCTACACAGCTGTTTCAATTAATGATTGTGTTTCAACCTACATATTGACTTGATGATCATTAGCACCTGTTTGCTATAATTGCTTAATCATACACCTGACTATATGCCTACAAAATCCCTGACTTTGTGCAAATGTACCTAGAAGAATTGATTCTGTTTGAAGGCAAAGGGTGGCCACACCAAATATTGATTTGATGTAGATTTTTCTTCTGTTCACTCACTTTGCATTTTGTTAAGTGATAAATATAAACTATTAACATGCCTATTTTTGAAAGCATTCTTACTTTTCCACACCTGCCTAAAACTTTTTATATCGGCTCAGGATGGTCCTAGCTCCTTGGAACAAAAACTGATATATATATATATATATATATCTCATTTTGCACATTCTTGTTTCTTAGACTTAGAAGTTAAGTCCAAATGTTTTTTATGGGGGTGAAAAAGTGCAATTTTTAAAATTCCTCTCAATTTCGGGTTGAAAATCTCCGGTGGGATACCAGATACGAACCTGAAATTTTTAGAGAAATAGGTCCTCTATAATAGCATTCTGCTGTAAATATTTTGAGTTTGAGATTCCACTGGTTACAGAGCTAGGGCTAGTAAAAATCTGGGGAAAAGCCTACTTTGTTCATGCATTTTGGCGGAGAGATGGATGCAATTGCAGTTAGACAGTTTTTAACAGAGGATGAGCAGACAGGTCCAAAACAAAAGGCAAGTTCAGAGTCAAAAGCAGGCAGAGCGTCAGGCAATCAACAAACAGGATATCGTAGAGCAAATCAAAATTAAAAAAACCAGAAGCCAAACAAAGTCAAAACCGGGATAACAATAATAAACAAATGACTTAGTAAATTCAGAGACAACAGCAACTGAGCGTTTACTTCACAAAGTTTTTATGAACGAGTGTCTGTATAAAAGGTGGTGAGTGTGTGTGTGTGTGTAACTTGTGATTAGAATTCTGGTGACCTTGAACATGCCGGGACTGGTTGTGGACTGGTAAGTGTAGTCCATGTTGGCCATGTTTGTAGGCTACAGTGTATTCTGGGAATTGCAGTTTGATAACGAGCTTATGCTTGTCAGTGAGGTCTAAAATGTTACTACATTTGATATTGGCAACAGTGAAGCATGATCTATCACAGGGTTCTTCAAATCTGCAGAGTTTAGCTCTAACCTCCAAACTCAACTTGTTATAATTTTCTAGTAATCCTGAAGAAATTGGTTAGCTTGTTCCGGTGTGTTTGATTAGGGTTGGAGCTAAACTCCAACTAAATTATAGTGTTCAGTTGGGTGTTTTACAAATGAACAGTATCATAAACAGAGCTATGGTGTTGTTTTACTTGTGATAAAAGCAGTATGTGACTACTAACGAGACGCTAAAGCTTTTGAAAACCACAGAATCACTGAGAGTTTTGTGTTTAAGCTTAATATTTACTGAAATATTGACAGTAGGTCCTTTTTGTTTCAACATTTCAGATTTAAGGGAGAATTCTGTATCCTCCCCCGCATTTTGGTGCAAGTCACAGTGCTTGCATGTATATATACAGATGGGTGATTGCCCAGGAAATGTAGAACTTTGCAAAGAAATACATCATTCACCCCCTGTTTGTGTTGTGAAGTATGCTAAGAATTTTGATTGAAACTGATTGAATCTGTCTGATGCAAACTTCACAATTGAATGTCCTCCAAATACAGCACGTACAGTACACTATGGAGAAAGCAATTATTTGTACCTCTGAACACTGAGTGCTTTTTTCCAGCAAATCTGCATGTTTTTTGTAAATACATGGAAATATACTGTATCTCTGCAAAAAAAAAAATGGCTGTACTCATGCAGAGTTCATTATCACTATATCACTCTTATAGTGTTTCTGCCTCACAGTTCCAGGGTCCTTGGTTCTATCCTGAGCTCAAGTTAATGTATTTGCAGAATTTCTCTGTGTCTATGTGAGTTCTCCAGTTTCTTCCCACTGTCCCAAAAACATACCAGTGGGTGAATTTACTACTCTAAGTTGTCCCTAGGTACTGTATGTATGAGTGTATGAATACGTGTGTGGATGGTGCAGTGTGATGGACTGGCATCCTATACATGGTGTATTCCCTCCTCACGCTGTTCTCAGGGAAGTGGTCACTGAAGATGAATGAATCATGTCAACATCCAAAGTTTTGCAGTATTAGCTGCATTACAAAATAGTATTTACGATTAATAGTATGTTTAAATAGCTCACTTTTCTAAATTGTTTTGTGTACCATTTTATGGTTTATGTTTATGTGTGTCCTGTGTAATGCAAGTACACAGAGTAGTATACTAGTAGGTGCAGAAATGTATATTAGTGTGCTATTTGAATAAACACATAATCGTAATGGAAGCTGTTCTTCCACTTGGGGGCGACACTTCCCAGTCAGCAGGAGACCGGAGGCCATGAAAAAGTCTCAGAGACGTAATCTAGTTATAGGAGGTCAGCCCACTCAATGGGTAATGACTAATTTTTGAGTAATTAGACAAAGTATGTATCTGAAATGAATAGAAGCAAAAGTTTTAATGTTTAACAGGCCACAATTCAAGTAGCATTCGCACTAACAATCTTTTAGGCCCACGTCTACACTAACTAGCTAAATATGCTTTTTAGCAATGTTCTTTGATAATATATTCCTCTTGTATAGATTTACACGCAAATACACTTTTCTGACTTTTTTCCGTGAGCTTAAGCTATTCTGAATTGCGTTTTGCTCATTTGCTGCCATGTAGGAGGAGGACTGGAAAGCTGAGGCTCTCTCCTCCCTGTTGTGTAAGGGGCCGGGCCTCTCCGTCGCCGATTCTTTGTGTTTGGAGCTCTGCCATTGTTTGAGATTCCTGACTGGCGTGTCTGGCTGGAAGGGTAAAGCTGGAGACCGGGTGAAATTGGTTCTGTCTAGAGGAGGGCCATTTCCTTGCCTGCACTACTACACTGTAACTCAACACAGAGCCGTGGCTCACATTTCCCAGGATATGGTCTAACAGACATGTGTTTACAGAATAAGACAAGGACCTACATTTGGTTTTTAGCTCTAGGTAGAAGGGGTAGAATTTAGATTTTGACTGGTTATTACAATACTGGCCCCAACATATACCTCTAAACAGCAGTTATGGCTGTTTTTATATGTATATCCTTACACGTCAGTGTTTGAATTGTGGGACAAGCAGGAAGTTCCTTTTTAAAAATAATCTCTTAAGTATACGATACAGAAATACCCTCTCTGCCCGAGAGAAGCATAACACAGATGCTCGCTCCACCCTTGCTCAAAAGGGAAACTGCAAATCGTTGCTAGATTTTTAAAATGCAAGTTCCTAAAGTTCTAAATAATATCGTTTTGGATTTCCTTTCCCTTGAATTCTGTGCTTTAACCCTTTCAAGCATAATTTCCACAAAAAAAATTAAAATATAAGATGTAAATCACCTCCAAATCACTTGAGACCTTAACATAACTGTAAATTTATGTAAATATTATGATCCTGATTTCTGCTGCTGTCAAGGTTGTTTGCTGTTCTCAGTGCTGGTTTATCTTTAAAAACATTCTACACATTACAAATCTCAAGTTAAGTAAAAAGAAAAAAAAAATTCGCCAGACTCCAAGGAACACCTTAGCTTTTTTATTTTTTAATTAGGTGTTTTTTAATTGAAGTTTTGTTGCTGTTGTTGTTGTTTGAACTCAGAAACAGAAATCAGCTGCATCATGTAACAGTCCTAAACTATGTAGATTTTGTACTTGTCAGTAATACTGCTATATTTTATTTACAGAATTATATTTTCTATCATTTTGGTAATCGACATTATATATTTTAGACCTGAATGTTAACAGTTTTTGTTTATGAACAAATTTCATGTAAAAGGTTGAATCCTTTTTATACATTGTATTCCTAAACATGGACAATCCACTTACTTTTTAAGTGAAGTGATATTTAGAACAAATAAAAATGCAGTTATAAGTTAAAAATGGAAAGAATCTGTATATGTTTTAAAATAATTTGTGCATGAAAGGGTTAATAAGAACTACTAACATATAATTATACAGTTACTGATCCAAGTCACAAAAAATAAGCAAGAAAAAAAGGGTATATAATACTCAGCTTGTTCATAGTGTTTTGCAAGCTGTGTTGGATATGAACAAAGATATGGGAATTATAATCGGTGAAGCAGAAGGGAGACAGTGCAGATATCCAGAGCAGAAAGATGAAACATTAAGAGAATGCATGCAATGTTTGGGTTTGGACACTTCAATAGCTTTATTCATGTAAAGAAGTTCAAAGAGCTCACATCGTGGCAAATACTGCAAATGCACGTGAACATGTTCGAGGGAGAAATTTCTCATCCTGCGAGATTCTTTCCTCTTTGAGTTCAATTAATATTTTCTTTTCTTGTCCAAATTTTAAAAACGCTCAACATTTCGCCCTGACAAGATTCCACAGGAAAATATACATCAACTGTTTTTCTACTCGGGGCTCAAATATAAAGAAGCTTGTCAAATCTAACAAAGAACCAAAGACAGTGTATCCCCCACCAAAAGAGTGCAATAAACAAAACTAAAAGGTTTATAAAGCAAGCAGAAAGGACATTTATTTGGAAACTTTATTTTTTTTTAACTTTTTACAAGTTCTCCTCAGTATCTTTAAAATTGACATTAAAATCAAGCCCTGATTCTTTTAAAACATATTTAAATCTTTGTGCGTCCACTTCCAAACAAGGCTTCCGACGTACAAAGTCCATCGTTTATCTTGCCATCCTGTTGTTCAGACATTTTAAATGTCCACTATATTCATTCAGTTAGCTTTACCATTTGCATGTTTTGGAAAAAATAATGCCAACAAGAATTTTTTTTAATGGAAAGCTATTATCACTTACTGTGATTGTTAGTGTGGACTGTGCATTTTTCCTTTTTTACATTTTTTTTATTTTAGTGGTATACATAGGTTACTGGAAATTGCAAATAGCACCATTTATGTGAATTGTTAGCACCTCGTCCCAATAGCAGGCTAACTAGAAAGCATCAATGGTGGCCAGTTTTTAGACGATAAGGTCATTGTCGATATCCTCTGCAAACAGAAAACAAAAAAATGGATTAAAGTCAAAAAATCAATTTTAAACCACAAGGAAGAAACCTCCAAAAATGTTTGAAACTCACGCTCTTTAATGCCGAAGCAGTTGGCCCACTCCTCCAGAGCGATGTACTTGTCCTGGTCAGCATCACATGCCTCGAAGAAGCTGGTGGTGCAGTGCTCCATGGGAATGAGAGGGGCACGCAGTGGGGCCAGCTCAGTGTGGGACAAAAAGCTGAAACATATCATTCACACATTTGTAATGAAGCAGGTCATTTTTTTTGGAAATGCCAAGATTTCAGTACCTGTAAAATTAGCAAACTGTTATTTTGTTGGAGAACAGATACTAAAACCTGTGAGAACATACCTATCAGCGGGGTGCTGGTCGAGCTGGCCGAACTGCCAGTGCACTGGGAAGATGTACATGTTGTAGTTCTTCTCAAAGTCCAGGGCCAGCAGATCCAGAGAGTGGTCACCAGCCTGCAGACGCTTCTCGTTCTCAAAGATCTTCTTTACCTGGAGACAAAACACATCTTTCTTAAAACCTAGAGCATTTCAACTGTGGTCAACAATTATAATGCAATGTTCATATAAAAAGTACTTTGCATACTTTATTACTATGCATTTTATTTTTCTAAATAATCCTAATTGTATTCATTATAACCACAACTGTATTTAGCATTGAATGCATTCCAGCTAACAATTTTAGGTTTAATCTGTCATTTTTCCTGGGTGTTCTGATGCCATATTTACTTATGGTTAGACAAAAACGAACATTATCGAAACGTTAAGACTGATACAAAGAGGACTCTCTCTCTTTTTTTAGGAGCTTTTACAAACATTATATGTACATTTTATATTATGACAAAGGTTCCCAGAATCTTTACACGCTGAACAGTCTTAAAACCTAGAACCATAACGTTCAGAAAACATTCTGTTAACCTAAAAATGTTAGCTGGGTTGTGAAATGGGAATTTATTGCAACATATGCTTTGAAAACTTTGCAGGAAAATTCATTCTGAAACATCATCGTGGTCTGACCTTTAAGCCTGCTTAATATCTTACTGAGTATTGAAAAATGTTCTCTGTTAGCTGCCATGTTTGATATTAGTGCATGTTGAGGAAATCTATAGTACCCTCACTGGAATTCAAATATGCTGTCAATAAACAACATAAAATCATGTCTATTGACTGCATTGACTGTAGACTGGTGTTTTTTGGTGAATGCTGGCTAATTAATTACAGTAAGGTATTAGGGATAGTATGAGGACTAATGAGGCAGAGAGAACTTGGACAAACCCTCAGCTTCTGTTTCTCGTTCAGCAGATTGTTGTCCTCATCACGCTCGTACAAAGTGACCATCACGTTCTTCAGCCAGTCCCTCATACGCAGGGGGAACTCACCCAGCTCGTTCTCCAGGCATGGAGCGATGTCTGGATTAGATGAAGACAAACAAAGTAATTAACATGCTTCGTTGCATGTACTGTATAGTAAATATCTTGACAGACTGTATACCAAACAATTCTTTATGAAACATTTATGCAGCCATGTTCCTGGTGCTATAATATATCATTAAAGCATGATTTACAACCCTAGGGCTCTGGATCGTATTAATGCTATTAAGTAAAGTTAAAACACATTTTCCTCAGTTTATCTGTGACTATGCAGCTCCGCTTTGTTGCATGCCTTTGCCAGAAGAGTAGCTCCATCTGGACCCTTCAGGCCAGACAGTCAGGTGATTCTGCACACACACTCTCTGGTGCACATGTTTAGGAGTGGATTCTCCTTGCTTCGTAGGGTGGAGTAATGCAGACTAGTCAGGACCTGTATTTTCCCTGTGAGGGAAGCCTAGAGCCTAGAGCTCATCAATCACAGCCAAACACTCAGCTTTGCACAACTTTTATGGATGATGCTGTGACTGGCTTAAATGTTAAACATTCTCTGGAGGAAATTACCGCATTTTGGCATGATGGCATTTTTATGAAATCTGCAATGACGTGCACTTACATTTGCAGGGTCCAATGTAGTCCAGGTGCAGCTTGTGGCCCTTCTTGGTGCCCTCCAGAGCACATTTTGTGGCAAAGAAGTGGCAGGAGGAGTCATAGGTCTTGTTGTCAGTGCCACAGACCTGTTGGATGCATGGAGGTGAAAGTAAATAGGAGTGCATGACAGGATTGATACTCCTCAAAGATTTGGGCATGTCTGGAAGAGGTCTGGCTGTTTCCTTGAACTGATTTTGTTGAATTGAATTTTTCTCTCAGATAAATGTTGTCTCTGCAGTACTAGGCATCATTGCCACACCCAGTTTATAGCCTTTTAAAGTTAGAAAGAAAAGAAATGTGGCTCAGGATAACTTCAGTAAAAACTCACGTGCTCAAACTCTCCTACTGGGGCAGGGCACGTCAGGGGGTCCTGGCACACACACAGGGGCTCGTTGTTGTCATCAAGCTCACACACCTTGCCCTTCTTGCAGTGATAGTTGAGGCAGGGGTCTGGGAGAGGAAACGCAAAATAAATAAATAAATAAATTTTGTGCCCTCTTTTTCCCTCTTGAGCAAATGTTCTAAAATACATTTTTCTGGTTAAGACATTTCAGTGACAAGACTGTGAGACATGCCATGTGGCTGATTTTCCAAAGTCACAGTCTAATGCACTCCATAATTATAGCTAGTCTAGTTTAGGCTTAAGTGCAGCCTATCATTACCAGAGCTTTCATAAACTTGCTGCTATATAATTTCCTCATGCTATCATCACACAAATGGCATGAAGAAATAAACACAAAATTTTATAAAGTAAAGAATTCAGAATATTGCAGCCCCAACAAAGTAAGATTCCCAGGAGAGCCTGTGTTCTTACATGCATCTGTACTCATAACTCCAGCTCCTGAGGTTCTTTAGGATTTTTCAGCTTACTTACTTTCTGCAGCAACATCCTCGACAACCTCAATGGCTTCATCGAACTCTCCAGTCTCCACTTGAACTGGGTTGGATCCTACTTCTACCTGCTGGGTTATGAGATAAAGAGCAGTGTTGGAACAGTGTGTATAACTGATGAATATTCAGTCACTATTATAATCTACACACTGAGTTTTATTTGAATAAAGGCTGAAAGAAAATAGTAGGTGGGGGGAGGGGGGACTGTTAGGGGACCAGGATTGGATGATGTCCTTATGCACAAAATGACTGATCGCATATAGAGGATGTGCTCATTCTCTAAAACCCAACAAACTATGGGAGAGAAACTGAGCTGCAAGATCTCAACCTGATTGCTCTGTTTTATATCCAGATTAAATGGCACACTTACCTCCTCAATGACTGGCTCTTCTTCGGCCTGCAAAATAAATGTACACGGTAAAATGGTTTTTTTTGTGTGTGTGATTAGATGCTCACTTTTGTTTAAACCCTTACTGCTGACCTCAGAAACTTGGGCTTAATTTAATTAACTTAAGCAAATAAAACTCCTCATAAAATCAATGAATCATCACCTTCACTTTTTATTAGTGAGAATACTATGACCTCCAAGCACATAACACATACACACACACACACACACACACATGTTTGTCTTACTATTCTTGTAAGGACCTTCCAATGACACAATTATTAATGCAGCTACTTTTTTGCTATGCTACACTTAATCTAACTCTAACTTTAACCTCAGTAACCAAATGAAAACATTTTGGCTTATTTCTGTATGTATGTATGTATGTATGTATGTATGTATGTATGTATGTATGTATGTATGTATGTATTAATTTGTTGATTTATTTGTTTATTTATGTATTTATTATTTTTGAACATTTAAGCTTTTGTAAAAAGCTTTTCTCCTCATGAGGACCAGCCAAATGTCCCCACAAGGTCAAAACTGTCAAATATTCCTATCCTTGTGGGGACACTTGTTCACACCAATATTAATAAAAAACATGCCCTCATACGGTACACACACATACACACACAGTAAAGATAGTGAACTTACTGGGGCAGCCAGGGCCTTTCCAGCAAGGCACAAAAGGAAGACGATCCACACCCTCATGTTGGGATTCAGGCTGCAGTAAAACAAACCAAAAGACCCACTTATATCACAGTGCTATAGCGCATACATACATATCAAAGATCTGGCTACAGGAACTTGTTCGATTTATTTTGCATCACGTTTGTGCTTTTCAACCTCGTCACGTTCACAGTCATGACTGAACACATCAAGCATGACTCATACGCCATACCTGCCCAGGTCTGTGCTGTGAAATCAATATTACTCCCATTCACACTCATATTCTTATATAACCCTTATAGCTATTTCTCCAACCAGATCTGCCCTTTATGCTCTCTGAGAGGCAATTATACACAAATGAGTCAGCTTGCTTAACTCTCACATCTGGGAGTCTGTAGCCTGGAGGTGTTTGAAATCACAGCACTGAGTTCCTGCGTTCTGTTTGCTTCATTTTCAGGGAGATCCCTAAAAGAGACATGCTCCCCTCATGAATGCATGCACACAAGCACACCCACACAAGATTCAAATGAGAAATGAGCTTTGATTAAAAAAAACATTCTAACACTTGTCCCAGAACTCCAATTCACATTATGGTAATGCTGAACATTCTGTATGCTTTTAATACATTTAAATGTAATGATTTATATTCCCACTATCCAGTGGCACCTAGAAGAGGATGGATTCCCTTTTGAGTCTCAAGGTTTCTTCTTCACATCATCTCAGGGAGATTTCCCTTGCCACTCTCAGCTTTTGCTTGCTCCATAGGATCTAAATCTATATCTGGATTTCTGTAAAGCTAGACAATGTCTATTATAAAAATGCTATATAGACATATATAGTCCCTCCTATAAAAGGTAGATTGTGAGTTCAGGAGATCAGGAGTTTGAATCCAAAAGATGCCACAGCCATCCATGGCTGCGAGTACAAGAGACCATAATCATGGGTGTCTGTGAGCTCATGTATGTGGAAGCAGGCAGTTAGCAATTTCCTCTGAGCATGTTCAGCTGCTCTATGAAAATGAGCAGCAGTTCCAAAACAGTGGTGGTGGTGGCAAAGGAGGAGGAGTGTGCTAGCCCTCACCCTCCCTGGTTGGTAGGCATTGTGTGATAGTAGCGAGGTAGGTAGTGAGCAGGAACTGGCAAATGACCAAACTGGGAGAAAATGGGGGTAAAAAAATAAACGAATAAATAAAGGGAGACTTTGTTTATGCTAAAAAAAAAACAAAAAAACCCATAAGTCTGCTGTGCTGTGCTAATTGCATCAGATGATCATGGTTACATGTTCTAAAAGTCAGCATAGATGAAAGCTTTCTTACACAGTTGAGAAGCTTTCTCGTGGGACTATGACATGGCAGACTTTCCCTTTCAAATGGAAACTGAGACGTTGCAAGTGTTTAAGAGGTATCTGTGATCTGTGTGGTGGCTTCTCATTGGGAAGACAAGAAGCATGTCTTCTTCAAACTCATTTTGAATATGCAAAGGCTACACAGTAGAAGGGTATTGATGATTATATGCTGGGAAAAGGCATTAAACTTACGTGCTATACTGATTGAATATGGAGAGGGATTATATCGCTTTATGTACACATATATAATTGGCAGAACTGTAACATTCTTCAAGGAATTTACAGGCTCCTTGATTAACTTGGGGAGGAACAAACATTTCTGGTGTTTTGCCACAGACAGAGGAATCCTTGTTCCATGAACAAAGAGTTCACATTCTTTAGGGAAATGAGCGTGGTGGGATGAAATTCAAGATGTGAATCACGCTTTGTGTGCTTTGTTCTGTTATATCTTTAAATATTATATAGCCATTGAGTCAGAAAAAATATCTGGCATTTCAATATCTTCTGAAAAAATTTGGAGTTAGCATTCACATGACTCAGTAGTGTGCAATATTCATGGAGTAGCCCACCATTAGTGTTTAATCTCATGAACATTTTGAGATTCAACACTACTAATGTGCCTTGACAAGTCCTGTAGATGCAGATGTTTGCCCTTGTGCCGATGTGGCACGATCTCACGTTTCTCCAAGCAGCTGCCGATGTCTTGCCAAATGGCACTTTGATTTTGACCTGTCAGGCCAGCCAAACTCAAAACAATCCCAAGCCAGGCCTCTTCCCCCATCTGTTTTTATTGGAGAGGGTAAAAGTGAGCTTCTGCTCAGGAACTGATGTCAGCCAGCCATCTCTGATGGATTTAGTCGTGGAAAAACACAGAGTTTGCCCTGCAAAGGCTGATGACTCCAAACATGGCAAACAAGGACTCTTCTCACCAAGTTGCTCAGGGAGGGGAAAATAGCACAATTTCCCTAGGAATACACTGTCCTATAAAAAAAAAGTTAAATACGTCACATCATCTGTAGTGTTTAGCTTGGAAGGATCATTCTTTTCCCTTCGAGAGACATTTGTACATAAATTTGCATGTTTATTTTCACAGATGAGGCATAACGCTGTTAGTTCGTTGGACCTACTTACGTAAGAGCAAAACAAGCTGTTTTATTTGGAAAGTAGTGCTCATACTCAAACAGGCTTGAAATTAAGGGATGGCAGCAGCATAAAGGATGCCTTTTTTGCATTCACTATTTGATTTAGAGGTTAGTTAGGTAAGCAAGCTGTGAGACGAAAACAGAGGCACAGTGCTCTGCTTTTTCAAAGGCACTTTTTTCCCCCCAAAGGACCAGAATTAGGAAATTCCTTCTGCTTTTCTAGAGTGACTTAAACAGGTGATTTGGAAAAACAGTGGAGTTGACACACTGTACAAATCCACAAATAAATAGAGTCACTCTTTCCCACTGTCCATGCAATTTTCCCAAAGAAGCTCATTTCTTCAAATGTGAAACGAACAAGTTTATTCCAAATTAGAGAGTCCAAAATTAGGAAATTAGGAATAATTAGGAAAGAATATTTAAGCCTATTCTGTATCATTCATGGCCTCAAAACATCCATGCTAATGTTTACCCTTCTCAGTAAGTGTTAATCACCATAATTTCTGCCTAGTCCTGCATCTATGGGCACAAAGGGTGGCACAAGAGTTCAGTTTTTGGAACAGGAAACCACAGAGCAAGCCACCTGTCCGTTACCAGGTAATTACTGTGCTTCGTCTGGATGATGTTCAGTGCTGGGCATTGATATTTCCATCGAGTATACAGAACAGAACACTTCCCAGCAAGTCAGCTGTTCAGAAACAAATAAGATCCAACCTGACAAAAGCCAGGAAGGTTTTTGAAAGAGGTACAAAGGACGACCACAGACAGCACGGCGGGTGCTCTATTCAAAAACATCAAACTTGTTTTGGTTTGGCTCTGATGATTTGTAGCTTGCAGGTAATGGATACTTCTCTCTCCTCTTTTCCCTGCATTTTAAGAATATCCTTCAGGTAGCTTCCATTTTACTGCAAAAGTCAAGAGAATGACGCAGTCTTTGTCCCACCCTCTGTTAAATGGGTTGATAGAAATTAAGCATACTGATCACAGGGAGCTCAGACACAGACAAAAGAGAGTTAGAGAAGGGCAATGGAATCCATGTAACCTGAGTTTCTAGTCAGCTGACCTTTTGGAGCCCTTTCGCCCTTCCCCCAGTGCTGTTGGGACATTAAAACTCTAAGTGATTTACTCCCTGGTCAAATTCTCTCATGCCAAAAAGAACAGCTGTGGAATCTGTGGAAATGGGAAATTTTTCCATTGAGGAAATTTGGGCTCCCATCGTTTTCTCTAGAAGTGGAATTCATGCTATGAGCTCTCTCGGTGTCTTTCAAAAAGGCTTAAAGGTGATGGTGACGAGGTGATGGTGACGAGGTCAGAAATAAAGCCAGTCGGTGCTGGTACTTGACCTGATTGTTTATTAATTTCATCTATGTCCCACTCCTAGATTACAAGACACATGCATTTCGCATTCTGGCTCCATGCTCTACAGGTCAAGCCCTCTTTGCCTTCATCCAGACTTCCATTTAACTCAGAGCAGACATCAAGCCAAGCTGTTACTTGCTGTTGCAGCCTAAAAGCAAACTTAAGATTCCCATTCACATGTCAGTGTAACCCAAGTGAAAAGGTGATGGCATGTGGAAAGAAAGCCCTGCCCTCACTGCACATCAGCTTTATTAGGTGGGCCTTTAGACCAAGACGTTTCATATATGGTCTTCTCATATTTGCAGCCTGGTCGTGGCTTTCAAAAGACCACTATTATGAAGTGACAAATGAAATGAGCCTTTTACCCAGTGGCTTTGAAATGTACCACAATTTCAGTTTCAGATTTTCATTTCTCTTTCTTCACAGTCCTAAAGAAAAGCTGAGATAAAAATGTTGTTATTGGGTGATATTTTTTTCCTCTCTCATGATACTTTGAAAAACATCTGTGCAGGTGTCTAAAGTAAGCCTGATGTTTCTCATTAAATAATAAATGAATATTGCCTGTATTAAACTGCCTGCTGTGTGAACACTGTTTCTTTTTTTTTTTCCATTATCCCACTTCAGTGTTTTTTTTTTTTTTTTTTTTATCAGACAGGCCATCCGGCAGCTGTGGACATTCAGTCTGTTCTCACAGTGTTGTTGTTTGTCAAGAGAATTGACATCTCATAATCTTAACAGCTGGTGTGAATGGCCATGGCAACTCGCATTCCTTTTGATGGGAGTAACTGGGAGAGGAGGGATCTATGTGAAAATTGGCCTGATTTCTTTCTTTCTGTCTGTTTTTTTCTGTCTCTCTCACAGGCTTTGTACTCATTTTTCCCCTCCCCTCCTCTTTCCCCCCAAATCTGTATTCACCCCTCCCATTGCCTATGTGGCACACAATACTTTAACACTGCGCTTGCTCCTTAGTTGAGTGTCAACAATAGATTGAGATGTTCTCTGATAACATTTTATTAAAGTTTCCTCGAATGGTGCCTTTTAAAATTTAGAGATATCGTAACATTTGGATGCAAAATAGACACATGAAGCCCATGGACATATAACACAACACTGGAGCCTTGAAGCTGTTAGTTCTCAAGTAATCTATGACAATAACAGAATTGTTTATCTGATATATTTAAGTTGCATATAAAAGCATTAAACAAAGCATCAAAGCAGTGATGATGTTAGAAGACATGTATTTCTCTTTCGCAAGTTAAAAAAAGAAACAAAAGTTCAAAGCCAGCATAAGAACTTAGGAGTCAGGAAATGATGGAGTGAGTGGTCTTACCTTCGCTTCAGCAAGCAGGCAAGCCAAGGGAGAAGTCAGCTGGAGCAGGGATCTGGAACTATCTAACAGCAACACAAGTTAACACAGAAGACATCTGCAGTGGGCAGGCCCAGTCAAACCCCCCTCGCAGCCCTGGAGTGGGACGTCCCACTGTTTAACTCTATGTAGCCAGCTGAAGCTCCAGCTCAGGCCATATAAATTAGGCCTGCTGTGCATGTTTAAATGGGTACAGCAGTGGATTATATGACTTCATATAATACTCTAATGCTTTATGTTTGCTTTTAAATGTTTGCAAATATTTTTTTTTTCATCAAGAAAAACTAAATTACTTTGGGAGAATGCATCAAAAGTACAGTTGGCTAAATTGCAAATGTTTTATTTCAAACTTGAACCGAGCAGATTTGTTGTTTGACTGAGACATTGCTCCTGAAATGTCATATCTTTATTGTAATTAACTTACAATTTGCCTAAAATCATGATGTTGTAGTGTCACTTTATGTTGTGTTTTGTGTATTGTTTTTACACTGCAAAAAAAAAAAAAAAATCTTAGCAAGGGAAGATATCTGGAATAAAGTAAAAGTTATCTAATGCAGTATTTCTCATTATGAGACTATGATATAACAAATATAAGACAATTAAGCCTATTTCTAGACTTATTTACTAATTTCAAGTTTAAAATTGCTTCCTTCTAGAACTAAAAGCTTAAAATAAGCAATTTATCTGCCAATAGAATAACAATAGAATAGACCATTTCAAGACATTCTAGTAAAGAGAAATTTTAGTTGAATTTGCCTATATTAATATATTTTAGATATTTCTCTTGCTCTTAATTCTGTAGGGATGTTAAATTGATTTCTCTAAAATGAAAACTTTAGGGGGAAAAACAGGCACTGGGTGTGATATTTAAGAGAAAAATACATATG
Source organism: Cranoglanis bouderius (assembly GCA_023630585.1). Lineage (NCBI taxonomy): Eukaryota > Metazoa > Chordata > Actinopteri > Siluriformes > Cranoglanididae > Cranoglanis > Cranoglanis bouderius. Next base: position 9,550,006 of record CM042561.1, read on the forward strand.
TTTAGTTAATTTTCAACAAAACGAATTAGTGGTCCTTGTATATGAGTCTAGAGTTATGGTCATTATACTTCATATAAACTTGCACATACTGTATATCTTAATACTACTTATTGCAAACATAGTTGAAGTAATTCTACAGTATGTCTCAGAGTAAACTTTCATACTCTCTGTCTCTGTCTTCTGTCTGTCTTTCTGTCCTCCCTTCCTCTCTCTCTCTCTCTCTCTCTCTCTCTCTCTCTCTCTCTCTCTCTCTGTGTCTGTGTATGAGCGGGGGAGTTTGGGGTTTGGAGGTTGGCTATGTGCACTGTGGGTTACTAAGAATTTATCAGGCCAAAGTAATCCTATCTGCTGTTCCATTCAACTTTTGGCCTCTCTGCCTCAGATACAGCACTCATAGACACTCTGCTCTGGATTGCTAATGTCTGTCCTCTCAGCGTCTGTTGAGGAGTATGTAGAGAAACATCTGGATGTGAAAAAGGCTGGAAAAAAGTAGCAGCTATGCAACGTGGCATTTTCCATTCTGGCTGCAGCAGACACAGAGAGTCAGAGCAGATCAAACCATGGAGAAGATGTAATTACTCACTTCTCCCAAGCTGCAAACGTGGCATTGTCTACAGTAGCCTAACATGTCTTCACATGGCAATAGGCTCAGGGGAACCCAACAATCCTATACCCATACCCACCCCCGCCCTCGGGCCCCCATCTAATTACAATTAAGACTAATTATACCTGCTGCCATCTGCAGATCGCAGGCACAAGCACCTGAGCTGTGTGAGGTTATAAATTATGGGACACCTTTGCTGTCTGTTATTTGGATGCACTTAAATTTTGATTATATTACCTTAAGTTATAGTGGAATCAGCTTGTTGCATCACCGTTGTGGGGGCTTGATTTATTTGGAATGTAGCCCCTTCAGAGCCAGTTTATGGGAAATACCTCTCTAGGGGCTTGTGTGAACATAGTTAGATTCTGATTCATGCAGCAAATGGTACAACGTCGACCACCATTTCCTCCCCAGACTCTTAAAAGGATTACAACCTCAGCTGAAGAAGGCTTCTATTCATTCTGGTTCCTGTTTTGCCTCTGTGTAAACTCTGGGCATACTGAAACCCTGCAATAGCAAATAACCTAATATTAACATGGGCACAGAATAAACCATAGCACCTGAGCTTATAGTATAGATAAACCAGCCTTAGTGTGCCTCTGTTTGGTAAATAACCATATAGCTTCACCATGATCACATGAAAGACACGTAATTGTAAACTTTGGCCTCAGAGAGAAATCTCCATTGAGAGTCAAGTAGGGTAATCTATAACATGAAGTTCCTCAGGGATATGAAACATTCCTGTCACATAAATATCATTTACATTTGCAGCATTTAACAGACACTCTTGTCCAGAATGGCGTAGAGAATTCTCTATCTTAAACATTAGTACAAATAAGCCATAATCTAATGCCATGTTCAACTTAACTTGGAAGTCTCCATGTTTGTCTTTTGTTAGTAACAAAATGAGCGATGTACTGTATCCTTTCGTCCTCAAAACACTAAACTGTATATTCAGTGTTCAGTGTTTTCAATTAGATTAGATTTAACAAGCTAATATTTCTGTGTGTTGTGTATTTGTATTTATACCATGGTCTGTCTGAATACTCGATTGTGATTGGCTGGAAGTTGTGCATTCAAACTGTAAACTGAACAGGTAGTTCCAGTTAGTTTAATCACCGTAAATTATTGCGCTGCCTATAAACAACTGTAACCATAGTAACATTCAGTTACGGTTGCATACAGTAGTTAAACTCACAGCTTCATTATTAGTAGAGACAAGGCATAGGCATAGGTAATTCAAACATGCACATCTCTCTCTCTCTCTCTCTCTCTCTCTCTCTCTCTCTCTCTCTCATAACTATTTATTATAATTCATTCAAATAAATGTAATCTTATTGCATAACTTTATTTCTGTGTATGATTTAGAGTGGGCAGAATTCTATATCTAATGACCCGTATGTAAAATAACTAATGAAAATTAACTGTTATTTTTATCCTTCCAGTCAAATTTTGCACTGCAAACAGCTTTAACTTCTCAATGCTGGCTAATGACCTTGGTATAAACGGGATAATCCACGGCTAGGTGTGTGCATTACATGACCTAGCTGCGGATTATCCCTTACGTACAGCTTAAATCATTTAAAAATAAAGAAGTGCTACTTTGTTTACGGTAGATGCTGTGGGCAGCCATGTTGATTTGACATCACATGCTTAACTTGCTTAAGACCTTCCAGAATTTTCAGAGTAGGAATTCCAAGTTAAGCGGATGTTTTCTTTGTTTTTTCCTAGTCCTGGATCAAAAATTCAGATTTAAGAGTTTTAGTCAAACACAGCATAAAAATTCCATAAGGATAAAACCCTGTTACACAGGAGTTAGTAAATAATATGTTTTCTTTTATAAGCCACATAGATTTAGTGCTAGTTTAAGTGTTTAGTGAAGGGCTGGGTCTTGAGTCATCATTTAAAGACATCGTATGACATTCTTCATGTTTATAAAATGAGTCTCAACAGTCTCCTCCATTACAGCTCCTCAAAAGCAGCCCACAAAAAGTCTATTTCATGATTAATTTTATTACTCTCAAAGTCTTTCATTCTGAAATGGCCACATTATAGCAGGAAATTTTAACTGCCATTTAGGAGGTGATTGAGATTGGCATATTAAATATCATCTCATGTTCATCATGTTTACAAAATGACAACACTCCACATAAACTATAGCAACATTATAACAATAAAAAAAAAGAAAAAGGTGGGACAACGTTTTTCTTGCAGGACGTCTGTCTGCTGTTAATGGAGAAAGACTCTTGAGCAGACCCTGAGAAACACGATGGCTGCTCATCCTTTCCTTCCCCTGCGTACTTTCCTATGAGGATTGACAGCAGCGAAATGAAAACATCTGGAGAATCCATCAAAGCAGAGAATAATGACTAGGAGCCAGATGGAGGATATGAGCAGAATAGTAAGCGTGGCGGGTTTGCGTTGTCGGTAGCTTTCTCCTGCAGCTGTTAAGTGGGTGTAATAGCAGCAGGGCAGCACTTTGTTGAAAAAGAAGGGTGGATGAGTGGTGTGATGACTGTAAACGCAAGAACTTCGCTGTTGCAGAAGAGGTGACGTGTACAGCAGACACGGTTTGAATATTCTGTTTTAGCAAATGGGCCACCTGCACTATGTTAAAGTTCAGAGGATGTCTGAAAACAGCAAGAAATATTGATTGGATGCTGGTATAATGAAAGCAATTTTGATATCTTCAGTGGCTTTTACGAATGATGGATATGAGATAATATTTCACAATTTTGGTTTGGAATAAACTGGGCTCTGAAAATTTATATTTTAGATGATAGTATAGATGACAAAATGATTTATATCCTTGGGAGGCTTTCGGTTTCTCTTATTATTTTTATTTAATGGCAATTTAAAATAAAAATAAATGTATTGGAAAATTTGAGATTTTCAAAATATTTCAGTATATCACTCTTCCAGATCAGCAAGAGGATATGACTGGGTTAAATGTTATGGCAGGAATAAATGTTTTCCAATCTAGCAAATGAAAATGTTTTCATGATTATAATTTTAAGAAATGATACACAGTATAAAATGTCCTATTGCTATGTCATCAGTTTTATTTCAAAGGTCTAATCTGCATTTAATTATTGACCTAGCAAGTCCGCACACTGACTGATATTTAAAGAATATTATATGAATTAGTGTAATATTGTAAAGTGAAATAATCACTTTTGACCTTCTGGTTATTGTAAAAATTAAACATTTAAAACCTAAATGGTGAGATGTGGCGAGGGACCTGAAAAAAAAACAAAAAAAAAAAAACCTGAAGCTTTGTGCACTGTGTGATGGACATGGTGGAGTCTCCAGTGCATGATTGTACTTGCCTCTGCCTGTACGGCATGCCTGTATACACACTCTGTCCTGTCCTGAAGACAGAATTTTTTTCATTGTGAGCAGCAGGCTTATCAACTAACACTTTCTTTAACAATTTCAGTTTTCAGTAGCAGCAAAGTTGAAATAGCTTAAGTTGGAAAGCTGAGGCTGTGACACCAAAACTGAAAGATGAATCCTCCCAATTTGCCATGTCATATCTTTAAAGCCAAGCTCATGAAAGTCAAGCTTTCCGTCAGCTGTATTGTTGTTGTCTTTTGACAATAACTGAAGTTAATAAACTTGTATTTATCCTGCCATTTGTTAAATGAGAATATTGACCTTAATTATCTCCAAGGTAGAACAGATGTACATAAAATTAGCATCAGAAACTTGCAGCTGCAATAATAAAGGGGTTCAACAAAAATGAGAACAATTAAAATACAGTATAGAGTGTATCGGGGCGAATGTCGTTTTCATGGAGCAGTAAAGAATGTTAATGTTTATTGGGGTTGTTTGAGGTGTCTTCTCTCTGTCCTGATGCTGAGGCCCAACTCAGATTTCATGATAGCAGTGAAAAAGACAGACTGATTGAACTCTTTTCCTTTTCAAAGATGGAGTGCTGATTACTCTGGAACACAGGGTAGTCTAAACAAGAAACTGTTGAGTCTTTGGTTCACTTAAATACACTGATTTAATCACATCGTCATTGCCAAAACTTTTATAAATAATAAACCTTAATAAATAAACCTTCAGACTTCAAACATTTTTGTTCTGCATTTTCACTCTGCCATATATTCATCATATATGTTGATCTACTGCAGATGTTAGTTGTACAGCAACTAGAAAGCAAGCTGAAATTACGTTATGCTGCATGTTTGTCCTTATCAGGCCAGGTACAGCCTGTCCTTTAATTCTGCCAAAGTACATGGAATGTAAGTGGAATTTTTCTGTTTGGCTACACACTGCTACCTGCTGGTGAGACAAGATGGGTCTTTTCAGCAGCCATCTGCTTTATATGGAATCTCAGATGGTGGGGGTGTGGGGGGGATCAGGTTAAGCCAAGACACTACAGGTAGAAATGACGATTTTGTGCCTGTCAATCATTTTCAGATTTCTGGTTAAATTGCATCTACTCTTAGTAGATAAATGCCCGACATATTAGCTGTGAATCAAGAAAGTACTCATTATATAAATAATGTTTCAAAGAGGAGTTGTGGTTAGCACAAAAACAGGTGCTAGCCTCTAAGGGCCAAATGTGGTTTTCAGAAACATCTAAAAATATGTGAAAATTTTAGGTGTCTAAAATAGCACATGATCCATCCATCAATTCATCCATCCATTTTCTATGCCACTTATCCTACACAGGGTTGCAGGCATGTGATCCAGCACATCCTATTTTTTTTTTTAATATTGCGCACCAGCAGTTTTTTGAGTTTTTAAGCAACAATCTGCTGCTCAACTTTGAATACAACCCTAAGAGGCCAAAACAATTGGACAGGCCAGTGTATAGTTCCAGTACCTGTTTGTGTGTGTATGTGTGTGTGTGTGTGTGTATATATATATCCCTGAAGCCTATCCCAGGGAGCATGGGGCACATGGGGCATGGGCAGGGGACACCCTGGACAGGGTGCCAGTCCATTGCAGGGCACAATCACACACATTCATACACCCATTCACCCATTTTAAACATGCCAATCAGCCTACATTGCATGTCTTTGGACTGGGGGAGGAAACTGGAGTACCTAGAGGAAGCTCCTGAGGCATGGGGAGAACATGCAAACTCTGCACACACATGGCCACGGTGGGAATCGAACCCTCGACCCTGGAGGTGTGAGGCAAATTACTACTATTGTGTAATTTGGTCTGAACAAAAAAAAATCTGTTTCTTGGTAACCTGCATTCATGATATTTTACATGTACAGTACTGTGCAAAAGTTTTAGACACCCTATTTTTTTAGTACAAACTTTAATTTATATTAAAAATGTTATAATTTTTTTATTTTATGACTTCTACACTATCAAGTCAGTACAAACAAATTTTAGATTCCCAAACATTAGTTTTCTAGCACAAAATTAAATGTTACAGAAAAATGTTTGTATGTCTTTAAAGAAAGCAGCATATTATGTAAGAGACCACTTTTCAGACAAAAAACACAATGAAGGCTGCTGGGTTTTGCTGCAAAAATAAGAAGCAAGTGCGAAAGTCAAAGTCTCCAGAAGAACTGTGTCTGATTCTGCAAGATGCTCAATAAAACTTACCAGCTCATTTCCTTATAAAACTGCACAAATTGTAATGGAGACTACTATTTTTATTTTTATTTTTATTGTCACACCAAATATTGACTTTGTTTCATTTACTACTGTTTACTGCTCTTTACTGTATTTTTTTTTTTAAAATGTAGAAACATTTAATTTCAGTATTCATCTTTGGTCTGCAGCATTTCTTTGCATGTGCCTATAACTTTTGCACAGTACTGTACAGCCATGGCCAAAAGTTTTGAGAATGACACAAATATTAATTTTCACAAAGTCTACTGCTTCAGTGTTTTTAGATCTTTTTGTCAGATGTTACTAACTGTTACTGAAGTATAATCACAAGCATTTCATAAGTGTCAATGGCTTTTATTGAGAATTACATGAAGTTTATGCAAAGAGTCAGTATTTGCAGTGTTGACCCTTGTTTTTCAAGACCTCTGCAATTCGCCCTGGCATGCTGTCAATCAACTTCTGGGCCACATCCTGACTGATGGCAGCCCATTCTTGCATAATCAATGCTTGGAGTTTGTCAGAGTTTGTGGGTTTTTGTTTGTCCACCCGTCTCTTGAGGATTGACCACAAATTCTCAATGGGATTAAGGTCTGGGGAGTTTCCTGGCCATGGACCCAAAATGTCGATGTTTTGTTCCCCGAGCCACTTCGTTATCACTTTTGCCTTGTGGCAAGGTGCCCCATCATGCTGGAAAAGGCATTGTTCGTCACCAAACTGTTCTTGGATGGTTGGGAGAAGTTGCTCTCTGAGGATGTTTTTGTACCATTCTTTATTCATGGCTGTGTTCTTAGGCAAAATTGTGCGTGAGCCCACTCCCTTGGCTGAGAAACAACCCCACACATGAGTGGTCTCAGGATGCTTTACTGTTGGCATGACATAGGACTGATGGTAGCGCTCACCTTTTCTTCTCCGGACAAGCTTTTTTCCAGACGTCCCAAACAATCGGAAAGGGGATTCATCAGAGAAAATGACATTACCCCAGTCCTCAGCAGTCCAATCCCTGTACTTTTTGCAGAATAGCAGTCTGTCCCTGATGTTTTTCCTGGAGAGAAGTGGCTTCTTTGCTGCCCTTCTTGACACCAGGCCATCCTCCAAAAGTCTTCGCCTTACTGTGCGTGCAGACGCACTCACACCTGCCTGCTGCCATTCCTGAGCAAGCTCTGCACTGGTGGTGCCCCGATCCCGCAGCTTAATCAACTTTAGGAGACTGTCCTGGCGCTTGCTGGACTTTCTTGGGCGCCCTGAAGCCTTCTTCACAACAGTTGAACCTCTCTCCTTGAAGGTCTTGATGATCTGATAAATGGTTGATTTAGGTGCAATCTTACTAGCAGCAATATCCTTGCCTGTGAATCCCTTTTTGTGCAAAGCAATGATGGCTGCACGTGTTTCCTTGCAGGTAACCATAGTTAACAGAGGAAGAACAATAATTTCAAGCACCACCCTCCTTTTAAAGCTTCCAGTCTGTTATTCTAACTCAATCAGCATGACAGAGTGATCTCCAGCCTTGTCCTCGTTAATACTCTCACCTGTGTTAACGCGAGAATCACTGACATGATGTCAGCTGGTCCTTTTGTGGAAGGGCTGAAATGCAGTGGACATGTTTTTTTGGGATTAAGTTCATTTTCATGGCAAAGAGGGACTTGAAATTAATTGCAATTCATCTGATCACTCTCCATAACATTCTGGAGTATATGCAAATTGCCATCATAAAAACTGAGGCAGCAGACTTTGTAAAAATTAATATTTGTGTCATTCTCAAAACTTTTGGCCATGGCTGTACATTCCTAGGCTGAGAACAAGTTGATAAGTATTATGATAGATCAATGATAGATTTTGATTTATGATAGATTTCATACTGAAAATGGCATAACAGTGTATGGTATTTTCCTGATTAAATGATAAATATATGATATTCCATCAAACTATTACATAAAAGTTCTTCTTGTTTAGATTTTTGGTTTTATAAAGTATGGAAATGTATGAATATTTAATTATATGAAGCATCGTTTGCAAAAAGATATGCTTGTTTTTTAAGTAAAAAAAAAAAGATTTAAAAGTTTGAAAAAAGACTGATTGTGATATGTATTGTTTAAAATAAATGATCCTATTCACCTGGAGTGTCTTGGCTTAAAAATATGATTATGAATGATTTCACCTAATGATCTGATTGTCTTACCATGTAGAGTAAGCATATATAATTAAAGAAAAATCGCATACACACTGGTTAATAATTGGTTGAATATTTTCCCAGATAGAAGAAAGTGCATTAATGTGTTGCTGTCAATTATGTTTAAATGTATTTAAGTGCTATAAATAGTCTGTTAGATAACACATGTTATTATCCTCAGGCAGATAATGCACAAAGGCCACAGAGCAGCAAACATATGTGTTTGCAGTGTGTCAATTTGATGGGCTGTTTGCTGAAAAGGATGAAAGCAAACAGACTCGATTTCAGGCAATCTGGGTTCATGCTTTATCTCACCTTCTTTATACTCAATATGCTCTTTGGATTACTGCCTGTGTGAGAAGAGCATCATCATCATCATCATCATCATCATCATCATCACCGCATCATCTGTATTATTCAGTAAAAAAGACAAGACGACACTTCTCTTAAAACAGCAATTCATCTCCTCGTGGATTGTCCAGGAAGAAAATACTGAAATCAGCAGATTGAAAGAGATAAACCTGATCAGGATGGTGATGGATTGATATTTCATTCTGAATACTGAATAGAACATTTTGCAGACCTGAGCAAAACAGGAAGAGTTGGATGTTGGCTCATTGGCTGATCATGAAGAATGTGAATGTGATGAGTTCTCTGGTCTGTGTGGAGTTCCTATTGTATGTCATATGTCTGTGTGCACCGCAGTGGCTGGTGAAGCCGGGGGAAGTGTGCGAAGGCCTCTTCGCTATCTGTAACACTTATGAAGGCTTCTCCAGCTGCACTACATTTCCAGCTTGGATGGGTGAGTGTGTCTTGCATCATATCTTTCTATTCTGTAGACATTCCTGATAACAGACATCCTTGACAGCATGGAATTTGTACTTCCAGATCATTACTGTACCTTAGTTCAATAGTTAATATGAAAAACAACTGTAAAAATGTTTACATTACTTATCCTGATTAGGTTCGTACAGCCTGACTTGGATATTCCTGTCAAGTTCCTCCATACTTTCCCTGTTCACACTTATCACCATTAGACCAGCTCTTAGCAATGGAAAGCGAGCCATTGTAGCTCTTCTTTTAAACATTTTTTCAGGTAAGAAGCATTACATTGTCTGCTTTCTCTTTTGTAATTTCAGTGATTCATACAATTAACAAAAGGGCATTCATGTTGCATCACTTAACAACATCTCTTGCCTAATAAAACAAGTGGAGTGATACGCAGTGAAACATCGCAGTGCAGTTATACTAAATATAAGCACTCTTGGAACACCGCTTGACCAATCAAATTAGTGAACTGAAACTAACTGTTGTATAATCATTACATAACAGGACCTATGACAGTAGGGCAACACATTATTGATTCTACAGTAACAGCTAATTCACTTGCATGGTGGACACTACACATAATCTAAGCCAAATATTAAATGGATTAAAAAATGTGCTGTGATTTAATAAAGAAAAAATAATTGTTGATATGGTGAAGCTTTCTGTAAGGGGATGTTTATTTAACATTTATGGAAAAAGTCTTTACTACGTTACACGCTGTGTATTTAGCTCTTTTTAACTTCAAGAGAGGTAAAAAAAAAAATAAAAAATTAAAAAGAGGCTGGTGAGGGAATGACTGTTTATAGCTGCTATAATGTGAGTGATAACAGGAACTTGTCTTGAGGACGTTCCACAACATTAAATGATTACTATAAACTATAAATGATTATGATGTGTTATTCATTAATAAAAGAAAAAATGTAATTGTTGGCAAATCACGGTTACGTAAGAAGTATAACACTTCAGCCCATGCTGCTGTACGTAAATGATCAACTTAAGGGTGGTAACACTAAACGTGCTCCACATCAGGCCACGTCACACTACCCCATCACTGATTATTTTCCTATAAAAGCACATCCCGTTGTGTTTTATTCCGTATGTTATAACATTCACACACCACATGGGACCATATATATGTGATAGTGGCTTGTATGATCATCATCCCATGAAATTAGTATACTATCTAATGTTGTGTACTGACTAAAGTGCTTCTATTTTCTCAGTTGCTTTTTGTGCCAGCGCTCTCATCACCTTCATAGTGTCCATCGAGGAACAGATGCCTGAGATGGCCAAATTCCTCGGCTGGGCTTTTTACATCTGCTGTGCTACTCTTGTCTATGCCTCTCTGGTGTCTGTGGCATTGGGGTTTGTGGAAGGCTCTTCCAGTGTTGAGCCAGTAAACCCAAATGGAGGTCAGGGCTCGCCAGTGCCAGCCATATCGCCTTAGACATACTCCTAAATACTCAGTACACATAAGTCAGATGGATTTTGTTGCACATATTAATTACCTTAGTTTACAGCAAATAGACTGGATTTTTGTGTGTGGTCCATTGCAGTGCATTACAATAAACTGATAATATATAAAACAGCAAAGAATTTACCACTGTTCTTTATTTTATTTTGGCAGGAAATACAGACAAGGTTATACCAATTTTCCCCGAGTGTGTTTTTTTTTTTTTTTTTTTTTTTTGTAATCAAAGTGTAATATTGCCCCCCACTGGAAAGTTGAGGGTAATATTTATCCGGTAATATGCATAAGCTTCGAAGACTCAACAAATATATTTCATCTAGATTGCTTATATTCACTCAGGGTTTACTGTTCATGATTTTGAGGATGCTAGATTATAAAATGAACCAACTGCACTATCAAGATATCTAATAACTGAAACTTTGGGGAAGTTTGAAGTGAACAGATTAAAGCCATAAATGGTTTAAGAATAAACTAAGAACACTGGAGAGTTTGCGGTGTCTGAAAATTGAGTATCTCAGCTACAGAATGCTGAGTTGGTGTGCAACTTCTCCAAAGAATATATACTATACTGCTAAAATTAATATAATATAGAAAAAAATGGAATATAATATGGAAAAAAAAATCAATGTAAAGCATTTTGTTACAATATATTGCATTTAGCTGTTTAATACATTACACAGATTTTCAGGTTACATGTAAAAATGTATGTTCAACCAGCAGGAGCCTAAGAACAAAAGGCCATAAAGGCACAAATATTACACAACCCAGTAGCAGTGTGTCAACATCATAAACTAGTATAATGCACTAATATATAGAGCAGTTACATTACAACAATTTGGCATTAGACAAATTAATATTTCCATCAATCATTTTATGACTAATTTCACATATGTCCAGCCTTTATGAGCTTCCTCATGTTGTCAGCATAACCATTACAAATAAATTGGATTGAGCCTTAAGGCTGAAAAATAGTAAATCTGTTATTCCAAGTTACATTTTTATTACATACCATTATTAGTACGATATGGAATAATGTGCAGCTTTAACATGCAAATGAAGTCCAACAAAATGATACAAATTCTAAGGGATTACAAATGGAGGGTGACAGGAATACATGTTCCATATGGACAGTTAATGTTTAACATCTGGTCTATTTAGGACCAATGTACGTGACAGTTTTGCCGGTTTTCTTCAGGGTTTCCAACAGGACTTCTGTGTTTTTGTCCGACTCGATGAAGACCTTCTTGTTAGGAAGATCAATGTCAAACTTGACATCTGTTGATATGGAGGAAAAAAAAAAAAAAAAAAAAAAAAAAAAAAACACATTTAGAGCAAATGCACATGTTCAGAAACAAACTGGATCACGTTAACTGTTACATTCACTGCTGCCCTCTGGCCAGAGTACTGAGCACTAACACAACAGCAACTTTTCCCCCACAGGCCATCTCCCTCATGAACAGTTAACTGCCTCCAAGGACCCTGACAGTGCAATCTTTTCACTGTAGATAGACTCTTATGTGCAACTTTAAATTCACTGCTATTATTCTAGTACCTGTATATACCCCTACCTTCTGTACATTGCATTAGCCGTTGCATAGCTGTACATAGCATCTGTACCATACCATATCCATTCTGCCTTAAGCTTATTGTCATGTACAGTACTGTGCAAAAGTTCTAGGCACATGGAAAGAAATGCTGTAGAGAAAAGATGCCTTTTAAATAATTAAATTAAATGTTTCTACATAAAAAAATACTGTAAAGAGCAGTAAACAGTAGTAAATGAAACAAAGACACTATTTGTTGTGACAATAAAAATTAAAATTAAAATAGTAGTCTCCGGTACAATTTGTGCAGTTTTATAAGGAAATGAGCTGGTAAGTTTTATTGAGCATCTTGCAGAATCAGTCACAGTTCTTCTGGAGACTTTGACTTTCACACTTGCTTCTTATTTTTGCAGCAAAACCCAGCAGCCTTCATTGTGTTTTTTGTCTGAAAAGTCTCTCTTACATAATATGCTGCTTTCATTAATAACATACAAATATTTTTATGTAACATTTAACTTTATGCTGGAAAACTAATGTTTGGGAATCTAAAATATTTTTGTACTGACTTGATAATGTAGAAGTCATAAAATAAAAAATTATAACAAAGTTTGTACTAAAAAAAAAAAATAGGGTGCCTAAAACTTTTGCACAGTACTGTATATTCTTCTTCTTCTTCTTATTATTATTATTATTATTATGTGTCTTGCTGTCATATTTGTATATATGTTGACATATTTGTGTATGTAATAAAAAGTATTCTTACAGATAAGAAGGGCTGCGTCTCAAAGTCATTTACATGGAATGTACATTTGTTAATAGTTCAGCCATTTTAAATATGGCTACATATAACATTCATTAGCAAGTTAGAACAATTGCACCGATACAATGGATACAATAAACACAGTTAGTTTAAGGTAGTTGGGCTTACGTCTTATTTGGCAAAAAAAGAAAAAAGAAAAAAAAAACAAAGTCTATGTAAAATATATGACATTAGCCTATGTTGCATTAACGTACCTATTTTTTTAAGGACGCGAGTTACTGCACCAGAGCATCCTTCACATGTCATATCAACAAAAAACTCGTGGGTCTGTGAAGAAAAAGAAAAAGGATTAGTTCATTAGAAGAGCTGAAATACTGAGTTCAACAAACTGAAGTTACCTATAAACTGTTCATAATAGCTAGCTGCTAAATGGTCTAAACGCAGTATTCAGATGAACCACTGTTATTCAAACGAATAGCAAACCTGTCGGCTTTGGTAAACTCGCTATTCAAAGATCAAATGCATACTTACAGTCATGATGAGATCAGGGTTAACTCAATATACGGCTGAAAACACAAATGAATAACAAACTCTCTTTCAGCTGACTGTAGACGTGTGACTTAGGGATTATCGATAAATTCCCGGAACTTTCCTAAAGTGTTTATGAAGATAGACCTGATTTGGTTAAAGGAACATTATGCTATTGTTTGAACAATAATTTCAGATATTTTAAGGCATAAATCCTTAGTTTTATGGATATTAACATGCACTTTTCTATAGTCATGTAATCCTTTATACCGTGTGAAAAAAAACCTATATACTTTACTCCAAACACTGTATTGGTGCTTGATTCGTTCTGCCATAAACACGTGACCAGTGACGTTCGAAACCGCCTTTCCCCGAGGAAATAACCACGTGACTGCTTTGAACCGGTTCAAAGCAACACAAACCATAGCGGAAGTAGCTGATTGAGTGAATTAATGATATAAAAGTATTTTGTTGTTATGTGAGCAGAAAAGAAATGAGAGTTAATATAATTTCACTGGCAAAATCAACAGGCACAATCAAATCCTCATTTTATTCACTTAAACCCACACTTTTCATCTGAAGTAATAAGAGATGGACTGGAGCTGGTTAGATAAAGGTGAATTAGTGATATATGTGTGTTTGTCAGTAGGTTCACTATAAATAGATGCATCCAATGCTAGAAATTCAAGGCATTGTTTTTACTTTATACAGCATTACACGGTTGCCTTTCACTGTTCATTGTTCAAAACCATCTGAAAAAAACAAACAAAACAAAACAAAAAAAACACGAACTTGCAGCCTCCACTGTAGTTGGCACTGTATTATTATCTGCACTTCAGCCCTTTAACCACCAGATGTCACTAGCGTGCATTGTCTTGAAAAACCTAATAATGAATTCGTTTCCGAAACAGTTCTCCAATGGTTCAGAAAGCTTTCAGTCTACTTTTATAATCGATTTGGCTTTTCCACACAGATTTTTTTTAAATGTCCCATCGCAAGCAGATTGAGGTCGCTGTACGCTGACACAGCTGATATATTTTACACAGACGCTCCCTGGAAGTTGTACCAGCTGACTGAGCAGATCATGTGATTGGCCAGAGTCACGATAACAGGAAACACTACATAACCGGGAACAGGCTTGTTGAGGAGTGAAGTGATGAGAATTCAGGGTTTTAATAACACAATGTACAGTTATTAGAAATGTATATATTTTTAAATAACATTTTAAGGTACTTACGTGGTAATATTTGACTGCTGCTGCTCTCCCCTCAGACCTTGTGGTAAGTCTGATATAATCATTGCGGTTAACACAGTAAGATCCAGCCTGTGTGTGTACTGATTGTGCTGAGATGACGGAGAAAATGTTGAACCGAAATATATGACAGTGAAACGCGTTTTTTAATTTATTTTATTATTATTATTATTATTTTTTATAGAAAGGATAAATGTTATAATCGTCACATCGATTATATGTCACTCACTATTGTGAGAATATATTCAAATCCAGATTATGTTTCAGATATAAACTCTATATGATAGATTATTTGAAGCTCATATGAACATGAACTATATCCAGGTAAATGATCTGAGTGTTTTCGTATGAAACGTGTTATTGTACTGTTTATTAATGGTAAAGAATGCACTCATTGCCTCATTCCTTGAATGAGTAACAGTAGTTTCTTCACAGGACATAAACCTGCCAGCCTAGGAAGAAATTATTGTTTATCTCAGCAAACCACTGCTTAGTAAGCAGCCACAGTGATCAGCAGTTTCTCCTTGTGCTATATGAGACCAGTACTTCTTGTACTTTTAGTTTGAATTTTACATCAAACATTTAAATTATCATGATTTTACCTTTGTATACAAGAAGACTACAGAAGTGAAATTTCCTGTTTCTAGCTTTTCCCCAAACTGTTCCTTGCAGCAAAAGTAAATGAACAAATGGTGGCACAGGAGGTCTCAGGAGTTTATTTGTTTAATTCTTGCTCATTTTCTGCCCATTCATTTGTTGTTAATAACGTTAAAAGCTTAATATTTTGCCATTTTAGGCTTGGCCCATTTTTTTTTTTTTTTTTTTAATTGTATTTTGTCTTTTGCCCAGGAGTGTATGCATGCCAAAAATTTCTCAGCATTTTTAAGCGTTGCATAACAATAATTCAGTTTTCAGTCTCATTTGCACAATTAAATCATTTAGGTACACCTTTTACATTCTGACAAAGCAACACATAATTGCCATTTATATCATGAAGATCATATAGTTCAAACTAATACAGCAGGTGAATTGGACCTGTTCGAACTGCCTCCAGTAGACCGTTTAAGACTCATTAAGGAAATACCAATCCATTCATGAATCAATAACAGATTTATCATATATTCTGATTCAGCCCACTATCATATGAAAAATTGATGAATATTCATATGATAGTGGGTTGAGTGTCAGAATCATTAAAGATGTAGATATCTGATGCTGGACTTCAGTGCCTTGACGTGCTGATTCTAATATGGATCAGATTTTATTTGATATATTTTCAATGCATTATGCAACAGTTGTGTGTAATGAACAGACGAACAGAGAGCACAAATTGTCGTAAAACACACTGCTTTCCAGTCTGTTATGTTAACTTGGTAGCAGAAGCTGGCAAACAATCATTATGGTTAATGTCAGGATCATATTAGTATAAAGCAGGGGTGTCAAACAAACAGCCCGCAGCCCGGGACTGACCCAATAAAGGTTCTTATTCGGCCAGCATATGAATTTCAAACAGATTTTCTAAATGAAAATAATCTTGTGAATTGAAAGATAATAAAAAGGGATTGGTTATTGCACTAGGAAGAAAAATAAAAGAAGAGCAATAAAAGAATGGCCATAAATTCAGCTACTCATAAAATGTGCGAATGATTTGTAATTCTTTATTAGCAAGCTAAATATTTGACACTGTAACCATGTCTCTTTTCAGAAATATTTCAGGGGTTTCACAGCAATGGGCAAACTTTGTAGAATTTTTTCCCCCACACTTTAATATTATGCACTATTTTATGTAGATTTATGACATATAATAACAATTAAATCAAACCAAAAATGTGGAATTCATATTTTTGTGGGGAATGAATCGCTGTCAGTTTATCTGTCTTGTAGGTGATATAAGTTCAGTCCATGTGATTCATGATACATTCAGAATGTACCTTTCAGTACCACAGTGGTGCTTGAAAGTTTGTGAACATTTTAGAATTTTC
The DNA here is from genome assembly GCA_023630585.1 of Cranoglanis bouderius. NCBI lineage: Eukaryota > Metazoa > Chordata > Actinopteri > Siluriformes > Cranoglanididae > Cranoglanis > Cranoglanis bouderius. Next base: position 9,566,728 of record CM042561.1, read on the forward strand.
TATATTTCTGCTTAAATATTGTAGAATGAAGTTAATGTTTTGGAATGGCCAAGTCAAAATCCTGACCTCAGTCCAATAGAAATGTTGTGGATAGACCTGAAGCAAGCAGTTCATTGTGGAAACCCACCAACATCCCAGAGTTGAAGCTGTTCTGTACTGAGGAATGGACTAAAATCCCTCCAAGCCGATGTGCAGGACTGAGCAACAGTTACCGGAAACGTTAAGTTGCAGTTATTGCTGCACAAGGGGGTCACATCAGATACAGAAAGCAAAGGTTCACATACTTTTGCTACTCACAGATATATAATAATGGATCATTTTCCTCAATAAATGAGTGACCAAGTATAATATTTTTGTCTCATTTGTTTAATTGGGTTCTCTTTGTCTACTTAGAACTTCTTTGAAAATCTGATGATGTTTAGGTTATATTTATGCGAAAATCCTAAAGTGTTCACAAAATTTCAAGCACCATGTTAAATGCAGATACATGAACACAATTAAGAGGGTTTCTTATTATGTTATGGGTCACTAAACTGAAATTTTTTTTTTTATTATTTATTTATTTATTTTTTTTTAAGACCAGGCCACTTGATATTGCACTAAGTGTGCACTAAGGTTACCTGAAATTAGTTTGACACCCCTTGTATAGAGTATTAGTCAATACCTAAAGCTCTGAATTAATGCCTTTTTAAGATAGTGGGATTTGTACCTAAATAAGAATCATCCGAATAATTGAAATATGACTTGAAATAAACCCACAGTCATATTTATATTATTAGTCATTGGTGTTTTGGACATTTTGGAGCTAATTTTTTTGTATTTCAATCCAATTTGATTCAGCAACTGTGATGCACTACGCACATAATTGTTTTCATCTAGTTCAAAGTTAGAAAGGGATAAAAAATGTTTTTTTAAAAATCATTCCTACATGTTCTTGCATTTCTCATACATAGTGGTCTCACTGTCCTTTGAGCAAATGTTATGTGCACTGAAGCTCAACCGAGGCAACGTGCACTGTGTCTGTGTAGCAGATGGGTTAATAAAAATAATAATATTTGATTTGTCTTTGATCTTAGTGACCCTGGATGCAGGATCTCCACAGTGAAGCTTCAGAGCGCAGTTTGTAGCAAACACAGCCAAGCAGCACAGCCATGGCTTCAGATATCAACTATCAGGATGGTAAATGAATTTAATGTGCATTAGGAGCCTGGTTTTCGCAGGCCTGCTCATTTTAAACACATGATGATTTTATGTGTTTGGGTTGGGCTTGTTTTTTTTTTGTTTTCCTTTTTCTTTCCCCTTTTCTTGTTGGATACAAGAATGTCTTTATTCACAGGTTATTTGTGACTGTTAGCTTTAATGTGTTTATTAGGATATTTATTTCAAACCTAATTTAATTGAGAATATGCATTATTTTTCTCATATGTGCACCTCATGAGATTTATTATTAGTTATGTATTTTTGTATCCTGACATAGGGCCAGTGTGTTCCCAAATAAACGAGAGCCCAGCAGATGATGATGATGATGAGCCCATCCACCCGAACAGTCCTTCCCGCAGGCAGAGCGAGTACGAGCGAATTGGCGGCAGAGCTGGATCCTCGTAAGACTCTTTTACGTTTGTTATTCTTGTGTGAACAGGTAGATGATGTTTCATGGTGTTCTATTTGTCATCTTTGCAGTTTCTTACAGACATTAATCCATTTACTGAAAGGAAACATCGGTACAGGACTGCTCGGCTTGCCTCTAGCTGTGAACAACGCAGGGCTTCTGGTAGGATACAGCAAATCATTTCAACTTCGTTACATTAATATGCATTTTCAGCTGTTGCCTCTGCTCTGTAGTTTGCATGGGTTTGATTGTGCTACATTGTAAACTCTGTAAACTTTCAGCCATGCACATTCTGTTGAAAAGACAGAAGTTATGTGCAACTTGTTAATATAACCAGTGCATAATGATATAAGATGATATTCCATTGATCTCTTTAAATTGTTCTTGTCAGTTGGGCCCCCTGAGTCTGCTGGTGATGGGCATTGTGGCTGTACATTGCATGCACATCCTTGTGAGCTGTTCACATCATCTAAGCGCAAAGTAAGAGTGCATCCTGGCCAAAATGGCTGCTTACTGTTTGTTAGTTGCCTGTGGAACTTGTTTATTATGTCAAATTACTCATATGAACACTTACACATTAATGTGTTGATTTGAGACAGTGTGTAGGTTAAAATGAACAAAATGTAAACATCATAAAACAGTAGGTATAATTAAACTTATACGTCGTTAAATGTCAGAATGCGAGACATATTGTCCTGGCTTGTTGTTCAAAAGACAGGAGAGGGAAAGGACGGTTAAGTCCAGACAAACCACTGTTCAATACATGGTCACACGAATCACGTGTGCAGTGATCAGCAGTTTTCAGTATAAAATCTCCTTGGGCAATGTGAGAATTGTACTTCACGTATGAGAATGAAAAATACTCAGCTAGAATAGAAACGCTGCATAACATGATATCAGGTGCAAGCAAATATAAAGCTTTGTTATGTTCACTTTAATTTGTGTAGTTTGATCATTCAGGTAAAGTATTTTATTTACCTAAAGATAAGACGCATGATTACTAAGGTTGATCCATCCAGTAGAGTGTCAGAATCATTAGGAATGTACCAAGTTTCACAGTCAGTGCTGATAATGGACTGAAACACTGGACCAGTAGTGAACTGGATATGGCTTATTTGATTTTACTGACAATTTTATGCCATGAATTGAGCTTTGTGTTTAGTGCAGTGTGCCTAGAAGCTTAATAAATATAATAACAGTTGATTTGTCTTTGATCTCAGTGGATATGGATGCAGGATCCCCACAGTGAAGCTGCGCAACTGTAAAGCAGTTTGTGGTAAACAGAGTAAAGCAGAACAGCTAGCTCAAGGGAAAAAATCTGTGAAACTAATAGAATAGATAGATAGAATAATAGATTAGACGTAAAGGGCGCAAAGCAGCTGTTCTGACCAATGTCTGACCTATTCCCATCACTTACATTTATAGTCATAGCTTCTCGCTCTACTATTTGACAAAGTTAAATCACATGTATTTAGAAATATGGAAAATTTAATCTAGCAAAATTCAGTGAAAACCAAAGCAGCTTAGTATGGCAAAAAAAAAAAAAAAAAAAACCCTACAAAACATAATTATGCATAGTTATACATGGAGTTACAGAACTACAAAACTACAACATTTTCTGAAAAATCCATTCTTGGCTATTTTGACTTTTTTTTTTTGCTCACTGTCAAATTTTTTTGCCATTTAGTCAAGTTCAACAAGTTTGACTGAAATATCTAAAACATCTGTGCTTGGACATTTATCCAGATCCTCAAATTAACAAAGTTTGACTTGCTGCTTTCTTTTTTAGGTTAGGGAAGCCATTTCTGTCCTATGGAGAGGCAGTGGAATATGGGATGGAGAATGTGTCTTGGTTAAGAAGGCATTCTGTATGGGGACGGTGATTATGTGGTTATTTTATATTTGAAAAATGATACATGATTGAAAATATATGATGGTGTTGTATATCCTCTAATCTTCTAATTGGTTCTTTTGTGTTGCTGTAAAGTAGTTTGAAAATCACATGCACCTTAAAGGAATAGTTTGGTGAAAAGTTAAATGTCCCACAAATTTCCCACTTAGCCCATCTGTAGTGGATCAGCAAGGACATGTTTGGACATGATTGGTGTCCACTGTTTTGGTTTTGCACTTGATCTATGAGGGTAAGAAGTAATAGAAGTCTATCTCAGTGAAAACCTTTCTATAACTACATGCCCAGATCTTCATATACAGTATGTACTTGCTTAAAACAGTGCGTGTGTGCATGGTGTGATGTAATGGACTGGTGTCTTTTTTTCCCGCCTTGTGCCCAGGGTTACCAGAATTATCTCTGGATACACCATGGCCCTGACCAATTACTGAAGATGAATGAATGATTGAATGTTTACTATGTTATCAGACACGTAACATTCAGCATTTTTAAATACAGTTCTACTAACATACTGTGCTAAAAAATAAATTAATATAAATAAGCTGATTCAAGTGTCCAAGATGGCTGTCCTATAACAGTACAGCATTTATCACAACAAAATGGGGCTCTGTTTATTTGTAAAGAATACAGTGAGTCATACTGTGTCCTAAACCACAACAATTTAAGGTGTATATTTATAGTATGGGGGCTAATATTTCTCTTGAAGTGTAAATTTGTGTAATTTTGATTCACCAAACTACCGTAATGATCATTTTCTCAACTATGAAGTATGAATACGAATAAATATTAATTAAGCTTGCAGGTTTAGGAGTTCAGTGGTAGTATTTGCTTCTAAGATTGCAGTTAGAATAAATTTGTTTCAAAGTGGCAAAATAATAATCAAACTGAAAGCTTAGTGGAATTTAGTCCTGCCGAATGGGTCCGAGTGCAAAATAACGACTGTTGGTTTAACACTGTTGAGACAGCACACACCCTCTCTGTAATCACACAGCATAGTGGCAGTTTAAAGAAAATCAACAATGGCTAGATTTTAAATGGGTTCATGTGAATTATGTATCTTGCAGCGTACTTCCACTTAGAGGTGTATATCTGGACTGGGAGCCAACACAATAGAAGGGGGAGTGGGTGATCAGGTATGAAGCTCATGGGAAAAAGAAAGACCACGTTCATTAGCATAGCAGCATATTGGTTTCAGCAGGTTGCTCATACGTCATGCTCATTCATTCACCTTTAGTTGCTGCTTTATCCTGGTCATGGTCCCATATTTTTGGAAATAGAACCAACAAATGTCATTAGCAAACAATGGGGCAAACAAAAATAACCGAGAGGGTGGGTGGGATTGGTCAAGAGTGTCAGCGGGAGAAGGGAGGAACAGGTTTAAAAAAAAAAAATAGTCCTGTGCACACCACCACTTCTGGTATACTGTAAGAATGATAATTATTAGCAGTACATTGCGAAAAGGAACCTGTGGATGCATGCTAATGTCAGTAGTTTGGTACTGATCTTGGAAAGGTTTAGCAGACATATCACCTGACTTTTATATAGCAGACATATAACTTTTAACAGACCGCATGACCACGTGTCCTAAACCACATCGATATCATGTGATATTGAAGACTTTTACTAATGTTACCATTTCCCACTTGAGTTCTATTATTAAGTATTAAAAATGTGGATCATGGCTAAATTAGCTAAAGTACATTTGAATTGTTTCTGTGTTGCTAGACGTGTGGTGAATTTGTTCCTGATCATCACTCAGCTGGGCTTCTGCTGTGTGTACTTTGTATTCCTGAGTGACAATATAAAACAGGTCAGTAGTCATTAAGTAGTCATGCTGTTGCTGTTTTTTTTTTTTTTTCTTTCCTTTTTTTGCCGGGGGGCTCAGTATGATATACACTATATATGTATGGTAATTTCCCCAAAACACTACAGGCTCACAGCTCACATTGTCTACACTGTGTATGCAGATAAGTACTGCATGTAATGTTGTTCACAGTTTATTCCTTCAGTGTAAATGCATTTAATATTCCCTCAGTGTAATACTGAATTCTATTTAAGTGTTGATTTGATTGAACAGGGTTCACAGTAATCAGGCCTGGTTGTGTCTAGTCCAGCTGAACCCCATTATGAATGCAGTTTCATAGATTTGGGGAATTAGTAACTATGGGTGCAAATACATTATCATTTAAAAACTGTATCTTGTGTTTACTCAGGTTGCCTTTGTTTTATCTTAGAGTTTGTTTTAATTTCTGAAACAATTTAGTATGAGATATACACAAAAACAGAACAAATCAGGAAATACAAGCAAATACTTTTTCACAGCACTGTATTTAATCTATTAAGCAGTATGGAGTTTGACCCAATATCAAGAATATACTGTATGTTGAATCTCATGGCTGTTATGTTGTTGCGATTTTTCTTACCACAAGAGGGCGCCGGTGCTGTTTGTTGGCATTCTTGTTTTTCCTCAAAGAATTAGGCTAGTCATTAACGTACTTGCACAACACTGTGGTTCTGTTATCGACCCAGAATACAGCTGTTTCTCTGTAGTAAAGAAACACGACACAACAATTCAATTATTGTCTTATGAACAAAAAGTATTATATTAAATACCAGCCTATAAAAATAAGTTTTCCTGTAAAATGTGTAAAACCTGTCAATGTATTGGAGTACATACTTCTGCGATGGGATTAAAAAAAAAAAAAAAATTTACTTTTAGATGCACACCTTCAGAAATTCACATTGTCATGTTTTGGCCAGGTAATTGAGGCAGCCAACGGGACCACAGTGAACTGTAACACCAATGAGACTGCAGTGATTGTTCCCAGCTTTGACTCTCGCATCTACATGGTTATCTTCCTTCCCTTCTTCATCACACTGGTGTTTACTCGCAACCTTAAGTTCCTGGCCCCTTTCTCCTTCATGGCCAACATTGTCATGTGTGCCAGCTTGGTGCTCATCTACTACTACTGCCTAACGGTATGTATACACATACACACATACAGACTCTGATGTGTTTTCAAGGTAATAATAATGATGTACAAATGCAACAGCTATTAGCACCCCTTCATAAGCTTTGAGATGCTTTTCCTATGTATTTATAGTGTATAAATATTAAATATTATATCATAACTTGTATACTACTTGACATTATGCATTAAACATTATGCCCATCTCAGTTCGAGTTCAATGAAATTTTGATTTTATTACAGTTTACAGTTTCTACAGTGATTTTTTTTTTTCTTTAATACTTTTTCATTTTTGTTTTATAATACATCTAGGTGCCTTGATTTAAAAAATAGTTATGTAAGGAATAAAACATAACAGGACATGATGTTCTATCAGCGCTGAGGTTGAATATTTTCCAATAACAGCATGTCCCGAAGTGTGTTATTCTCTTAAACTGCAGCAATTTGCCAATGATGACAATTAGTAACCTATTAATGAACGACACCTCATGGTTTTTTTTAACTGTTTCTACTTACATTTAATGTCGTTCTACATTGTGGAAGTTACTTACATTATAGCATGTACAGTATCTCACAAAAATTAGTAGACACCCTTCCCATTTTTGTAAATATTTTATTATATCTTTTCATGGGACAACACTGAAGAAATGACACTTTGCTACAATGTAAAGTAGTGAGTGTACAGATTGTATAACAGTGTAAATTTGCTGTCCCCTCAAAATAACTCAACACACAGCCATTAATGTCTAAACCACTGGCAACAAAAGTGAGTACACCCCTAAGTGAAAATGTCCAAATTGGGCCCAATTAGCCATTTTCCCTCCCCAGTGTCATGTGACTCGTTAGTGTTACAAGGTCTCAGGTGTGAATGGGGAGCAGGTGTGTTAAGTTTGGTGTTATCGCTCTCACACGCTCTCATACTGGTCACTGGAAGTTCAACATGGCACCTCATGGCAAAGAACTCTCTGAGGATCTGAAAAAAAGAATTGTTGCTCTACATGAAGATGGCCTAGGCTATAGGAAGATTGCCAACACCCTGAAACTGAGCTGCAGCATGGTGGCCAAGATCATACAGCGGTTTAACAGGACAGGTTCCAAGCAGACTAAGGACATGGATTACTGGAACCATGTCCTGTGGTCTGATGAGACCAAGATAAACTTATTTGGTTCAGATGGTGTCAAGCGTGTGTGGCGGCAACCAAGTGAGGAGTACAAAGACAAGCGTGTCTTGCCTACAGTCAAGCATGGTGGTGAGAGTGTCATGGTCTGGGGCTGCATGAGTGCTGTCGGCACTGAGGAGCTACAGTTCATTGAGGGAACCATGAATGCCAACATGTACTGTGACATACTGAAGCAGAGCATGATCCCCTCCCTTCGGAAACTGGGCTGCAGGGCAGTATTCCAACATGATAACGACCCCAAACACACCTCCAACACAACCACTGCCTTGCTAAAGAAGCTGAGGGTACAGGTGATGGACTGGCCAAGCATGTCTCCAGACCTAAACCCTATTGAGCATCTGTGGGGCATCCTCAAACGGAAGGTGGAGGAGCGCAAGGTCTCTAACATCCACCAGCTCTGTGATGTCGTCTTAGGGGAGTGGAAGAGGACTCCAGTGGCAACCTGTGAAGCTCTGGTGAACTCCATGCCCAACAGGGTTAAGGCAGTGCTGGAAAATAATGGTGGCCACACAAAATATTGACACTTTGGGCCCAATTTGGACATTTTCACTTAGGGGTGTACTCACTTTTGTTGCCAGCGGTTTAGACATTAATGGCTGTGTTGAATTATTTTGAGGGGACAGCAAATTTACACTGCTATACAAGCTGTACACTCACTACTTTACATTGTAGCAAAGTGTCATTTCTTCAGTGTTGTCCCATGAAAAGATATAATAAAATATTTACAAAAATGTGAGAGGTGTACTCACTTTTGTGAGATACTGCATGTTTTATATATATATATATATATATATATATATATATATATATATATATATATGGTCACTCTGTCACCAGCCCTTCTTCATTTTCTTCAATATAACTGATAAGACAAAAAAATGCAGCTTGTTCTGTTATTGAGAAACCACAAAAAGTGCAAAGCTCTCTGTGATGAAGACTTTCCCGGGGTGGAAAACTTACTGACCTTACGAAGTGCTGATACTGGACACTTCCATTAATGTTAAAGGAATCTCTCCTTACAGAAAGCTTCACCATATCAACAATTATACACTTTTCTTTGTTAAATATGTTCTTATTTGTTTATTATTAGCCTTAGATTGTATGGATACAAGTCCATTATGTAAACCTGTTGTCAGAGCTGCTGTTATAGAAAATTAATCAACACCCTCTGAAGAATCAGAGTTGAGAATTCAACAGTGCTGTAGTATCATTAAGCAATATCACACTAGCAAGAGTGCAGTTGTACTGAATATCAGCATGGCTGTGATTGGACGTAGGCACGAAGCCGAAGTCTGAGTGCCATAGCTAATCTGTATAACCGTAGCTAAAAGGTATATCAGTGGTTAAGACATTGGACTACTGATCAGAAGGTCGTGAGTTAAAATCCCACTGCTGGGCCCCTGAGCAAGACCCATAACCCTCAACTGCTCAGTTGTATAAATGTGATAAATGTAAAAGTAAGTAAGGGCGTTTGCCAAATTCCGTAAATGTATAACTGCATGATTGCGAGTGCAGTATTGCCTTAATACAACAGTTCTCTAAACAAGAAATTAATATCAAGTAAGTGACATTTCGGACACAATATGCCCAAATGTTTTGTTTATGTTTTGTGGATCCCAAAGAAGCTACCCTCACTTTATAGCCCATCATCTACCTTGCTAGCTAGCTCACATTAATTTGTACATTCCCGTTAAAGGTGCTATAATAACTGTTTTGAACTAGGAAGTGGAACTTTACTTGGTAAACACAGAGGAGCAGAGTGATGCACACAGTGAAACCTCTCAGTGTGATTATACTAAATATAAGAACTCTTGGAATGCTGCTTGACCAATCAAATTAGTGGATGGGAACTAACCGTTGTATAAATATGTATATTATTTATATACGCTATTTTGGGTATTTATGATTTTAGTGCAATTTTGGCATTTATAAAGTTTCACAATAACTATAAAATATCTAGTAGTGAGTGTGCTCAGGCCAATTCTCTCCAGACACCCTTCTTCTCTTTCTTGATTGACTGATATGGATGAAAAGGCTAGTGCAAGCAACAGCTCCTTGGGAGGTATTTCAGTTTAATCTGCACTGGATGGCGGCATGATACAGCACGACATGCGAGAAGTTAGTGAAGCTGTTCTCTTTGATGTAATCTGTATGATTTTTCTGCTGGCGGTTGATTCTTAAAGAACGACCAGCAGCAATTTTGCAGCACAGACATTTTCTCCCTTATTGAGATTCAAAGGCAGTACACACCTCCTCCTCCTCCTCCTCCTCCACCTCCTCCCTGCAGCATGCCGCAACACACCACTGACCTTTTCTCCTTGTTCGGTATTCAGGCGGCTCGGATGTGAAGGTTTGACTCTAGCATGTGACAAAGCATAAACCATAATTGCATGGACTTAGCTTGAGAGAGTACTTTATTGACCCCCAAGGGGAAATTTGGTGAAAATCGTGGATAAAAAAAGCAACTTTATTGTTCTTCAATACCAAAGGAGAATCATATGTGCATCCTTATGCATTCTTTTAGCTGATATGCTCTAAATGGTGGAATAAGCCTCACAGTTCATTGTGTAAAAATGAATCATTTAAATGCCACAATGTGCCCCATTTCACTGCCTTTCAGCTGTCATAATGAAGATTTGTTTTCCTCAGTGCTATCTTTCTGCCAGCTTGTGACACTTCTCATGGGGCTACTAGTGAGCTACTCTGAATCTAGCACTGATTTATTTTATCTAAAGTCTTTAGTTTAGCCTGATAGTTTTTTCTACTCAGAACCCTCTGTTTTTTTTGTTTTCATGCAGAACTAATGTACTATTCACATGCTTACCTGACTAGCTGTTTCAATATGATATATTGTTTTTTCCCCTCAGCATATTCCACACCCTATTAACCTTGCACTGGTTGGAAAACCTGGTGACTTCCCTTTATTCTTCGGAACTGCTATATTTGCCTTTGAAGGAATCGGTGTAGTGAGTGTTCATTTTACAGCTTTTAATCCAATATCTTGCTAGAATTATTCATTATTACACCCAACAAAAGTAACATATATTTTTAAAGGTTAATAATCACACATGTAAACCCACAGGTCCTGCCACTAGAGAACAAAATGCAGAAACCTCAGAACTTCAGCAAAGTGCTGTACTTGGGAATGGGCATCGTCACCATGCTGTACATCTCCCTTGGCACCATTGGCTACATCTGTTTCGGCCCGCGCATAGAGGGCAGCATCACACTCAACTTACCCGACTGCTGGTGAGATTCGTGCACACGTCTGCATTTTTTCCAATAAACTGCGTTCCATCTGCTCTCTCATTAGACCTTCAGTGAATTGTCACGTGTCCCATCAATTTTTTTCCGTTTCTCACATGCTGAAATGAAAGAGGTTAGGGTTGGCTGAAAGCCACCTTTTGCCTGCTGATGAAAAAAGTGTGCTCTTTGTATTTTAATCTCCTCAAGACTGTATATTATCTTATGCTGTATGGTACGGACAAGGAAAGCACCACCAGCTGAGTGAGTTTTCAGGTGTTGAAGGGAAACACATTTAGACTGTTTGATCAATTCAATTTGCTGGAGTGTGCCAACTGCTGCTCTCTGTAATTGAGTTCGACAGCATAGGCAGGAGGTTGCTCTTAACCTCTCTCCAGCCAGCTGCACCAGCATGTGGCCTAAACAGGTCACTGAGAATGGAGCTGACCAGAATAGCTATTGCAAACCTCAGCACGTGGCTTAGAATACAGTCGGACCTCTCAATTCTGTCTGTGCGCTGTTCTCTTCAGGGTATGATGAAGATGTAAACTGTGTGCAAGTTACACAGGCAGAAACAGAGATGTCAATCAAAGCCCAGATAAACCTATAACAATGTCAAGGAGCGGTCATAATTCTATGTTTTTGTGTCTTCGTATTCCTGTTCATCAGCTAGACTTTTACATTTACATATCTTGCCTGATACTCTTTAAAGCTGAAACGTTATTGTGAGTACTCTTCTATGGTTGAATCAAAACTAACCAAAGCTAACCAAACTAATTGCACTCCTTTTTACAATCTTTGTAAAAAGTAGCACTTGGTTGTGGTTTAAATTAGTTTTTAGTTAAAAGCAGTTTTAAGAGCATCAGTCGCTTGTGAAGATTAAGTAGTGTGCTTCTATAGTAAGCCAGTATGTTCTAGGGGTAGCATGACTACCGATGTTACTAGTTGACCAGTAATTTAGAAACGTAGCTGACTAGTAGACTAGTCAACTAGTAATCGTTTTCATAGTTAAAGCAAAAATAGTTTCAAAACATGGCTATTTTTAGACCATTTCCATCTTCAGTGCTTATTTAGGCTACACTGTTAATGATGAAAATCAATAAATCTTAATAACACATCTGTGTATCATATTACACTATGTAAGGATGCACCAGTTCTCTGCACTTGAATGGATGCATGGCAGCTGAAATTGTGGATTCTGCAAATGAGAATGCGCAGCATGGAAGCTCATGTCCGTTTAAAGTGCCCTACTTCTTGCTTAAGATGTGGCCTTCCTTGAATGGAGGATGGGAGGTTCAAAGCTGATAATGACACAGGAGTTAAACCCCCATATTCAACTCCAATCTCAGCAGTTTCTGAAAATGGCTTGGATGGTATGACACGGACAGGCTCTACACTAGCTGTGGAAGCCGCTCTCGAAAGTGACCACAATGGGATTGGGTAGCGATTTGCTTTTACACAGAACTGGTCATGACAGAATTCACTGTGATACAGTCCAAGGATTTTATTTACATTTTATTTAGCTTTAAAGGACAACAAAAATAGCAGTGGGAATGACGAATTCCTTCAGGATCGTGTGTGAGTGGGATTCAAAAAAAGTCACACTCATTTCTCTACATTTTTATACGAAGTGATATCAAAGTAGTAATGGTCTGTTAAAAAAAAATAATAATAAGAAAGACTCATGTAGTCTTACATAATGTGCACTTGACTGTAGAATTGGCTTCATCTAGTCTGATATATTTTCAGACTAATAAAGCACATTTAACCTGCTTTCTTTATCATTCTTTATATTTTTTGCTTTATCATCTGCATCCACTATTTTTTCCACTGCACTGACTAATCGACAGCTCCCCACAGCGATGACTAATGAATGGATTAGTCGACTAGTCTGTGCAACCCCTAGTACGTGCGATAGTAGGCATGTCCCATATATTGCCAGGGTTCTGGTTGGTGGCCTGTTTGCTTTGTGATTTACTGAACCTGATTTTCTGGATCTGCTGTTTTTGTATTTGTGCTTCTGTAGGATGTATCAGATTGTGAAGCTGCTGTACTCGTTTGGGATCTACATCACATACGCACTGCAGTTCTATGTGCCAGCCGAAATCCTGATTCCCCCAGCAGTGGCACGGGTCAGGCCCAGGTGGGCACTGCTTGTGGACTTTAGCATCCGTGTGGGCCTTGTCCTCCTTACATGTGAGTCAAAATACAAAAAACACATCAAAAAGCCTAGCACGTTCCCACCTCATAAACCCCCACAAGTACAGTATCTCACAAAAGTGAGTACACCCCTCACATTTTTGTAAATATTTTATTATATATTTTCATGGGACAACACTGAAGAAATGACACTTTGCTACAATGTAAAGTAGTGAGTGTACAGCTTGTATAACAGTGTAAATTTGCTGTCCCCTCAAAATAACTCAACACACAGCCATTAATGTCTAAACCACTGGCAACAAAAGTGAGTACACCCCTAAGCGAAAATGTCCAAATTGGGCCCAATTAGCCATTTTCCCTCCCCGGTGTCATGTGACTTGCTAGTGTTACAAAGTCTCAGGTGTGAATGGGGAGCAGGTGTGTTAAGTTTGGTGTTATTGCTCTCACACTCTCTCATACTGGTCACTGGAAGTTCAACATGGCACCTCATGGCAAAGAACTCTCTGAGGATCTGAAAAAAAGAATTGTTGCTCTTCATGAAGATGGCCTAGGCTATAAGAAGATTGCCAACACCCTGAAACTGAGCTGCAGCATGGTGGCCAAGACCATACAGCGGTTTAACAGGACAGATTCCACTCAGAACAGGCCTCGCCATGGTCGACCAAAGAAGTTGAATGCACATGCTCAGCATCATATCTAGAGGTTGGCTTTGCAGAATAGACGCATGAGTGCTGCCAGCATTGCTGCAGAGGTTGAAGGGGTGGGGGCTCAGCCTGTCAGTGCTCAGACCATACGCCGCACACTGCATCAAATTGATCTGCATGGCTGTCGTCCCAGAAGGAAGCCTCTTCTAAAGATGATGCACAAGAAAGCCTGCAAACAGTTTGCTGAAGACAAACAGACTAAGGACATGGATTACTGGAACCATGTCCTGTGGTCTGATGAGACCAAGATAAACTTATTTGGTTCAGATGGTGTCAAGCGTGTGTGGCGGCAACCAGGTGAGGAGTACAAAGACAAGTGTGTCTTGCCTACAGTCAAGCATGGTGGTGGGAGTGTCATGGTCTGGGGCTGCACGAGTGCTGCTGGCACTGGGGAGCTACAGTTCATTGAGGGAACCATGAATGCCAACATGTACTGTGACATACTGAAGCAGAGCATGATCCCCTCCCTTCGGAAACTGGACTGCAGGGCAGTATTCCAACATGATAACGACCCCAAACACACCTCCAAGATGACCACTGCCTTGCTAAAGAAGTTGAGGGTAAAGGTGATGGACTGGCCAAGCATGTCTCCAGACCTAAACCCTATTGAGTATCTGTGGGGCAGCGCAAGGTCTCTAACATCCACCAGCTCTGTGATGTCTTCATGGAGGAGTGGAAGAGGACTCCAGTGGCAACCTGTGAAGCCCTGGTGAACTCCATGCCCAACAGGGTTAAGGCAGTGCTGGAAAATAATGGTGGCCACACAAAATATTGACACTTTGGGCCCAATTTGGACATTTTCACTTAGGGGTGTACTCACTTTCGTTGCCAGCGGTTTAGACATTAATGGCTGTGTGTTGAATTATTTTGAAGGGACAGCAAATTTACACTGTTATACAAGCTGTACACTCACTACTTTACATTGTAGCAAAGTGTCATTTCTTCAGTGTTGTCCCATGAAAAGATATAATAAAATATTTACAAAAATGTGAGGGGTGTATTCACTTTTGTGAGATACTGTATAATACCTTGTCAAATCTATATGTGTGGCGACCTGTGAAAACCTGTCGGATGTTGTTGTGGCAGAATTTTGGAAAACAGACAAAAAAGAAACGCTGTAGAAATGAGGAAAATCTTATTTACTTTCTAAACTTGCCTTGGCTGTCTAGCTACAAATATTATATTGGCAGCCAGTTTAACTAACACAGCAATAATAACACCCCTATCTAGGTAAGTGTAATTTCTTCAGACAGTGAATGCCAAACTTTGATCAAGTTGTCGGATAGAAAAAATACATTAGCCTAATCAATTCAGGTTGATACCAGCTGTCAAAAAGATATACAGTGCTCATATGCTTCAATTAGAACGGAATCTTTAAAGCAGTTTTTCTCCCTTTTCACTTTTGGGGGTGACCCAGATTTTACATTTCTTTTGGTTTAGTTAAGATATGTGCAAAGAGATGATTAATTCAGGAAAGCCTGTAGTTTTTATAAGTATAGTTATGTGAAAAAATAGTTACACCCCATGGAAATTGTTGGCTTTTTTGACATATTTGGACAAGCAAACATTTGATCATCTTTGAAACAATGGCTAAATAAATAAATAAAGTTGATATACTTGAACAAAACCACAAGGAATTTTAGCTTTTTCAATCATTTATTCAACAGAAATATCAGATATAGATGTGAGATTCTTCTGTGGAAAAAGTAAGTACACCCTTGGCCTCAGAAGCTAGCATTGCCCCCTTTAGCAGAAATAATTTCTTCTCCTGAAGAGCTGTCTTTGGTCAGTGCCCAAACATGTCTGCTGTTACTGTGGCCAAACAACTCAATCTTTGATTCGTCTGTCCAGAGCACATTATTCCAAATATGCTCATTGGCAAACTGTAGTCTTGCAGGCTTTTTCCTGGCATGCCTCCCATGTAGGTCAAATTTGTCCAATCTCTTTCTGATTGTAGACGCATGTACTTTGACACCCACAGTTGCAAAACTTACTAGCAGATCCTGTGATTAAATTTTGGGTTTCTTGGAGACTTCTTTTTGCATCAGACAGTTTCTCTTGGGCTGAATTTGCTGGGACGGCCAGTCCTGGACAAATTGGCAGTCCTTTGAAATTTGCGGCATTTGTAGATTATTTTCCTTACAGTGGAATGATGTATTTCAAATAATTTGGAGATCTTTTTAAATCCCTTTCCAGACTCGTAGGCATCCACAACCTTTTTTCTTCTTTAGATCTTATCATGATGACACCACACACCTCAATAGCAAAGGAAACACCAGCCACTAGATATGAAAGGAGTATAAATAAGACGGGTTCCACCTGCACTCCCTAAGCAGGTTCTAATCACTGGCACCCAATCCTGAACACCTGATTCTAATTTTATGGATTTGAAGGTCTGATAAATGTAGGGATGTACTTACTTTTTCCATGTGATTGATCTGTTTTTTTGTTAATATAGATTGTGAAAATTACTACAAAATGTCAGTTTTACGGCACAGTGGTACAGCAGGTAGTGCTGCCACATCACAGCTCCGAGGTCTCCAGTTCGATTCTGAGTTAGTTGATTCTGAGTACTAACCAACTTGGGTTAGTTGTCAGCGTGCAGTTTTCTCCCACCTCCCAAAGACATACTAGTAGGTGGATTGGCTACTCCAAATTGCCCCCTAGATGTGTGTGAATAAGTGTGTGCATGGTCTCCTGTACTGGATTGGTGTTCCATCCAGGCTGTATTTCTGCCCCAGCCCAGTGTTTCCTGGGTAGGCTCTGGATCCACCAAGATTCTGACCAGGATAAAGTCATTACTGAAGATGAAGGAATTAATTAATGAACTTTCTTACTCCGTGAATTTTGCTGCAGAAGTATGGACTTGTATAGATGCAGATCTGTAGTCTTACTTTAAAAGTCAAAATGCTATATTCTATTCTGAACTACCTTTCACAAAGTGTGAAAGATGTGCATTGTAAACGGTTATTTTCCTAGACACCTTGTTAAATTACTCATGTGAAGAAAAAAAATAAATTAAACCTACACAACTGCTGGTGTGAGAGCCTTCATTGTAGGTGAATTGGAATATGGATTGGTTAGGAGTAAAAACGCCGTCAATCCAACATCACATCCTGAACCACTTTTTTGTAGTGGAGGTTTAACCATCAGAAATATCGTATCAAAGCATGGATCACCTTCAGTCTGCAAAGGATGGTTCATTAGATATCCAGTTCCCTCAATCTTTAGCTACCATACATTTTTTGTGTCTGTGAGGGTAAAGCTTTGCACCTAATATAGGATTTTTGAATGGAGGACTAATTAAATTAAATGTCCTCACTGTTGTGTGATGTTTAGCTGATGGGCCGTGGTGTGACTGTATGGGTGTGTGTGTGTGTGTGTGTGTTCTCAGCAGGGCACTGTCAGTTGCAGTGTGCATTGTGAGTGTGTGAGTCTTATTGTCTGAGGTGAAGGCAATCACATTCAGTCCTGCTGAAAACACAAGAAATTGCTGTTTAATGCCTGTCATTAGCATGGCACGTGTGCTTACCATTCCCTTTATAGGTGGCCTATTTTCAGGAGCTCCGAAGTATGACATTTTCCTATTTTCATGTTATATTAGTTTTTGGGCTTCTTAATCCCCGTCAGGCTGTGAACTCTCCATGTGAGCTCTGGACCAGGCTATATCTTGTAATGGCAGCTCACATGGTCCATATCATTAGTAGGAGGTAGTATTTTGCCTCCAGCCTCCAGAATTGTATATGCTTGTACGGTATTTGCTTTTGCTGTTCCATGCTCTCTGAATAACTTTGAAATTGGGTACGAGTTACAGAATGTAATTTGTATATAAGAAGGGAAATTGAAAAAAAATCCAAATTATTTTCATCTTAGGAACTCGTACATCTCTGACTTGAGCTGTTAAATTTTTAACATATTCAAACTAGGCATAAACAGACCAAAATGTAAACAGTCATTTTGGTCACAGATGAGTTTTTGCGATTGAACGGCTAAATTGAATGATTGAATCCTGAATCTTAATCATATGCAGTGTGAATTGTTTTGAAATCTGATGCTCTGTGTAGAGGAGTTTAAGATGGAAACCTCTAGGAGTAGTGTGTCTAATCAAAACTTTGAGCTACTGCAAATTTTAAATTAGTACAAGATCACCAGTACCCATTGAAAACTCAAGTTGCCACACATTTACAATGCATTTATATGTACAGTAAATGGAATAGAGAGAGAGAGGCAGAGGCCAGAGCACACTAAATGTGCTCCAAAATAGCAACAACACCAGATTAGACAGTAATGCATCTGTAACTGTTTAGTGGTCCAAACATTCGTATCTGTATCAGTATCCGGATTTAACCCAGATGTTTTGTTTTTTTTTGTTTGCTTGTTTTTTTACATTAAATATAAAACCTACAACTATGCCCCCAGACACATTGAGAAACACTGGAAAAAACCAAAAGATAGAATTGCTGTCAAGATGGTGTGTGAATTCTCCTCACCTCATCACTCAAGTTCATAATTGGCCTCTATTAGAAATGTTCACGAGACTGTTTTTAATCTTCTGCAGTTATTATTTTTGTTTCTCCATGTCTGTGATTACTTTCTAATTAACTTAGTTGCTCTATTAATAATTAAAAAAAAAACCAAAAAACACCTCACTTTGAACCACTAGGGGGCAGTATGCACTTGGTGATGGGTCAAGTGGCGCAGGTCAAGGGCTTTATAGCCACAGATGAGATAGATTATTGATTAAGATCCTGTCAAATCAAACTTGGTTGGAATTTGATACATCCTGTATTTTAATGCTGGAATTAATCATTATCAAAATGGATTATATTTTTCCCCACCATTGATCTCACCATCATCATGTATGCCTTGCAATCATGAATTCCAAATGATACATGATCGCAGTGCAATAAAAGATTGAAGGGGCATTATTGAGAAATGAAAGAACATGTTAGACGTAAAAAAAGAGAAAATCTGTTGCACAGTGTGTTAAAGCAACATTCCAACATCTTTTAAAATCTTTTACTGAATACTTGGCCTATCTTTGGTGCATTATAGTGAAGTTTCTAAGATTTACTACTAAGTGCACATTTTTATTTAATTGGTTGATGATCTATCGTGAGATGTAGCTGTGTGGATTGCGATGTTAGAAAATAAGGTAGAATACATTTCAGTCAAATCAGCAGCGCTTCTCTGAACTGAAAATTATGACAAATGCACCTCCAAATATTTCAGCATTACATAAAGCAGAGTACTTTGTATCTACTTCAGGACCATCTTTAAAGACAGTCAAAGGTGTAGAGACAGTAGAAAGGGTAATAGGCTTTCTACCACTTTGACATGTTAATTTGGCATACCTGAACCTTACATTTTTTTGCCTGGACCAGCATACACTGGACTCTGGGCCAGTTGTGCTAAGCTGCTTGCATCTGCTTTTAGGTGGATTTGGGATGCATTCTGTGCATGCATCATGTTATGCAAGAAAGTGGTGTACAAACCTAAATGCACAATTTAGCACAACACACAAAGTGTACTTATCGCCTTCATACATATGCATTGAGAGAGGATCGCAAATAAAGATGGAAGTTGGCATGGGGTGGAGAGATGGGAAGAGTGGCTGATTACATATTCTGTTTCATGTACTATAGTTTGGGCAATTCAAGGCAGTCAGTTTGCGTGTTGCTGGAAGCCTTGCAGAACTGGCATACTTTTTTTTCTTTTTAAATATATGACAAAGTATTTGTAATAATACAGAACCATTTTGGGACCTTGGTAAAAGAACTCCTGGTTTCAGTTTGGCCACTTTTCACATCTGGCAACTGTGGTCATAGCACATCTGTCAGGAACACGCATCAATTTTCCTCACATTAAACAAGACTTTCATCACATGACCAATTTTTCAAATGTTATCAATAGTCGATCACGATAAAAAATGGAATAAAGTTTAATTGCACATTTTGATATGAAGTAACTAGCTTATTCTGTACACAGACATCTTTTTATTAAAACCAGTTCAGTTGACATAAATGGCGTATCAGCTATATTAATGCTCTCCACACCGTTGTCCTGACACAAGTATTTATTTTTTAGCATAGTATCCTCAATACTGCGCTTGCTTTTAAGTGCCAACCGTTTTGGCAATTCTGCTTGATCATTCCCACTTTTTCCACAGTTGCGTTTAAACGATTTGTGCTTAATGCAGAGCACATGCAGTAGGCAGTCCTGAATGTTAACTGAATGTTATTTCAGACACACTATGAGCACATTGTGTATCTGTGTGTTGTGCCTCCTCATACATGTACCTTTGTGTTGCTCAATTATAGATTAAATTCATATAAACCAACCAATTTATGCCCAAATACTGAACTATCGAGGAGTGACTAAAGTTAATATTTGGTTCCATCTGAAAGAATTTCTTTTCAAAGTGGCATCTCATGTTTCTTTGAGAAAATGACAGTGTTTGTAGCCAAGGAACAAATGTGATATTGGTGTTCCTGAAAGGTAATGATACGATTCAGCACATCATGGGCAGGTTATGTAAGTCTGCACTCATGATTGGTGCTTCTCTTTTAAAAGTCTCAGGGGTCACCAGAAAGCATGTCCAAACACTTGTGCAACAGGACTAGGCCTAGAGCAGAGGTCATCAGTTAGATTTCATACAAGTCTACCTTACATTGATTTGAAATGTTTCAATTCGAAAACAATGCTCTTCCTCGGAAATAACATAATAGTTTTGTACACCCCATGCACACTGTTTGATATTCAGCCACAGAAAAATATGGAGCAAAGAACTGAATGTAACTTGCTAAGTTTATATAAAGTACATATGTACTTGAGTAGGTCATAACTGTTTTCTGAAGGATTAAATTTTTAAACATTTGAACATAACATGGGGTAATTTGTTTCATTTAATGATCTCATTTTATGAATACATATTGATGTGATCAGTACCCACAAAATAAATAAAAAGCAATACATATGTAGTGTAATAAACAACAACAACAATAATAATAATAATAATAATTATTATTATTAGCAATAATAATAATAATAATAATAATAATAATTATTATTATTATTATTGTTGTTATAATTATTAGCAATAAGGTTAGTAAATATATTCATTTTCATTAGAAGTGGCCTTGTTTAAACTTTTAAAGGATAGGAAAGGATCTCAAAAACAATTCTTATGCACAATGGTGCACAAAGCCCTGTTACTATGTTCATGCTCAAGTCGGATAGTGATATAGCATAGTGGTGACTGTGTGCAAAGGAAAAACATCTTTATCCATCCATCCATCCATTTTCTGTACCACTTATTCTACACCGGGTCGCAGGGAGCCTATCCCAGGGAACTCTGGGCAGAAGCCTGGGGACACCCTGCACAGGGTGCCA
Source organism: Cranoglanis bouderius (assembly GCA_023630585.1). Classification (NCBI taxonomy): domain Eukaryota; kingdom Metazoa; phylum Chordata; class Actinopteri; order Siluriformes; family Cranoglanididae; genus Cranoglanis; species Cranoglanis bouderius. The sequence goes on from CM042561.1 coordinate 9,587,895, forward strand.
ACCCATCACAAGGCACATTCAGACACCCATTCACACACTACGGACAATTTGGATATGCCAAACAGCCTACAGTGCATGTCTTTGGACTGGGGGAGGAAACCGGAGTACCCGGAGGAAACCCCCAAGCACGGGGAGAACATGCAGACTCCACACACACAGGGCGGAGGCGGGATTCGAACCCCCAACCCTGGGGTGTGAGGCTAATCACTAATCCACTGTGTCCCCAGAGACAGCTTTATACACCAAACAAATGCATTAGCTAAAACAGCATCATGACATCCAGGTTATTTTTTTTCCCCAACAAACCATCCTTAATTTCCTCTATCATTATTAATTATTATCTATCTAAGATGGTTACTCTCCTGGTCAGTTACCAAAAACACACGTCTTTTCTTTTCTTTTTTTTTTTGAGCAAATTTTACACAAGCCTGGCACTTTGAGCACGTTGTAACTTTTATTTATGAGCTTCACTAGCCAACACATAAACTTACAAAAAAGTGTGCTAATAGGCAGATACTTTACATACACACGGAAGAATACTTACTGGCAATAACCAAACAAACCAGTGACTGCAAATCATAAGAGTACATAAGGAATTAATACAGGAATGTGTTTTCTTGAATGCATCATCACTTAATGTATTAACTATGTGCTGTATTACAGAGCCAAAACAGCCAAAAAGTTACTTATAGACTGCACTTAATACAACACCAACTTTGTGTGGTTTAAAAACTTTTTCTATTCATTAAACGAAACTTTTAATATCTTTTATACCCTCAGGAATGGTTCATCATTAAAAACCCTCCACACAGAATAAAAGAAAAAAAAAATCCCTCATCATGTGTGAATATTCACAGTGTAATAACAGCACTGCAAGTTTATCTGGCTCAGCAAAGTCTGAAAGCAGCATCAAACACCAAAGACTCTCCACTGCATTAATCATTGGAGAGGGCTGCTTTGAGCTGCCTTTTTTTTCTTTAGGGAGATGAGAGAGGGAGGAGGGAAAGTACGCTGGCACGTACTTCACGATCCTCAGATCTGCTGAAAAAAGCCACAGGGCTTCATTTGGTGTGTGGAGCTGGAGCGCTATTCCCACCTCAAATGATCTCATGTGTACACTAAAGGAAAATCAGTGCTTGGGTCGAGCTGATACTGTGCAGAGCAATAAGAATAGTATTAAAAAAAAGACATGGAAACAGGACTGGCTTATTCAGGGGTAGCAGTATAGTTGCCACTTGACTTAACTAACAATGCAATGGAAACTCATTTTGAGTTTGTAAGTACATGTTTTTTGAGTGTAGGTGGATAAAAATCTGTTAATAACAGCAAAAAAATGAAATTTTAGCAATAATGTCAAGAAAATGCACATAAAAAAATAGTGCAATAATCAGTTTTGCTCCTACAAAGCTCGCCCCTACAACACATTCAATTCTATTTCACAAGGTTTTTGTTTGTATTTTAAGTCCCTATGGGATTTGGAAGTAACCAATTCTAAATAATTTGTAGATGTGTCCTAAAAGCAGGCCAGTCTTTTTTATTTTTTATTTTATTTTGATAGTCTAACCTCATATATTTTATTGAAAACTCACAAAGACATGCAATTTGGCCTTAACAAATGGGGAAAAATATTATTCTGTTTTATTATTTTAGAATTAGTCCCCCTTTCTGTATTATTTATTTGTAGTTCATTCTACCTCAATATCAGTACTGTATGGAATTAAATTTGTGCCAAAAGTATTGAATGTAACATTTCAAGAAACAAACAAAAATATACAATGAGAGAGAAAAAAAACACTCTGAAACTGGAAACAATGAACTCAGTGGCAAAAATTTAACATGGTCTTCAAATAAACAGCATTCTTTGTTAACAGTTTTCTAAGCTTCCTTTTTGCTAATCATGGTTTATGAATGAGCTGCCAGAGTTTTCATTTATGCTTTCAAAGTTTTTGTTTATGTTTATGTTTGCCATTCTGGCACAAATCTCACGTGTGGGCAGGGTTAACAGCGATTTACTCTCATTGGCTAGTGAGATTCGGATGATACTGATGATGATGATGATGATGACGAGGACAACGAAGCTCCGTGCCGCTTGAGAGGTCATCTAGAAAAAAAGTCGAAAAAAGTTTGAAAGCGGAAACGAAAACTCTGGCAACGCATTCATAAACCATGAAGCTTAGAAAACTGTTAACAAAGAAAGCTGTTTATTTGAAGACCATGTAAAATTTTTGCCTCTGAGTTCACTGTTTTCAGTTTCAGCGTTTCAGAGTGTTTTTCTTCATTCTCACTGTATATTTTTGTTCGTTTCTTGAAAAGTTAAGTTCAATACTATTGACACAAATTTAATTCCATAGTATTGTGTTATTCATATGTAATTATGCACATTCACAAAGCGAAATGCATGTTTCATGGTTTCACTAAAAGAAAACCAGGCATTGTATTTGTCAACGAGACATGCGTAATGGATGCTTTTGGGAGTTTGAGAGTTTACTGGCCTTCTCCATGGTGCTGTGAGATGCATGTTTTCATTTTTGGCCTGCAATAAAGTGTTACTGTAAGCTTTTTCATGTTCCAACTGTCATAGTCTTCACAGCATATGGTTAAACTGAACATTTATCACTTGACTAAAATGTCATTTTTCCAAGAGTCTCTTTGACCAACCTGTTTTTTCAATGCATATTTTACTGGGAACCACAGCTACTAGTAATTACTTGTTGAGCATTCATCCCTTTATTTTTTGCTCTCTTGTGTTTGCTAGAGAGCCAAGGTTTTCATTAAGGCTTATCAGGCCATAACTAATGAAATTTTTTCAAGGTTTTCTGCTGTTTCTCAGGTCTGTAGTGAGCCTCTGAGCTGTAATTGGTGTATCAGCATGAATCATGGAGGTTTACCACCACAGATGAACGAACATACATGCTCTACATAAAGTATAGAAGTCAGATAAAAACCCAAAGTGTGTGAAAATGTACAGCAGGGAATGGGCAAAAGCCAGAGTTTATCATTCTTCCGGTCACTTCAGTGCTCTGAAGTTGAGCCAGTTTAAGGCTTTAAGATTAACAGAAGGCTATGGCAATGGCGTGTTCCTCCAGTTACCAATGACCTCTGACGGAGAAGAAGAACATGTAATAGGGGTATTGCAGTAGCTCTGTGTTGGCTGTACAGAAAGGCACAGTGTATATTCTCATGCAGAAAATCATCTTCATCTTGAAAATAACATTGCTCTCTGTTTTCTTTTATGCCCTTTATATCCAGAATCCACTTTAATCAAACCTGCTGTTCCCAAATACACCAAGTAGTTGCTGGCTGCTTCTCCTAAGCAAAAACTACTTGTTTCAAGTGAAAACAGGGATATTGTTTTAAAAATACATAAGCAACAGAAAAAAGCTCATAAGCTTTTTTCCAAAACGTCTTTAAGACAATGAAAATTATATACACAATCTAGTGTGTTCGCATGTTTGGTTGGTCTATGTAGGACAGCAGAGGTATTTTGTAAATGCATTGATACACACAGTGATCTGTCTTTTAGGCTCAAGAGCTGAAATGGTGGTTTGCTTGATTAGGTGGCCAGATTTTCAAACCAAAGAACAGGTTTTGTTTGGAGGGTTCCTTGCTTGCAGTGGTGCCTAGGTATTGAGGGTTCAAGGACAAATAAGCACTGTCCATTAAATTGTAACTGTATAGTACTTGTAACATATACTTGTAATATACATTGTCACAAAGCAGCTTTACATAAATCCAGATGAATGCCTAATGAGCAAGCCAGAGATTATAGTGGAAAAACTCCCTGAGACAAAAGGTTGTTGACAAACATGTTTTATTTTAATTGTTGCTGACAAAATGAACACAATTTTTATTGTAGCAGAATGCATTCTCCCTGCAGGAAGAAGGGGTCTTGGCTCAGGTAGACCTGTGTGTGTGTGTGTGTGTGTGTATTCTGTTGATGGAAAGCAGAGGGGACATTGCCCGTGCCCCCTCTTGTCATGTACTTTGTCCTGGATTCTACTGTCACTACTGGCAGAACAGTGACAGCTGAGCACCTGGAACACGGTGTGTCGTCTGCCCTGGAGCTGCTTGACTGACCTCCTGTAGATTTTTCCCTTCAGCACAACTGAGTGCCATTCAGCCATGTGTGGAACTAAAGCAGATGACTGAAACTAGAGAGTCTGTGAGAATGCCAGATAAGAACAGATGAACATCGCTGAAATACATCTTCTATCAGATTATGCAGTAGTCACAATATGCACACTTGTGTGTTGGACGTTGGATGTTTTTATATCTTGGTGGGGACCAAATGTCTCTACAATGATAGGAATATCTGAAAGTGACACCAGTGACACTGGGGGGTCATTTGGATAACGTTTCCATTTGTTTTTAGAGGTTATGGCATGACCTAAATTAGCTTTGTTAATAATAAAGTCAATGGAAGACAAACGTGTGCACGTGTGTGCAAGTGTGTGTTTGTGTACGAAAATGGTGTACTATAAACCATGCCTGAATTTGGAGCGGGATGTTACGGACCTAGAACCAGTTAAGCAAGGGAATAATTGGCAGACGGTAAAATTTTAATAGAAAAAAAAATTTAAATAAAATTATAATAGAAAGCAGATAATGATTGTATTTCCATCCATATTTGATTTACTGTCCTAGTTTTGAATGATTTCAAATGTACATGTAGGCAGTTTTACATTTCAATTACTAAAATCCATTTTTCCAGGTGTGTATAGCTTTCAGTGCTGGAGGTGCTGCATGGTGAATCTCATTCAAATTTGTAATACATTTTTAAAGTCAAAATATTAAAACCTCAACTATAAAGTGTACTGATGACTAATGACTCAAATTCTAAAGAAGAGCCAAAAATAGTGAGAGAACAGTTACAGAATACAGAGTGAAGTTTAAAAGTTTCAACTAAATCGAGTCCCTAACAATAAATGATGGAAAGAGTACAAAACACACTGACTTGAGTAGAACGTACTCTAGTCTCATTATTAATTTAAGTAAAAGTAGTCATCAAGAAAATTACTCAAGTAAGAGTAAACAAGTTGTTTGGCGAAAAACTACTTGAGCAATTTTTACAAATTACTTTTTTTCATGTCAGTTGACACAACTAATCGAAAAAAGTTCTATTTTCCATACTGTTCTTATGTTAACTCTGCAAGTGAGCTATGCTGAAGTGAATGCCACCTTGATTATTAACAGTGTATAAAGAAAGGTATCATTAGCTGTCTAGCTCACTTGAAACCCCAACTGAAACCCCAAAAGACAAATGCTGTTGAGGCTTCAGTAGAAAAGAAAGAAGAAAGCCTTTATTTGTCACCAAACAAATGCATACAGCTGTTGTGCACAACTCAATCCAGCTATAATAATAATTATTGTTCTCTGATGCATTTTAAGAACCCAATTAGCCTGTTTGGTATGATCACAATTATTAAATCGGGCATACGTCATTTCATGTTGGATTTGTTAAGCCACAATAATTGTTTGTTTTCCACTTATAAGATAGACTGCTACTTCTTCGTGTACAACATTAGCTGTTAACACAGAGACACAGCATGATGGCTTGGTTACCTTTTAAAAGATATTTTCTTTCTATAGACAGTTGCACTAATTGAGATCAAATTTGATGGTTTGTGAACATAAACTGCCATTATGTTGATGTTTCCAGCAACTAAAACTAGCTTTGTAGCTTCGATGCAAGTTATAACTGAAATTGACAGTTCAGTTTGAGAAAACTTATTGGAAAACAAAATGAGTTGCAGTATCCAGTATCACACGTAAATAATATCACAGACCTCCTAGCTTCAGAGCTGCAACACAAAACAGGCAGAAACAGGATTCTCAATTTTTTTTTTTTTTTCACAAGTGCATCAGGAATTGAGATTTGACTTTGCTTTGTCAACCCTAGTGGGTGACTCTGTTCCACTCTGTTGGGTGCACCAGTCTACTGTGTGCAGAGTAATAAGAGCACTTGCTTTGTCATTGTGTAGGCATTCCCATCACAGCCTGAACAATAAAATAAAACCTGTACAAAATTATTTTCATTGCTTTCCTGTTGTGTTTTGATGCTACAATCTTTGGAATTAAAACCCCTACCTGTGGATATCGAGGAATGATTGTTAACAGTAAGGGTTGCTATTCCATTGTTTTGACATAACAAACAATTGAGAATAATGATTTAAACAAGTGCTTTATACTTACTCAGGTGCATGGAGGTAGGGAAGCTGGTTATCAGAATATGAATAGTGTGACATGATTATCACCTCACAGACAAACATAACAATAGAAGCATCTGGGAATGTAGTTAAAGCTGGTGCTTGTGCTGTGCTATGTTACATAGAAATGGCATGAAGGTACCTCTTGTAGAGGAAGAACGTTATTTGGAGTGATCAAATAATAAAAAGTCACAGAAAAGTGCCAAGTTTTATTAAAACAGCAAGAGCTATGAAATAGTTGAACAAGAAGTTAAACAAGTTGAAATTTATCAAGAAGCCACACATATTAATGTCATTCTAGGTGGACTGAGTGTACCAGCTTTGATGCTTGTTTACTGTGAAGATGTTTGCTTATGTGCCTTTGACCAGATTTGTAATTCAGCTTTTCTTCTAGTATAAATAGCATGCAATTTTAGTATATATTGTAACATTTTGAAATGTATATTACTGTGCAAAAGTTTTAGGCACCCTATGTTTTTTTTTAGTACAAATTTTGTTATAGATTTATTTTATGACTTCTACATTATCAAGTCAGTACAAAAAACATTTTAGATTCCTAAACATTAGTTTTCTAGCACAAAATTAAATGTTAAAAATAATAATTTTGTTTAATTAAAATAAAATTATTATAATAGAACCCCTGTACTGATATATAAATTCATTTTTTCATCTTCATTAACTGCTTTACCTTGGTCAGGGTCATGGTGGATCTTGAGTCTAACCCGTGTACCAGTGAGCAGGAGGTGGCACCCTGTGACGCTAGTCCATTGCATGGCACTATGCTCACACACTTTCACATGCTCATTTACACATATGGGCAGTTTAGCATAGCTTATCCACCTACATGCATGTTTTTGAGAGGTGGGAGGAAACCGGACAACCCAGAGGACCCTGAAACTCTGCAACAATACACAAAAATGAGTCCACACCTTCTGATTATTCAGAATCGAGAATTCAACTTAGCTACACTATAGGTCCAAGAGTCTGCGGACACCTGACTATTACTCCCATATGTGTTTTTTTCCCCAAACTGTTACCACAACATTACAAGCGCACAATTGTCTTTGTATGCTGTAGCATTACAATTTACCTTCACTGGAACTAAAGGGCCCAAACCTGTTCCAGCAGGACAAAGCGAGGTCCATACATGACATGCTTTGCCAAGGTTGGAGTGGAAGAACTCAAGTGGCCTGCACAGAGCCCTGACCTCAACCTCACTGAACACCTTTGGGTTGAACTGGAACACAGACTGCATGCCAGGCCTTCTTGCCTGACATCAGTGCCTGATGCTCTTGTGGCTGAATGAGCATAAATGCCCACAACAACATTTCACAATCTCTAAAAGGAAAGCATCCCCAGAAGAGTAGAGGCTGTTATAGCAGCAAAGGGGGAACCACTTCAGCATTAACGCCCATGGTTTTGGAATGGGAGGCTCATGAGTGACATATGGGTATGATGGTCAGGTGTCCACATACTTTTGGCCGTATGTTATAAGATTAATAGTTTTAAGTGCTCTCGTGAGAACTGCCTTTCAATCACCTTGTTATTTAATTACCTCATGACCATGGCCCTGTGACTCGAGAGCTTTCAAAGTGTCAGGGACTTAAATTAGAGTGGCCTTATTCCAGTTTAAATATTCTGTGCTCTACATCTAACCGGCCTTTAAAAGAAGAGATTAGTATGGGCAGGAGTTTCAGCACAGATTACCCGCTTTGACCCAGGAAGTGCAGTTTTAGTGCATCTGTTCTGTCTCCCAGTGAGCTATGTGGTTTGCATTTGTGGCAAGTTGTCTCTTACATTTCTGTGGTGTATTATTGGAGAGTGATCATCAGTGTGTCATTGCTGTACAGCATGTTCATTGACCCATATACTATAAACAAACTGCCACAGAAACTACTTTGGCTGCTCTACACATTAGGTCTTGTCCTTACAGCATTGATTGTGAATATACAATAGGCAGGCTGACAAAAGTCTGACTATTTTATCTGTCTAAATAAATAAAAGTCTTGAAAGACTGACAAAACAGATATATAGACAGCTATCGCTTGAATGACTTTAGGCATAATGGGAAAACATTTCTTTATACTGTAAATTTGTTAAAGTCAAAATACAACCAAAGGATCAAATAAAACATTAATTACGGCAATTGTTTCAGTTCTGTATGTAGCTAGCTCGCTAGTGCTGCGTTCCTTGTACCTTGTAAGTGGTCATTTGCAAGTTGTAATAACGTCATTTCCTACCTCGAAATGTTCAATGTTCAAATGATGTGCAAAGTGGGGAAAAAAACATGCTTTATTAGACTGTAAAACACAGTATTAAAGTGCTTTGGACTTCTTTACAGCGTATGAAATATTTAAATATTTGACATACTCATACTGGAAAAATCCAGTATCTCAAAAATTATTAGAATAAAGAATTTATAATACAGCAATGTCGACCTGAGAAGAGCTCTAATCAGCTAATTAACTCAAAACACCTTTTTACTCCAAAACATAGTTGCTCAGTGGTCCAAAGTCCTCTTTTCAGATGAAAGTAAATCTTGCATTTCATTTGGAAATCAAGGTCCCAGAGTCTGGAGGATGAGTGGAGAGGCACAGAATCCAAGTTGCCTTAAGTCCAGATTGAAGTTTCCACAGTCAGTGATGATTTGGGGTGCCATGTCACCTGCTGGTGTTGGTCCACTTTGTTTTCTCAAGTTCAGAGTCAATGCAGCGTCTACCAGGAGATTTTAGAGCACTTCATGCTTACATCTGCTGACAAGTTTTATGGAGATGCTGATTTCCTTTTCCAGCAGGACTTGGCACCTGCCCACAATGCCAAAACTACTAGTAACTGGTTTGCTGACCATGTTATTACTGTGCTTGATTGGCCAGCCAACTCGCCTGACCTGAATTTTGTCAAGAGGAAGATGAGAGACACCAGACCCAACGATACAGACGAGCTGAAGGCAGCTATCAAAGCAACCTGGGCTTCCATAACACCTCAGCAGTGCCACAGGCTGATTGCCTCCATGCCACGCCGCATTGATGCAGTAATTCGTGCAAAAGCCCCGACCAAGTATTGAGTGCATAAATTAACATTCTTTTCAGAAGGTCAACATTTCTGTATTATAAATTGTTTATTCTAATACTTTGAGATACTGGATTTTTGATTTTTGAGCTGTAAGCCATAATCATCAAGATTAAAACAAAAAAAGGCTTGAAATATTTCACTTTATGTGTAATGAATCTAGAATATATGAAGGTTCCACTTTTTGAATTAAATGATGGGAAGAAATTAACGTTTCTGCGATATTCTAATTTTTTTAGATGCACCTGTATAGAAAAACCTGTAAAAGAAAAGTGCAGAAAACGTACAGTTACAAAGCATTGACATGAGTCCATGAGTCCTTTCATAAATGTTAAATAAACCTGCCCTTAGAAAAAGCTTCACCATATCAATGATTATATGTTTGTTAAATAATTGTTTACTAGTAAGATTTAATTTGTTGTTACTACAGAAATGATAATGTATAAGAAAGAGAGCATTCATGTACATAAACCTGTTATTTGAATTATAGATTGCACTGCGATCAAACCTGCTGTTATAGAAAATTAATCAGCACCTTCTGACCAATCACGTTTGAGAATTCAGCGGTGTTTTGGTATATTTTATGGTACAATCTTGAATACATTAACTACTGTACTTGCTAATGAGTAGTACTATGGCCTTATACATATTTGGTCTTTTTTTTTTTTTTTTTGTCTTAACCCTGATCCTTCCCTGTTCAGCACAAGGTGCTCTCAGTCTGTCTTTAATAGCTAAGTAAATATCCACTTAAGTGCTTGCTTTTTCATGAAAAAACCTTGAACGGATTTTATTCATCCAGATGCACCCTCTCTTTCTTTTTGTGTCTCTGACAGATTGAAAATGTGCTGATACACACACACAAACACACATACACACCAAACACACTGTTTCTGTGACACTACAAGGTTAGCCAAAGCTGTGAAATGGATGAGATGAACGTGGGTCACAAATGAGTAGCACGGATGAGTCCAGCCAATCAAAGGATGTCTCTTTAATGAACTCTGTCTTGCTACGGAAGGGTCTTTGGGATGTTCTGTGGTTGAAGCGGTTAAGACTGGTTTTGTCAGTAGCCTAAATCACAATGACGGTCCTGTGAAAGTGAAGCGAATCACAGAGAACTGATAAAATTCAAGTAGACAGATGTGCATTAAAGGAAGCTCAATTTCAAGAAGTTAAATGAGCCATTGCGAGCAGTTTGCAAGCTGATTAATGATGCAACAGAGACAAATGAGCTTTTAGATGCTCTTCTCTGAAGAGGAATTCAGGTGCTGATTATACAGTGTGTAGGGAAAATTAGTTGTTTAGATTAATTTGTTGAATTCTCCACCATTGTATTTAAGGAAAATCTAGATAGTTTAATTTAATTATCCATGTTCTCCACCAATACATATAGGAAAGCATTAGCTCCCAAAGAATCTTAATTAATTTAGGGAAATATTGCCAGAATCAAATTATAGCAACTAACCAGTTTATTCGTCCACCAAAACTTTTGGTGAAGATGTGCACTGATTCTGGAAGGTATTACTCTCGTGGCCTTTGATCGTTGAATCACAGAACACTTTCGCTTCAATATAGATGAGACTTTATTACACTACTCTATGACACATAAACTAATTAACTATGACACAAAGGCTACTCTAACACATACACACACACACGCAAATTATGGCTTCAAAGTAGACTCTGACCTGAGCGAACCATCAATACATTAATCCAAATACTGGGAGTGACCCAAACTGATTAGAGACCAGCATATGGATTCTTAACCATACTGCACCAGCTTATTGAGAGTGGGGAGATGTTATATTTGCTTGCCGTCATTAGTGGAAGATGAGGAAGGCGAAGTCGCCAGAAGTCAGGAGGCCCGGTTGAATCAGTGATCGGGGCTGGATTGAAGTCGATCACGGTCGCAGATTTGCTTAGGTTAAAGTTAGCAGCAACACTTGGGAAAAGAAAGAAGTGGAGGTCTGAAAAATGGAAGATGAAACGGACAGGACTAACAAAAATGACTCTTCCTCGCTGTGGCATGGCCTTTTTAACCCTTGTTGACTATACCAGCCTTCTAGGGGTCCTGACCGATCATGAGTGGTCCTTTTGGGTGACTGGGGGAAAGTTTGGTCTTTCCCTCCAATTAATCTGCATAACGTCTTTAGGGTCTGTGCTTTTTCTAGTTTAGCGTTAATTTGGTCCCTTGTCTTTAAAAGTGGATTTCGTGATGAATTATTCAAATTTGCCGTTCACTAGCATTCTGGAAATGTTACAACCGCCATACAGATATCAAACATGAGGTGTTTTGGATGTAAGGAACACTTTGCCAGATATAGTGGCCTAATACTAGATAATAGAAGCCTAATGGTTACATTTAGGTTATACACATGGTTAATATGGTTCACAAAGCTCACAGTTAGCTCACTAGGGACACTACTAAATATATACATTAAATAAACATATAGATTGCAGTTTTGGGTTATGGACATGGTGATGCGAGTGTACAGGTAATGACAATAATCAGTTTAAAAGAAAGTTGGTGTGAATACACATGTACTACAGCCTGCAAAGTTTGTGTTTTAAGCCTTGTATGAAAGCCTGATGTGTTAAAGTGGGCTTCATGAAGAAAGTTAATTGTCTTTGTCTTTTGGGCTGTGGGTGGTGTGGAGAGTTGTTTAGACAAGAGAGGGCCTGTTAAATTCCACAGTCTCTGTTTTATGAGCTGAGGATTAACACAGGTCATGGTGGGAGTCTTTTCTCCGGCCATTCCTGATGCTTGTTTAATTCAACATTAAGAAGGTGGATGGATGATCTGAAAAGGTAGCAGCACATGCTCTCGTAGGCGATCAAAGAAATAATGTCCGTAAAGGTATTTGCAGAGTCTATCTTTTTAGGTGATGGTATGAACTTAGGGCACAGGGACTTCCACTGTGTTCCAGTATGGAGTTTTCTTTCTTGACTCTTTGTGGCCTTAAAGGGGCTGTGTGACCCTGTGTGGCTCCATCCTGCAGATGGCCTCTTTACCATGGCCGTTAGTGTTACTTTAAGATGGCACTTATCTTTTTTTCCTTTCGGCTGTTCCCTTCAGGGGTCGCCACAGCAAATCATCTGCCTCCATCTAGCCCTATCCCCTGCATCCTCTTCTCTCAGACCGACTACCTTCATGTCCTCCTTCACTACATCCATAAACCTCGTCTTTGGTCTTCCTCTCGGCCTCCTGCCTGGCAGCTCTAACCTCAGCATCCTTTTACCGATTATATTCACTCTCCCTCCTCTGAACATGTCCAAACCATCTCAACCTGGCCTCTCTAACTTTGTCTCCAAAACGTCTCACATGTGCTGTCCCCCTGATGTACTCATTCCTGATCCTATCCATCCTCGTCACTCCCAAAGAGAACCTCAACATCTTCAGCTCTGCTACCTCTAACTCTTCCTCCTGTCTTTTCCTCAGTGCTACTGTCTCCAAACCATACAACATCGCTGGTCTCACTACTGTCCTGTACACCTTTCCTTTCATTCTTGCTGGTACACTTTTATCACACAACAGATCTGACACTTTTCTCCACCCATTCCAACCTGCCTGCACACGCTTCTTCACCTCTTTTCCACACTCCCCATTGCTCTGGACTGTTGACCCTAAGTACTTAAAATCCTGCACCTTCTTTATCTCTTCTCCCTGTAACCTCACTGTTCCACTTGGATCCCTCTCATTCACACACATGTATTCTGTCTTGAATACATATACACACCTTGAACTCCTCTGTCACACCTACCGCACACCTTACCACTGTCCTACTGCTCTCATACATATCCTGCACCACTCTAACATACTTCTCTGCCACTCCAGACCTCCTCATACAATACCACAGCTCCTCTCTTGGCACCCTGTCATACGCTTTCTCTAAATCTACAAAGACACAATGCAGCTCTTTCTGACCCTCTCTGTACTTCTCCATCAACATTCTCAAAGCAAATATTGCATCTGTAGTGCTCTTTCTTGGCATGAAACCATACTGCTGCTCACAAATGCTCACTTCTCCCCTTAGCCTTGCTTCCACTACTCTTTCCCACAACTTCATTGTATGGCTCATCAGCTTAATACCTCTGTAGTTTCCACAACTCTGCACATCTCCCTTGTTCTTAAAAATCGGCACCAAAACACTTCTCCTCCATTCCTCAGGCATCCTCTCACTCTCTAAGACCTCGTTGAACAACCTAGTTAAAAACTCTACTGCCATCTCTCCTAGACACTTCCATACCTCCACTGGTATGTCATCAGGACCAACTGCCTTTCCTCTCTGCATCCTCTTCAAAGCTCTCCTAACTTCACCCTTGCTAATCTTTTCTACTTCCTGCTCAACAATATTTGCCTCTACTACTCTTCTCTCTCTGTCATTTTCCTCATTCATCAGTTCCTCAAAGTACTCCTTCCATCTTTCCCTCACCCTCCTGTCACCTGTCAACACATTTCCATCTCTATCTTTAATCACTCTAACCTGCTGCACATCCTTACCATCTCTATCCCTCTGCCTCGCCAACCGATACAAATCCCTCTCACCTTCCTTACTATCCAACCTTGCATACATGTCCTCATAAGCTTTCTGTTTGGCCTTTGCCACCTCTATCTTAACCTCACGCTGCATCTCCCTATATTCCTGTCTACTTTCCTCCGTCCTCTCACTGTCCCACTTCTTCCTAGCTAACCTCTTCTTCTGGATACTCTCCTGAACTTCCTCATTCCACCACCAAGTCTCCTTGTCTTCTTTCCTCCTTCCAGATGACACACCTAGCACCTTCCTACCTGTCTCCCTGATCACTTTGGCTGTAGTAGTCCAGTCATCTGGAAGCACCTCCTGACCACCTAAAGCCTGTCTCAACTCCTCCCTGAAAACCGCACAGCACTCTTCCTTTTCCAACTTCCACCACTTTGTCTTCTGCTCTGCCTTTGCTCTCTTCATCTGCCTCACCACCAGAGTCATCTTACACACCACCATCCTATGCTGTCAAGCTACACTCTCTCCTACCACTACTTTGCAATTGCTAATCTCCATCAGATTACAGTGTCTACATAAGATATAGTCCACCTGTGTGCTCCTGCCACCACTCTTATATGTCACCCTGTGTTCCTGCCTCTTCTGAAAGTACGTGTTCACCACAGCCATCTCCATACTTTTAGCAAAGTCTACCAACCTCTGTCCTTCTGGGTTCCTTACCTGAAGACCAAACCTGCCCATCACTTCCTCATCCCCACTATTCCCTTCACCAACATGTCCATTAAAGTCTGCCCCTATCACCACTCTCTCACATCTGGGAACACTGCATCACTTCCTCAAGCTCGCTCCAGAATCTGTCTTTCTCCTCTTGCTCACAACCTACTTGTGGAGCGTAAGCACTAACAACATTCAACATCACACCTTCAATTTCCAGCTTCAGACTCATCAACCTATCTGACACTCTCTTTACCTCCAGAACATTCTTCACAAACTCCTCCTTCAGGATCACTCCTACTCCATTTCTCTTCCTGTCCACCCCATGATAAAACAGTTTAAACCCTGCTCCAATGCTTCTAGCCTTGCTCCCTTTCCACCTGGTCTCCTGGACACACAGAATGTCGACTTTCCTCCTCTGCATCATATCTACCAGCTCTCTGCCTTTACCTGTCATCGTACCAACATTCAAAGTCCCTACTTTCAGTCCTAAACTCCTGCCTTTCCTCTTGTCTCTCTGCCTACGGACACACCTTCCTCCTCTAACACACCTTCCTCCTCTCCTTCTTCGACCAACAGTAGCCCAATTTCCACCAGTGCCCTGTAGGTCAACGGCACCGATGGCGGTCGTTGTTAACCCGGGCCCCGACCGATCCGGTATGGAAGTCATGTTAGTGATTTGCATATTGAATTTGGCAAAAGTTTTACGTCGGATGCCCTTCCTGACACAACCCTCTCTATTTATCCGGGCTTGGGACCGGCACAAAAAGTACACTGGCTTGTGACCTCCTGTGGCTAGATTAAGATGGCACTTATCTGTAACCATATTAACTGGGCCCCATCCTGTTGAGAGAATGGTGTGGATGTTTGAGGGTGTGGGTGTGGATTGCCCTCAGTGGAATGTGTCTGGTCCTCTCAGGTCCTACAAGTGGGTATAGAAAGGAATCACCCCCGTTTAAAATAATCACAAATAATCAGCCTGAAATGAAGATGGACACAGTTTTTGTTTCATCCAGCTGTATTTACTCACTGCAACTTATAACATCCAAGTGAAAGATATAACACCAACATGTCAGCAATTTTTTTTTTTTAATTAAAAAACAGGATCACTGAGCTGGAAAAGGGATCACCCCCTTGTGTCAGTATTTTGTTGAACCACCTTTTGCTTTAATTACAGCCTTTAGTCAACTGGGATATGTCTCTACTATCTTTGTACATCTAGACTTTGCAATATTTGCACTCTTCTTTGGAGAACTGCTCAAGTTCAGTTAAATTTGATGGTGCCTGTTTGTGGACTGCAGTCTTCAAACCATTCCACAGATTTTCAATGGGGTTTAAGTCTGGGCTCTGACTAGGACATGCAAGGACATTCACCTTTTTCTCTTTCAACCACTGTGTGGTCAGTTTTGCTGTGTGCTTTGGGTCATTATCATGTTGGAAGTTAAGCCTTCTTTCCATTGACAACTTTCTGACAGAGGGCAGCAGATTTTCTTCAAGAATTTGACGGTATTTTGCCACATCCATTTTTCCTTCTATCCTGACAAGTGCTCCAGTCCCTGCTGCCGAGAAACACCCCCATAACAGGATATTACCACCTCCATGCTTTACTGTAGGAATGGTGTTATTTGGATGGTGAGCTGTATTGAATTTCCGCCAGACATATTGTTTGGTGTTGAAGCCAAATAATTCAATTTTAGTCTCATCTGAGCATAACAAATTTTTCCATGTGGCCTCAGAATCTTCAAGGTGTATTTTGGCAAAGCTGTCGTGGGTGGCTTTTTTCTTTCAACCTTCCCATACAAGCCGAATTTGTGATATTGTTGTCACATGCACACAATGACCACTCTTTGTCATAAATTCCTGCAACTGCTTCAGAGTTGCTGTAGGCCTCTTGGTAGCCTCTCTGACCAGTTTCCTCCTGGCTCTTTCATCCAGTTTTCATCCTGATCCAGGGAGGGTCTGTGTTGTACCAAATACCTTCCACTTCTTAATAATAGACTTCACTGTTCTTCTAGGCATTGATAAAGCCTTTGAAAATTTTTTGTATCCATCTCCTGACTTGTGACTGTCCACAACTTTATCCCGGAGATCTTTTGACAGTACCTTGCCATTCCATAGTTGATTGTTTGCTTCAGTTGCACTACCAAAGTCTGAAAATTTCTCCAGGAAAGCTCTTTTCATGCTGAGCTAATCAAAATGACCACAGCTGATCACAGCTGAAAGTCAAATGGC
Source organism: Cranoglanis bouderius (assembly GCA_023630585.1). NCBI lineage: Eukaryota > Metazoa > Chordata > Actinopteri > Siluriformes > Cranoglanididae > Cranoglanis > Cranoglanis bouderius. The sequence goes on from CM042561.1 coordinate 9,604,597, forward strand.
TTTGTGTGCCATTGAGAAGGTGATTAGCTACACCTTATTGAGTTTGCAAGTCATTTTAGGAGGGGAGTGATCCTTTTTCCAACTCAGTGATTCTGTTTTTTTATTTTATTTTTTTTTTAATTTTCTGACATGTTGGTGTTATATATTTCACTTGGATGTTATAAGTTGCACTGAGTAAATACAGTTGGATAAAACAATAACTGTATCTGTCTTCATTTCAGGCTGAAAAGCAACAAAATGTGATTATTTTAAAGGGGGGTGATTCTTTTCTATACCCACTGTACATGTGGTTGGAGGCCTTGGTGAGGAAAAGACATCATTATGAGTCCTCTCCAAAGCTGCAAAAACCCTCCAGATTTGCATCCCTTTTTGGTCAATAATTTGATATTTTAATAATAAAAGTCATTTCCTCCGAACACTCCAAGCATTGTATTAAGTGAGGACCACTACGCATTGGTTTCATTTGATGGCCTTGGACATGTCATAGAGTTGAATTCATTTTTCACTGCCTTTAAACTCTGGTTTTTGTGCTTTATCTCACACAGGGATTCAGTTTTCTACTTAGTTGTATGCTTTCTGTACTATGCACAAGTTATCTTGATCTGGCAGAGCATTTTATGCTTCCATGTTTCTGAGCCCAATGGCCTATAATTTGGCCTCACAATTTTCTTACACCACCAGAACCCTAAGGCTGGCTGTAAATTAGATTATTTGGCCTTAGGGTGACTTCCTGTTTGTCAAATTAAAGGGCAATCTTCTATCTCCCTTCTGGCTTAATTTCTGAAATTGGCCATGGCCACTAGAGTTAACATATAAGTGTCTTGCATCAATTGCTCTAAATGTGTCACATTTGCTCGACCGGCCTTTTTACAGGCACTCCAACAGCAGGTTATAAGTGGCAGCAAGGCCCTAAGCAGCCGCGCGTGTTTAAGTGCTGAGGGTAAGAAATGAGCATTTCTTGATTTGCTGCTGGTTTTGGGCAAAGGAAGAACCAGTCAATGAAGAGCAGCATGAACACACAGCCCAGACATTTGTGTGAGCGAAGCTGTGTGTTCGTGCTTCCTCCAGCCTCATTAGATATTGATTAAGATCCATCAGACATGAAAAGCATTCACTTAGCAGCACAATGCCTGTTAGGTTGCCATTGGCTGCTATTCATTTCCCCCACAAACTGTTAAAACATAGCTCCTCAACCCTGGGGATTTTTACCATCCTTTATTTGCAATGCAATTGTAATGCATATAAAAGTGATGTGTGTATTATTTATGTATTATGTTAGATGATGATGATGATGGATGATGATGATTGTTATTATTAATAATAATAATAATAATAATAATAATAATAATAATAATAATAATAGTACTTTTTTTTTTTTTTTGATGACTGCAACATTAGCGCATCCAATATGGTGTCATGTTTACCAAAGTGACCTTGACACCGTAAACTGACAGCACACAGAGCAGCTATAAAAAAATGTTTTAAAAATTTAAAACAAACGCATATTTTTTGTGGCACAGCCATACTACTGTATGAAGTACTACAAAATAATAATACACTACAAAATAAAAATTCATTCTATATTTGCAGTATATACCCATAATTTAAACAGCACATCAGAGATATTTCAGTTTGTAGCCTGGTGATGAACCCAACCATTTTGCAAGCTCTTATGGGATACAGGGTCCTGTGTTCATCAAATCAGATTAATGATTGCAGTTGAGATATTGCAAGTTCAAATCCTGATGATGCCACAGCCATCTGGGAGCTAAGGGAGCAAAATTGGGATGAAAGGGATGGCATACCCTCGCTGTCAACCACAGCGACGCTAATCAGTTGTGTGCGTATTTGAGCTCATGTACATGGAAGGCAGCAGTAAGCTCTTTCATCTGAATGTGTTACGCTGTTCTGTGATGCAGCATGAGAAGCAATTTGAAAAGATGCAGCTGGCTGGCTTCATACGTCTCGGAGGAAGCATGTGTTAGCTGTCGTATGTTGTTGAGAGCTGGCTGGTGGGAGAGAATTGGGGAGAAATGGGAAGAAAAAAATCTAAGTAGCAAACTCGATTGGATGTAACAGCCATATGCATGCATACAAACAGTGATCAATAAGAGCATTGTTAAATGTGTTAAAATAAATGATGATGTGCTGTATTTTCCACTTTGGTGTATAACCATTAAATGTGATTTGTGATGCGTCTTTTATGTGTTTGTTTAATGTTTTTTTTTTTTTTTCAATATTAATATCAATCTAAAACAAAACATTCTGTGGATTCAGAATAATGCACATTTCTAAAATAATAGGCATATAATTTCTGCTTGTTCTAATTTAATTTAATTAATTTCTACTTCTGCTTATATTTCCCACTAGGAATTATTTGTTGGGGTCACAAGAATTTTAAGTATGGGGTCACTGGACAAAAAGGTTGAGAACCCCTGTTTTGCAATGTCCACAGATCATCTTGTCATCAGTATGAGAAAATAACTTCCTTGCCCAAATGTTTTAATTTATTTATTTTTTTTTGCAGGTGCGTTGGCTATTCTGATTCCAGAGCTGGACCTGGTCATCTCATTGGTTGGTTCGATCAGCAGCAGTGCTCTAGCGCTCATATTTCCTCCTCTGCTGCAGATCCTCACCTTCCACACAGAGGGAATTTTAGCCTGGGTGCTAATTAAGAATATTGTCATCAGCTTTCTTGGCCTGGTGGGCTTCGTAGCAGGGACCTATGTCTCCATCGTGGAGATCATCAGACGCAGTCAGTATACGCACAGTGACACATTTCAGGTCTTTTGGTGACAGTCCTATTAAACAGATAGTTTATAGACTGGTTGGGCCATTTCCTATCTGCACGGCCCATTGATTTTAATGTAATTTATACTTGAGATAATTTTGGGATGAGATACCTTGGCTTTATTACAGTGAAGCAGTGAAGGTTTCTTCCCCCAGTCCAAAAACGGGTTGTAGGCTGATTGGCATTTCCAAATTACTGTAGTGTGTGAATGTGTGTGTGATTGTGCCCTGTGATGGGTTGGCACCCCATTCAGGGTGTCCCCCGCCTCATGCCCCGAGTCCCCTGGGATAGGTTCCAAGCACCCCGCGACCCTGTGTAGGATAAGCGGTACAGAAAATGGATGTCATAGAAATAGCATTGCTTTAACCTTGGAGTATTATTTATTTTGTTTTGGTATGGTTTTTTTTTTGGTTTCTTTTATTTCATTTAGTTCACTAGAATTTTTTATGTGATCAGGTTACAAGTTACGACATGCTCCATGAAGGACCATGAAATCCTATTTGAATATTAATTTTATTGCTTATTGCTATAGTACATTTCTCATTATGGATAATTAGCCAAACTGAAATCAAGAGGAAAATATTGAGCAAAATTCAAAGTGCTGTTTAAAATGGTCACTTTGACCTTAATTCACTATTTGTTTACAGTGTTATTCTGTCAGTGCTTGTCATGTAATGTAGGAGGCAGCAGATGCAAGGACAAAAGATTGACCATGAGGTGCAGAAATAGTACAACTTACAGTATATAGGGGTGCTAATGAGAGTGAGACAGACATAGGTGTGCTTGGCAAGAATTATTGTCAGTAGACTACAAGGTAAAACGGTTAGTAATATGAATTGGTTTTTCCCTTTTGGTGGAAAAATCTATTAAATTTTTTTTAACATTTCTTTTAACTCATTAAAGTCATTATAAGTTGCATTTTCAGTTGAATTTGGGGAAACCACTTGAAGCATACGTTGTGTTGAACTATTTTAATTGCTTTTGTTTGATTTGTTCATTCCAAACAGCTGAAAATCTGTATATATAATAATATATATATATATACATTAGTACAAACTTTGTTATAGATTTTTTTTATTTTATGACTTCTACATTATCAAGTCAGTACGAAAAACATTTTAGATTCCCAAACATTAGATTTCTAGCACAAAATTAAATGTTACAGAAAAATGTTTGTTTGTCATTAAAGAAAGCAGCATATTACGTAAGAGACACTTTTCAGACAAAAAACACAATGAAGGCTGCTGGGTTTTGCAGCAAAAATAAGAAGCAAGTGCGAAAGTCAAAGTCTCAGGATGAACTTTCGCTGGTTGTGCAAGATGCTCAATAAAACTTACCAGCTAATTTCCTTATAAAACTGCACAAATTGTACCAGAGACTACTATTTTTATTTTTATTTTTATTTTTTTGTCACACCAAATATTGACATTGTTTAATTTACTACTGTTTTTTTTTTTTTAAATGTAGAAACATTTCATTATTTTGAAGGCATCTTTGCTGTACAGCATTTCTTTGCATGTGCCTAAAACTTTTGCACAGTACTGTGCATATATATATACACACACATATATACATATATATATATATATATATATATATATATATATATATATATATATATATATATATATATATATATATATATATATACACACACATATATATATATATATATATATATATATATATATATATATATATATATATATATATATATATATATATATATATAGTAACCCTTGCCATTTGCAACCCTCCAGTCCCCGGGGCAGCTTCCCTGACCAGGAATTGAACCCGGGCTGCAGTGGCGAGAGCGTCGCATGATAGCCACTAGTCCACCAGGGAACCTGGAAAAACAATTTGTATGATTTTATTGAAAAAAAAAAAAAATTTAATGAGTGGAACCAAGGAACCAAGCACACCATTTAATATGAAAGAGTAAACATAGTGTTGAGAGATTATCATATAATGAGTTTCTGAGAGAAACCATGTAGGTCATTATAGTACTTTCTTTTTCTTGTTGATTGGTTTTATTATTCATTTACTTTTCATGAACATCCAATGTCAGTGCCAAAAAGAAGTCTATTTTGAGTCTCTTTTGCTGTACTTTATACTGCACTACTGTACTGTTTGTTCATTTTTGCGGTAAGATATTAATTGTTTTGTGGGATTCGTATTCACAATACTTCATTCTACTTAAATGTATAACTAATTAGTGTTATGCAATCATAAAGACATATAAAATCATGTAAAACTTAAGTCTAAATGTGTCTGTATGTGTGAGATAAAATTTAAAATCAAGATAGTTACTGTCAAATACTGTCCGCTGGTCTGTAAATACTGAAAGCTGAAAGTGTTCAAGATCATTGCATGCTTATTTTATTTTATTTTTTTTTAAGTTCATGATGCTCCAGAAACTGGAATGAAGTCTGCTGTGTCTAAATGTCGTGCTTAGTGGAGGCCTGTGTTCAGGTTTACTTGCTACAACAGTGTCATCATCTGAAATGCTGTTAGTGACCTCAAGTTATAAATGTGTTCTATACTTCCAGTCTCCTGTGATGCATGATAACTGGGTTAATTAAAAGGTTCAGATTTGATAAAAATGACCAACTGTTGAAGTGGATTAATATTATTTTATTGTTGATGGCAAATGTTTGTCTGCTGGTAAAGCAGTACAAATATACAACACTTCTCTGCTTGGATTTTTTTTTTACTTAAGTATTTGTACATTTTTATGTAAAGAGCAAGTTCTGTTATTAACATATCTGTATACAGTGAATTACACCAGTATGTTAATAACATATCAGCACCACTGCTGTACCCAATGCAAACATTGTTCATGACCTACTGGAATATATCTATAAAAAAAAAAAAACATACCTCAGAAATTGCATGTCAAATTGATTTGTCTAATTGTACACTAATGTCAGAAGGCAAACTCCAACTGACCCAAGCCACCAGTGATATGACTTTTAAAAAAAAATCTTTCCCATTAGGGAGCACAGAAAAATTTTCACAGAAAAAAACAAAAAAACATTTGTTTTCCTTTTTCTACAAGTGAAGTCACTGTGTAGGATAATATGCATCAATGTCTTAATGTTCTTAAAGATAACACATTATTTAACATAAAAAATATAGTCACTGAAATTATGAATCTTTCTTTAAGGAGACATTTAATTTAAACGTGTTGTTTTAACTTCAAGATAGATAAAAAGACAGGATGAGGGAAGGAATGTTTATAGCTGCTATATCGTAAGTGATAACAGGAACTAATTTGTCACATGGATGTTCCACAATGTTAAATGAAGTAATAAACTCTTAAAAAAACATAACAATTTATTACTTTTTAATTAATGAATTAAAACTTGTACTGGTTGGCAAATTGCTGTAGTATAAGAGGAATAAAAGATTTAGGGACGTGCTGTTTTCAAAGAATAATAACATCCAGGGTGGTAACAGCATTACACCATGGATCTTACATGGATTGTTTTACTATAACAACATGCCCCGTTGTGTTTTATTCCTTACTTAATACATTATTAAATAAAAACTGACTTTCGGACGCTACTGTATCTCCTCTCATCTATACGTAGCTGTCCTGCACTAAATGTTTAATATAATGTATAGTATAGTATAGTATAGTGTAATGCTAAATCTATGTGTAAAGGATGATTGTAGAGGACATCATTAGTTGCTCAGGAGTACAATCATAGCCACTTTCACCAAAATTGCTAATTTGTGGTTAGATAACTGGATATGCCTCTTCAATTGCTGGGGTATGTGTTAGCTGCCTTAGCTGTGTATTAGATCTACAGCTTTCTCTCTACTTCTGAATTTTTTTCCCACCTTTCCCGAGGCATAAATCTGCCACCCAAGGAATCGTCCACTGAGATTTGATGAGCACTATTCACTATGATGAGCACTATTCACTATGATGAGCACTACTTCCAAATGGCTCCTGTCAAAACAGACATTTTTTTAAAATGAGAGTTTGCTATATTTTTTTGCATTTTATTTTCTTTGCACAGTAGTTGGTTTTCAGGCCAAAATAAATAATAACTCTCAGATAATAACTGACTGTAAAACGAACAATGAAGACATGTTTTCATTGGGGGAAAAAAAAAAAGTTTGCAATTCTAAAATTACATATTCAATTCAAGTCTTAAAGTACAGTCATGTGAAAAAATAGGTACACCCCATGGAAACTGTTGGCTTTTTTGTCATATTTGGACAAGCAAACATTTGATCATCTTTGAAACAGTGCCTATTAATGATGTTGATATTCAAAACCACAAGGAAAATAGCTTTTTCAATCATTTATTCAACAGAAATATCAATATATGTGATATTCTTCTGTGAAAAAAGTAAATACACCTTTGGCCTCGGAAGCTGGTATTGCCCCCTTTAGCAGAAATACCTTCTTGTAGATCATTATCCTGTTTCATTATCCACTTTTAGTTCAACTTCAACTTTAGGACAGATAACCTCACATTATCTTCAAGCACTCTTTGATATGATGCAGAATTCATAGTTGAATCAATGAATGCAAGCTGTCCAGTCCCTGAGGCAACAAAGCAACCCCAAACCATAACATTTACACCACCATGGTTCACAGTTAGTATGAGGTGCTTCTCCTGAAAAGCTGTCTTTGGTCTGCGCCAAACATGTCTGCTGTTACTGTGGCCAAACAACTCTATCTTTGATTCGTCTGTCCAGAGCACATTATTCCAAAAGGCCTGGTCTTTGCGTATATGCTCACTGGCAAACTGTAGTCTTGTTCTAATGTTCTTTTAGACAGCAAAGGTTTTTTCCTTGCACGCCTTCCATGCAGGTCAAATGTGTGCAATCTCTTTCTGATTGTAGAAGCTTGCACTTTGACACCAAACAGTTGCAAGACTTACTAGCAGATCCTGTGATGAAATGTTAGGGTTCTTGGAGACTTCTTTTTGCCTCAGACGATCTGCTCTTGGGCTGAATTTGCTGGAATGGCCAGTCTTGTCATTTGAAATCTATGCCACTTGTAGATGATTTTCCTTACAGTGGAATGATTTTTATGATTTTTGAAATATTATTTAAAATAATTTGGAGATCTTTTTAAATCCCTTGCCAGACTCATAGGCATCCACAACCTTTTTTCCGAAGGCCTTACAGAACTCTTTAGATCTTGGCATGATGACACCACACACCTCAATAGCAAAGGGAACACCAGACAATAGATATGAGAGGAGTATAAATAAGACAGGTTCCACCTGCACTCCCTAAGTAGGTTCTAATCACTGGCACCCAATCCTGAACACCTGATTCTAATTTTATAGATTTGAATGTGTGATAAATGTAGGGGTGTACTTACTTTTTCCATGTGACTGATCTGTTGTTTTATTTAATTTTTTTGTTAATTTAAATGTGTAAATTACTACAAAATGTTAGTTTTATTTGTCATTTGATAGAGTGTATCAGCTTTATTAATAGGCACTGTTTCAAAGATGATCAAATGTTTGCTTGTCCAAATATGTCAAAAAAGCCAACAATTTCCATGGGGGGTACTTATTTTTTCACATGACTGTATGTCTTCATGTGACAAATTAACATTTCACAGTGAGGTTATATGCATATTATAACATTGCACGGTGATAGCCATTATGTTTTGGAACATTTTAACTGACATCATGGACATATAGACATTGCAGATGTCGACAGTCATGACATTACCTACATTCAAATATGATTCTCAATTCTTTTTAAACACTTAACTACCAAAGACAAGGTGCAAGGATGGAGAGTGAAATAATGCTTTGTAAGTTTCTGTAACTGCTCACTTTCTCTCTCTCTCTCTCTCTCTCTCTCTCTCTCTCTCTCTCTCTCTCTCTCTCTCTCTCTCTCTCTCTCTCTCTCTCTCTCATATACACACACACACACACACACACACACACACCACAGTGTACACAGTGTCCATTTAGGTAGGAAAGGGATTAAATACCAAGCAAATGCAGAATAATTCATCATTGCTTGTGCATTTCAAAACATAGAATATTTGGTTTTCTTATGAAGATAAAATCACTACTTATTGGCTTTTGTGAAGATGAATTTTGGACTGGAATTTTGCTTGCAGACTCATTATGACCATTTTGAAATGTAAATAAAAGATTGTTACAGATGAAGCATACAATCATATCAAAATGAGGAATTAAAGTCTTTAAAGTTCCTTTAACAAAGTGTCCATACAGTAAGATAACATTAAATCCCAACTATAATATTCACCATCATCTTTGTTATATACTGTACAAATACATCATTCAGTAAGATTCAAGTCTTGACTTTCTCTCTTGTCTGATATGTCTATAATGACTTTTTTTTTTTTTTTTTATGAATTATGGTCCTTATGCCTACAATGGCTGTAATAATCTTTTGCCTTTGGTCTGAAAGACCTGTTAAACTCTGACTTTAAAATGTCTGTTTTCATATGTTTAGGTTGACCTGAGTCCAGGCTGACATGCATGCGAAACAGATAGATGTACAGTGCAAATGGATTTGATCAGAGATGCAGAATAATGCACATGTGGATGTGTTCAAACAAAAATAACTGCAGGAGTGGGTGGGTGTGGTATAAAAAGTCCCCCACACACCATCTGAAAGATTCCTGAGAGGATTTGTTTGTTCATATTGAGAGAAAAGACTGACAGCCATGAATGTTAAGTCTGCTTAATGTTTTTTTTTTTTAGTTTGCATAATAAAAAACTGGACCTTTATCATCAAATAACAATTTTGGTATTGTTACACATTATTTTTGGATCTTTCAAAAATCATTTAGGTGCCTATAGTCAAATTATGGAACATTTCATTCGATTGAAGCCAGTCTCTGTTTGGAAACGTGTTTCTACCCGACAATCACTTCACTGATGAAATCCCAGTGTTTTAGCTGTCAATTTTTGAAGTCAAGATTAATTAAGGCATTACGCTAACTGAAACTGTCATTTGGAGATGCAGCTGCCATTTCTCACAGTTGCCACCATCACTCATCATTAGGATGGGTTATTTCATGCATTCATCTAAATATATTGTAAAGGGGCATTTGAATCATACGTTATTTACTCCGTGCAAACCTAAACTTACTGTATATAATATATTCAAATGTACATAACTGATTCTCTGTCCATGTAATTTTGAAGTATATAGAAAGAATTTTGCCATTAGCCTATGCAAAACAAACAGTCCATCTCTGTCTGGTTGAATATGATTTGTATGCTAGTAAATTCACAGTGCACGTCTCCTCTTTGAAAAAAAAAAAAAACCTTAACAATGAAAATTAAAAAGACAGAGCACAATTCTTTTGTACTCCTTTCGAAAATTGTTGTTGAGTACGCCGTAGATAACTGCATTCAAGCAGCTGTTGAAATAAGCCATAAAGTAGCTGGCTGTGAAGAGCCACACAGGAATGGCCTGGCCCAGCGAGGGCTGGATGGCCACTGCCAGGCCAATGAAGTTCAGCGGCGCCCAGCACACGGCAAACAGTACAAACACCACAAACATGGTGAGAAAGTTGCGAAAGTCATGTGGCTTGATCTTGAGCCGGTTTTCGGGCTTGGCACGTTTGCGCACCTGGATGACAAGGATCCAGATGTGCAGGTAGCAGTAGGTGACAATGCTGATGGGCAGAATGAAGTGCACCACCACCACTATGATGGTGTAGAGAGAGCTGACCGACTGTGCAAATGTGCACGAATAGACACGTGCGTCGTACTGCAAAGACTCCATGAACCAGTTCGGCATAATGGCCAGGATGGTGAAGACCCACACAATCACCACGTAGCACACAGTGTTCTTTTTGGAGAAGATCTTGTCATAGTTAAGGCTGTGGCAGATGTAACAGTAGCGATTGATGGCGATGCCTGTGATGTTAAAGATGGAGCCGATGACACTGAGCCCCATCACGAAGCCACTGATTTGGCAGTGGATGTTTCCTGCGATCCAGCCATTGTTGAAGATAGCAGTTAAGACCAGTGGGTAAGGGTAGATGGCAACTACAAGATCTGCTACAGCCAAACTCACCACAAAGGCATTTCCTAGGGAGGGGAAAAGGGAAATTGTTGTAAATTCGTCATATCTTCTTTGACTGTTAAAATAAAAAATCCACTTTGATCAATTCACATATTAATATTTATAATTAACATGTGCTCTCCAGTGGCACCCAAGATTTATTTTGTAATGCCTTAGGTTCCCTACCTGCTGATAGTGACATCACTGGAATTTAGGACTGATGTAGAAGTGCTTTAATCCTTCAGTCTCTTCAGCTCTCTCAACTCCTCATCTACAGTGGGTATAGAAAAGAATCACCCCCTTTAAAATAATCACATTTTGTTGCTTTTCAGCCTCAAATGAAGATGGACACAGTTTTTGTTTTATCCAGCTGTATTTACTCAGTGCAACTTATAACATCCAAGTGAAAGATATAACACCAACATGTCAGAAAATGTTTTTTTTTTATTTTAAATTAAATAATTTAAAAAAAAAAACTGAATCGCTGAGTTGGAAAAAGGATCACCCCCCTCCTAAAAATGACTTGTAAACTCAATAAGGTGTAGCTAATCACCTTCTCAATGGCACACAAAGCCATTTGACTTTCAACTGTGATCAGCTGTGGTCATTTTGATTAGCTCAGCATGAAAAGAGCTTTCCTGGAGCATTTTGTAGTGCAACTGAAGCAAACAATCATCTATGGGTGGCAAGGCACTGTCAAAAGATCTCCGGGATAAAGTTGTGGACAGGCATAAGTCAGGAGATGCATACACTGAAAATTTCAAATGTTTTATCAATGCCTAGAAGCACAGTGAAGTCTATTATAAAGAACTGGAAGGTATTTGGTACAACACAGACCCTCCCTGGATCAGGACGTCGCTCCAAACTGGATGAAAGGGCCAGGAGGAAACTGGTTAGAGAGGCTACCAAGAGGCCTACAGCAACTCTGAAGCAGTGCAGGAATTTATGACAAAGAGTGGTCATTGTGTGCATGTGACAACAACATCACAAATTCTCCACAAATGTGGCTTGTATGGGAGGGCTGCAAGAAAAAAGCCACTCCTCAAGAAAGGCCACATGAACGCACCTTGAAGATTCTGAGGCCACATGGAAAAAGGTGTTATGGTCAGATGAGACTAAAATTGAATTACTTGGCCTCAACACCAAACGATATATCTGGTGTAAATCCAATACAGCTCACCATCCAAATAACACCATTCCTACAGTAAAGCATGGAGGTGGTAATATCCTGTTATGGGGGTGTTTCTCTGCAGCAGGGACTGGAGCACTTGTCACGATAGAAGGAAAATGGACGGCACAAAATACTGTCAAATTCTTGAGGAAAATCTGCTGCCTCTGTCAGAAAGTTGTCAATGGGAAGAAGGTTTACCTTCCAACATGACAATGACCCAAAGCACACAGCAAAACTGACCACACAGTGGTTGAAGGAGAAAAAGGTGAATGTCCTTGCATGGCCTAGTCAGAGCCCAGACTTAAACCCCATTGAAAATCTGTGGAATGACTTGAAGACTGTAGTCCACAAACGGTCACCATCAAATTTAACTGAACTTGAGCAGTTCTGCAAAGAAGAGTGGGCAAATATTGCAAAGTCTAGATGTGCAAAGTTAGTAGAGACATATCCCAACAGACTAAAGGCTGTAATTATAACAAAAGGTGGTTCAAAAAATACTGACACAAGGAGGTGATCCTTTTTCCAACTCAGTGATTCTGGTTTTTTATTTATTTTTATTTTTTTAAATTTCTGACATGTTGGTGTTATATCTTTCACTTGGATGTTATAAGTTGCACTTAGCAGTAAATACAGCTGGATGAAACAAAAACTGTGTCCGTCTTCATTTCAGGCTGAAAAGCAACAAAATGTGATTATTTTAAAGGGGGTGATTCTTTTCTATACCCACTGTATATACTCTGCTCAAGGTTTGATCTGTTTGAGCAGTACCATTGTATCATTGTGTTTGTCGTTTTCTAGATCAGTGACACTGGAACTTTGAGCCTAATGTTTGCCGCTATTTCTATGTTGGATTTCTAATGAATAGGACAGTGAATGTCACTGGAGAATGATGAGTGAGAAAAGCAGCTCTAGCTCTTTTGTTTTTAGGAGCTATCAGTAAAATCTGACCATTATCCCTTATGTTTGAGATCACTGACATTTTTTCTCCTATTAAATGCCATTGTGACTGTGCTATCAATATCCGCCTGTGGTGCCAGTGCAGCGCACATCTGCTAACATCTCTTGTGAGCACCAACCAACAAAAGGAATCTCTAAGCTCATCACAAATATTTCAGTATAAACATATTTAATGCCAAGGTGGAGATTTCCTTTAAGTGTACAGGTTCTAGTTCCAATTGCCCACTAACACAATAAAAAAATGATAAAATCAGTACCTCTCAACAAAGAGTGCTGACTTATTACACCAAGTGCCAAAGAGAGCTATTGTGCTGAATAACGCTGCACAGCATGTTATTAAACAAATAATCCCAAATTCATTTTGGGAACACTAGCTTGCACAAGTTTCATTAGTTAACATAGACTACTACTAACTACTTCATTAGTATCACATAGATCAGTGCTTGCAATAACAAAAAATTGGGGTTTAGAGGACTGTTTTAATCCCATTATCATTACCTCTGCCACACAATCCACCCAAGACTAACTGAAAATGACATTCAGCTTACACACAATTTATGGCTATGATGACACCCACTCAATATTTGCCTATATCTCATAGGCATATACAAATTTACTATTTGTTGTTTATTGGTGTATGTATGTTGAATTTTCCTTTAATGAATTACCATGTCAATATTTGTGAGTAAAGATATTTTTATTCTGGCTCTATAAATAAATTAAATTGTCTGCAGAAGGATCTAGGGAAACAGTTGGCTTTTAGCACATCTCTGGATGAGAACTTGAACAGGCTACAGAAATTACAGAAGTTTCAACACCATACAGTTTAAAGTGACTCAGATCCACTCAAGTACCAAAATGGTGCTTTATAAACGGCTTCCCCACACAGTACTGGACCAGTCTGCATCCCGCTGTGAAATCAGGAGAAAACTGGCTGTCTTGTGTGAGCAATCAACACTACAAAATTGCAGGAAAATCAATTAAGAGAAGATCCAATAACCACTGACTCACAAACGATTGCCATATACTCTCAAATTCAATATCTTTTTTCTTGCTGAGCCCATTCACCTAGATCCCAAAGTGTTAATAACAGTTTCAATTAAAACTTTTTTCATTCTTAGATGAGTATTGCTCCCGTTCCCTGCTTAAAAAGTAAATATAGGCATGATTTACTTTTTTGCATTTGTGTCACTGGAGGCCATGCTTTGAATTTTCAGAATTACTGAGTATATATTTCACACCTAGTCGTGCCACAGCTAATCAGTATGAGCCTGATGGACTGCTATGTGGACTACATCACTAACATTATATTCACCAGTTCATGCAAAAACAAGCTGGAGAACATTCTTACATTTAAAGAACCATAAAAAATTCATGTGAAATAGAACATGATGTGTTTTAGGAATGTACATTTTGAGGTATATTGAGGTATAGCTGTCTAGGCAGTTTGTCCAATCTCCACGTGAGAGGAGAGTGAGTGTCTTGGTTTAGTTATATGACTAACAGCTTTAGGGACTAACAGAGCTATACATATATGGTTATGGAAGCTCTAAATGTCAGGAGTCAGGCATGAGTAGACACTGTAGCTTTCAAATGAAATGCAGGGCAAGTCATCTTGGGGAAAACCTGTGAGCCACAGTGTGAATTTTTCATTGAATTAAGGCACTGCCTGATGTCTACACAGTGAGTTAATGAACAGGCTCATTGCTGAAGCTCTACATAGGTCAGGGTGGTTATGCTGTCTCTAGTTTCAGCAAGAAAGCACTGAATATGAATGTCTACAATGTCCTTTGAAGAAGCAAGAACACAAATCTCTTTTGCAAGTATTGTAAATCAGGTCTGGAACACAGGCTGAGAGAATCTGAATTCCGATTAGTCCTGTGAGTATATAAGCTATGGAACAGGTTTATCTGAATCAGGTTTAGTTTATCTTAATTAATTAGATTAATTAATTATTAATCAGAACTAGCAATTACAACCCCCCCCAACCCCCCAAGTTAGCTAAATTTTATTTTAATAGTTCCCATTATTATAAACAACAAGGTTGTTCACACTAAATGATGTGTATAAGTTTTAATCAGTTACAGTGTGAATTCATTTGGACTGTTATTATACCCTGTGTAATTTGTTTTCATGAAACAATCATTTGATCATAAATGCTTGTGGACGATACATAGATAGATTAGACAGACAGGTGGATGGATGGATGGGTAGATAGATAGAAAGATAGATAAGCAGAGCATAATTATGTAATGACACTGCAGATATAAGAAAGCTGATTGTTCAAATTATTATTATTATTGTTATTTTTATTTAATTAAAAATATCAAGAAGCATACCCATTCCCAGTGCAACCCCCATGTTCAAACCTAATCTATGCCCATGCTATGGAACATGCTGTTTTCATTTGAAAGTGAATCATAAGGCACCTTCCGTCTCTGTTACTCATGGTTTGGTCATGGGCATTTGACCTCTCCTGCTACAAAGAATTTTTAGAAATAATTTTATTGGTCAAATTAGATTACACTTACAAGGAACCTGACTTCGCAATTGCTCCATTAATACTGACTAAATTTGAACAAAGCAGTTTTGATGAGCCTATGCCCAGTATAGCCTCACATTCCTGTTCTTTGTGGTCATCTCTGATCACAATTTTTCCCCCCATTCTAATGTTTAATGTGAACTGAATCTCTTGTAGCTGCATGATTTTATACATTACAATGCTGCCACATGATTGGCTGAACAGTTGCATGAATGAGCAAATATACAATATGAATTGCATGAATGAAACTCTGATTATTCATATAATTATCCTATCTGCCAATTCTATGGCAGCAGCATAATACAAAAAATCATGAGGCAACAGTGGGCACAAGCCCAATGAACCTGGAGAGTCACCTTTTCTGGTAAACTTCGAGTTCTGCTGTGACATGAAACTGGTAGGCTCCGAATTTGGCACAAAGAATCCATGGACCCAACCTGCTGACCCAACCTGTTGTTTCAACATTTCATGCTGGTAGTGTTGGTGTAATGGTTTGGGGAATGATTTGTTGATGCATATTGGGGCCCGTATTGCCAGTTTGGTGCTGTTCCCAAACCAGGCTGTGATGCTTCCCATCAGGATGTTATTGATGTTGCAGATGTAAAGGATCCTTAGCACCTTAGAGGGTAGTTTAAATTCGCTTAAACATCTAAGGTGGTAAAGACGCTGACGGGCCTTCTTCACTAGTGTGTTACTGTGACAGGACCATGACAGGTCCTGCGTGATGTGGACACCCAGGTACCAGAAACTGTCCACTCTCCATACTGGGGCACTGTTGATCTTAAGGGGGTGTTAGCTCCTCTCCTGCTTCATGCTGAGTTCCGTTATCAACTCCTTTGTCTTGCTGCTGTTCAGGATGAGGTTGTTCTCCTGGCACCAGTTCTCCAGGCTTTTAATATCTTCCAAGTAGGCCTTTTTGTCGTTGTCAGAGATCAGGCCCACCACAACAGTGACATCAGCAAACTTGACAATGGTGGTCGAGTTGGAAGTGGCCACACACTCATAAGTGTACAATAAGTGCAGCAGAGGGCTGAGGACACAACCCTTGGAGATCCAGTGCAGAGAGTGAGGGAAGGTGAGACATGTCTGTCCACCCGTACTGCTTGTGATCTGCCTCTCAGGAAGTCGGAGATCCACTGACACAGGGGTGGGCTAAATCCCTGGTCCTCCAGCTTGGTCGTGAGTTTGGCAGGAATTATAGCTTAAATGCTCAGTTGTAGTCAACAAAGAGCATTTTAACATAATTTCCATTCCTTGTGTCCAGATGGCTCAGGGCTGTGTGTAGGAGGAGTGTGGTGGCATCATTGGTGGAGTGATTGGGACAGTATGCAAATTGTAATGGGTCCAGGGTGTCAGGAAATGACAAGGTGATGAAGTCTCTAATCAGCCTTTCAAAGCACTCCATCACAACTGAGGTCAGTGCTACTGGGCGATAGTCATTGAGGCAGACGGGCTGGGATTTCTTTGGGACAGGAATGATAATGAACTGTTTAAAGCATGTGGGAATTACTGACTGTGCCATTTAAATGCTACAAACTATCTGAGTACTGTTGCTGACCATGTGTATCCCTTTATGACCAAAATCTGCCCATCTTATAATGAATACTCCTAGCAAGATAATACACCATGTCACAAAGCACAAAGTGGTTCCATGAACATGACAATGTTATAAAATCAATACCTGTTCAGTGTACAGTGTTCCATATACAGTGGCCTTTCTAGTCACCAGATTTAAATTCATCTGAGCACCTTTAAGATTTTGTAGAATGGGAGTTTCACAGTACGAATGTGCAGCTGACAAATCTGCAAAAATTATGTGATGCAATCGTGTCAAAATGGGCCAGAATCACAAAGGAATGTTTCCAAAACCTTGTGTATTTCCTGCTATGAAGAACTTAGGCTGTCCTGAGAACAAAGTGGTGTTCCTAATAACGTGGCCAGTGAGTGTATAGAGCGTGAGAGAGAGAGAGAGTAAGACAGAGAAAGAGATATGCAAAGGTAAATAAAGATGAATATAATTCTAAAGTGTGTACAAATGAATACTATGTACTGAATAGACAATTCTGAACATGTCAGTATGTGTACTGAGTCTGAGAGAATTTGCACTAGGTGTGAGGATACAGTGCAGTATTTCAGCAGTACTCTGGTTTGTATTAATGAGGTTTGTGCTAATTGAAATTTGTAACATGACCAAGAAGATATCTGATCCTAAACAATATTAGTAAGTTACTATTAAAAAGATATTAGTAGACTAGTGTTAGATTAGTATCAATCCTTCAACTCTTTAACATTATAGCATTGACTGAGACTGGCCAAACTTATAGAATCCTACTGTACTCACAATGCACTAACAAAAGGGTAAGAATATTAATAAACTAATTCGTTGTCAATAAATTTGGTGGAAATTGATGGAGATGCCGTCTCACATTATCCAAGGTTACTGTACTTGTCCGTCATGGCTTTTAACTTTACATGCACACAACTGTAAAGGTCAGCCTGGATTATTGTACTGATTGCAGGACTGTATGTGAATATTCTGAAGAACAAACAATGCTGACAGCACCTTCTGTCATTCTTATTACTCTATTTAAGGATCTAGTCTCCATGATGTTTAATATAACACTTCAGGAGTTGCTGATATCACCCAAGATCAGTTCTGGGACCAGTCTAAAGAATAAAAAAGTGGCAATCTGCAAAGTACAAGCACTCTAGTACAAGCAAATAGTACCCACAGTGGCCAGTTCTTACCAAAATGCATAGAACAATAAAGAGACCATACAAGAACATACTTATCAAGTTTCATGATGGTAGCACAATGCTTGCTGTGTGAAATGCCTGCTGAAATCTGATTGGCTGAAGGTGGCCATATTTTTGAGGTAATTCAGTGATTATTAAAAATCCAGTTACAGATTAGAACATAGATGCAGCACACCAAATTTCAGCTCAAGTGGACTTCTGAGAAACAGCTATTTAAAAACTATTTGAACCCCTATGAATATGAATAGTGCCCTGCTTTGGCCAGTTTGAGTGAGATTGCATCAGTTAGTAGTAGGTCCCTCCCTGAACCTATCATTTAGGTTTTGTGAAGATAGCTTAATGGTAACGTTGTTGAATGCCTGTTAAAATCTAACTGGCCAATGGTGGCCATGTTTTTTTTTTTAGTAATTAGGCTATCATGAAAAATCATCTTTCTGACTAGCACATATGTGCACATATGTACAAAATTTCAGCTTGGTCGGCCTTATGGTATACTCATACTGAGAAAAAATGTGGTGTATGAAAAGTTTACATTTTATGAACTGTTTCACTGTGATAATGTCACTTATAATTGAACAGACACCATGAGAAATCTGGAACAGTTTCGATCACACATTTCCTTAGGATTGTATAGTGCACAGGTTCCCAATCTTGGTACAAGGGGGTTCTCCAGGACCAGAGTTGTGAACCTGTGGTATAGCATGGAAGCATGTTTTCTAAGATTATTCATTGATCATTATTTAGAAAGATTATAGGCTAGGAATCTGCTTGCTAATACTAATAACTCATTTGTATATTAAATATGGAATAAGCACATGTAAAAAGGGGTAAAAAAAAAAAAAAAATGAAAGAAAAACAAATAAACTGCCAGGCTTGTCACCTACCTGTTTTCCTGAGTTTCCTGTTTCTTAAAACCGACACGATGACCAACAGGTTTCCCAGCACGTCTACCACTATAGTGGTGATGAGCACGCTGGCCAGTAGAGTGAGCGTCCAGGGGAAGGAGAGACTCTCGTCGTTTCCGCGGGAAGATGAAGCGTTCCTGAGAGGGGCGGCCGTCTCCTCCACCATCCTCTCTTCATGCTGCGGGCAGCCGGACGGCAGCATGCGCCACAGCCCTACGCGCCACTGCCACATTCGGGGCGAGTTCGCGGCACCGCTCGGAACCGGCCTCGGACAGCGCGCGCGCTTCACTGCGCTCCAGAAAGCGCACGCGACGCACAGCTGTAACAGCCCCGGAACACTGAAGCCATGAAGCCACGCGTGTCATTTCACTCATTCAGAGAGGTCTCTGCGGTAAGAGCGGCACTGATGATCTGTTTAACTCTCAAGCAAGTTTGCAACTGCAAAATTTCAAAAACCTAGGAGGATTTATAGTGTGTGTCCCCATTAGACTCGTGATATTATTTAGAAGGATGTAATGTATCGTCTTTACAGTTTCCGTAAGACCACTGCGCTGTGAACGGATTGCAGCTGTTCAGTATGTTTTTCATGAACTAAATTTACTTCATGAATCTGGCAGAAGTGCAGTGCTGCTCATTCAGGGCTTCCTCGCGCTTTCCATTCACGACAGTGTGTTCAAAAAACCGCTGGATTTTTGTTTTCTCTTTTTTTTTTGGTGCAGAATTTCACATTACAATCAAGAAAAAAGCAATAGATGCCATGGTCTCTGCATGTCTTCTCCATGTGTCCACACGTGCTGCTCGCGCTGCTGTTGCTGCTGATGTTGCGCGCTCTGAGTGTTTTTCTCGCGCGCTCACTGCTCAGCCTCCCCGTAACGCAAGTTCCCCTGACTCACGCTCTTCCAAAAATGCACGTGCTCGCAACGCCAGCATACAGCGCCAACATAAGTAAGCAGTTTGTGCATGGAAAATCACACCTACCGTTTAATATTTACATCTACAGCCGTGGCCAAAAGTTTTGAGAATGACACAAATATGAATTTTATTTGGAAATAAACAGAAGGTTTTAGAATTTTGAAAGATTTAAAACAAAGAAAGTAAATGTTCAAAAACATATATAATATAAAAGGTTCTGTACTGTACATCAATGCACTATACTATGTAATATGCACTATTGGATATACACCTAGTGGTTAGACATAGGGTGTGCAATTGGCAACTGCTGTTTTACATTAATACATTAATTTATTAAATCGTACATCGGCTAGTGGAAGTAAAGTTACGGTGTACCACGAAAAAAAAAAAAAAATCTAGCACCTGCAGTGCCACCCTGGGAAATAAGCCTTTCAGAGAGGTCAATTACTTCAGTGTAATTTATTCAGACATTATTCCACTATGCAATTTTATAGCAATTCAATCTTTATCTTAGTTATCAATTGCATATACAACATTTATGACCATAGTAACACAAAAGCACTTGGGCATCATCTTGATGGCACATTTATGTGCACAGGCATGATTTTGATTAAGACCAGTCATTTCAACCTGTCCTTCTCATCCTGTTACTCTGATTTCAAGCACCTAACATAGATGAGGTCTAAGGGGACACCCAGGCAGAGGATAGAGATGGGGAACAGTGCATTAAGGTGTCAGGGAGTCTAATTGCCTCAGATCCCATCCACATAGTACTGGACTGGTGAATTTGACACTATGAAACCCATCATATAAAGCTGTGTGAGCTTTATATGAACCCTTCATATAAATAGGAACCCTTTGGATTCCATCACCAAATAAAAGCTTTCCATGGGGGGAAAAAAAAAAAAAAAAAAAAAAAGCACTCTTTCCTATAGTGCCATTAACAGATGCGTCATTTGGCTTCTGAATTAAAATCCAGGGCAGGTGCAGTCAGACTCAGAGTACACAAGCTTGTGCACCACTCCATCATGATCTGGGTTCAGGGTTGCATTAATAAGCATGACCACTTATTTAAAACAGAATGCTAATGAATGTAAAGCAAGGCATGAGGCATACAGCTTGCACTGAGAGTCCAGATGTGTCTGAACACCATTACATTTTACATGGAGATTGTTGGTGCTGTGTGAGAGAGAGCGAGAGGTGAAGAAAGACAGAGATCTTCTTTAGTGAAATGAAAATAAATGAAGACACTTCACCCAATGACCAGAAGAAATCTGTATGAAATCTGTATGATCCTGTTATGAACTCCTGGAAACAACATAATGTATAGCCATATACAATTAAAATAAGATATTATTTACAGTTTACTTTTGCATTCATGTATGATTTATATGTTATTTTTATATTTCTATGTTACAGTTATAGTTTGTCTTTGTCACCTTCTGATTGCTTGATATAATTTTGCTTGTAAACTGTATCTCAGACAGATTAAGCCTCAGTGTTTTTCACTCTCAGAAGGGATGTACTACAGTTCTGTTCACTGATGTAGGCTGTAAAGAGCTCAGCAACAGAGTTTATTATAAAGCCATGCGTGACAGGTCAGGTGCTGGAGAGAAATGTTGTACTTTAATGCAGCATATGACCTTGCTGTGAGCCACGATTATGCCATAGGTCACTTGTTGAGTTTCACCGCATCAATGTCTACCATGTCAGGTAGGATTCAAGCTTGCAATCATCCGACTTGGTCGTGAGTCCAAGGGAGCAAAATTGGCTGTGTTGTTTGGATGGGAGGAATGATGTTACTCTCTTCCATGTCAATCAGAGCAACATTAGCCAATCTGTGAGTTCTTGTTTGTGGAAGAGGGCAGTTAGCACTTTCCTCCATGTATGTTCAGCAGCTGATGTTGCATGATCAGCAGTTTGAAAGGATGTGGTCACTGGCTTTGTGTGTGTCTCAGAGGCTGCATATGCTAGCCCTCACTCCCCTAGCTGTTATGCAGTAGGGGAGAAATAGCTAGTGGGTGGGAAATGGCAATGACTAAAGCTGGGAGAAAATGGAGTAAAATCTAGAAGAAAAACAATGGTGGTAGTGATTTTTTCTTTGTAATACTGTTTAAGGTTGTTTATTCCTTATGCAAACTGATGGTCTACTTCTGGAGGTTCTGCACTTGTGACTTTCTGCCAGA
This sequence comes from Cranoglanis bouderius, assembly GCA_023630585.1. Classification (NCBI taxonomy): domain Eukaryota; kingdom Metazoa; phylum Chordata; class Actinopteri; order Siluriformes; family Cranoglanididae; genus Cranoglanis; species Cranoglanis bouderius. The sequence continues at coordinate 9,626,852 of CM042561.1, forward strand.
CACCTACCTAAACATTGTTGCAGACCAAGTACATCTCTTCATGGCAACAGTATTCCCTAATGGTAGTGACCTCTATCAGCAGGATAATGCGCCCTGCCACATTGCAAAAATTGTTCAGGAATGGTTTGAGGCACATGACAAAGAGTTCAAGGTGTTGACTCTGCCTCCAAATTCCCCAGATCTCAAGCCCATCAAGCATCTGTGGGATGTGCTGGACAAACAAGTCTTATCCATGGTGGCCCCACCTCGCAACTTACAGGACTTAAAGGATCTGCTGCTAAAGTCTTGGTGCCAGATACCACAGCACACCTTCAGAGGTCTTGTTGAGTCCATGCCTCGGCAGGTCAGAGCTGTTTTGGTGGCACAAAGGGGACCTGCACAATATTAGGCAGGTGGTTTTAATGTTATGGCTGATCAGTATTTGATGGCTTGCTTTTTTCATATTTAATATTTCTTTAGTTAATGCCACTAATACGAATTGACTGGGTTTCACAAAAGTGTCATTGAATTTCTGTGTGTGTAAATAAAAACACACAAGCTATTTAAACTTGACAGCATAATCAATATATAAAATTGCAATAGCTCATTGCGATGTATATGATTTGAAGCCGATCAAGTTTATGCATACATTTACACACACTCAGGAGCACAAGTAGGATATGAATTTTTTTCCAAAATTATGGGATTGTCATGAATACCAAATTACTTGTGTAAATGCTCATACAAATGAATTACGAATAAACCTGTTTGTATGCAGCTTGATAAATGTCTGTTGTAAAAGTGCTATATAAATAAAATTTGATTGAAGTTACCTCCATTGGTTGGGTGGTGAACCAACACCATCTAACAAATTAGGGCAAGGACTTTTGCTTGTGTCAAGTGTCTCTACTTTTCTACTGACAGCAGGGCAAGTCTGATTTATTTATCAAATCCAATTTTTAGAGTGTTTGCATTGGAAATTGATTTGTTCATGTTGCATGTCAATTCTGAATGGTCCCCTTTTTGTACAGGAACATGGGCATAATAGACCTAATTAATTTGACCTTTTTGCATTTTACACTGATTTTGCTGTATCTAGAACTCGATTACAATAAAGGAAATTCTCCTGTGGCTGTGGTGCGTAGCCCTTATGAGTACTGTGCAAATAATCCTTTCCCCTTTTGCTATTTGCGGGGGCGTAACTAGAGGTTTATGGACAGGGGTTGGGGCGGGGGGGGGTGGTGTAAAGCAATGTTATCTCATCTATCTTAGATAAGTTGCAGGTTCTAAATATGTTATTCAGAGTGTGATTTTGCTCTGTAGTATAGCACTTACATGTTTAATAACAGATGAAAAAATTACAAGGTCATGGGGACATTTGAAAGCACAAATATGGACTTTTCTAGATTATTTTTTAATTTATTCTCACAAATGAGGATATATTAAAGCAATAGCTTTTCTACAAATAAGGAAAAAATCAATATCCACTTCATCCTCAGCCAGAGACAATAAGGCTAGTAGTCAAAAAACATAAAAAAAATGTCATTAAATCGTTTAGTTTATGCTTAGATTGAGCAAAACCTCTCAAATAAAACATCAGAAATAAATAAAATACAGGCCTGGAGACTCTACCTGAAATGTTCTCAATAGCATCCTCAGCTTAAAAGTGTGCACTAACTAAAGAAAAATGCAGCACATGTATCTAGGCATGTCAGCTTAGTGAATTAATGTACATCAAAGGCTAAGCTTCTGAACTACATTTCTGTGAACACTAGTGCAAGATTAGCTAATTTATCATGGAAAAAAATTATCTTCCCCGCACACTTACACATAATTATAATTTATTGTAACTTGGACATTATTGTAAAGCTTTGCTGTAGAAATTATAGCATTTATTTTTTTACAGTGTAAGTATAAACAGTGATCAGGACAAGCAATTAATGAAGAGACAAAGCAGATGTGAGGCAGTCAGGATACAAACTGAAAGACTTGAAAGACTTTGTGACTGCTTTAGGTCTAAAAAAATTTTTAAAAGACATAATATTAAACTCCATTGCAGCTCCAGCAATCTGACAATATGGCATCCTTGAGCCCGGAAGCATTTTAACTTCAATTTAGTTTTCCTGATGTAGGTGTTAATGCAACATTGTAAATATCAGCTGTTAACTGTGAATGTCAGGAATGTGAATGTTTGTGTTTTGGGTTTTTTTAATTTGTTGTGTTTTTGCTTTGCTATTGAGTTTTTGGTTTTTCTGTTGTGTTTTGTGATTTGCTGCCTCATTTTCTGATTTAGAAGAAAATGTGTTACATATAAATTACAGCACATTGAAATTCTTTTCTTGTTAGGAAGCAGGGGTCAGAGCACAGGGTCAGCCATGATACAGCACCCCTGGAGCAGAGAGGGTTAAGGCCTTGCTCAAGGACTCAACAGTGGCAGCTTGGCGGTGCTGGGGTTTAAACCCCTGACCTTCTGATCAGTAACCCAGAGTCTTAACCGTTGACCCACCACTGTACATGAATCATATTACTTGGAATCACCAGGATTAAATAGGAAAAAATGGAATCAATGACACCTTTTGACAACACATTAATTAAACATGAACATTTATTCATATAGCACTATTTCATTTCCAGTGATGATGAAAACTAAAAGGAAATTATTCTCTCACAGAGGAACAGATTTAAAACATGGGATTCGTCCCACATTGAATTTTGAAAATACAAAAGCATACATTCTTTCTTGAACTCACTGGACCACTACACTCACTGTATATACAACAATGGCTTTGTGGCCAACTGAACTGACAGAGCTGCCATAAACAACGGGACTAGAACATTTTATTTGTGTCCAAACACTACACACAATCCATCACAACGATGTAGCGATCAGTAGGAGAGAATAGGACATGCAATGAGCGTGTAGCTGTGTGTTTACAGCTTTAATATGATTCCCACGTTTCCACATCACAGAGTCTAAACCCAGTGATTTTGTACTGGGTTGCAAATCCCTACTGATGACATTACACGTGTAAACAAGTTATAACCATAAACGACATATACAGCAGTGACAAGATTGATAAAGTAACAGAATTGTGAAATAGCAGTTTTGCAGGGTCAATATTATACACTTTCACACTCCACCAATGCCTTAGCAGAGACCAGCAGGCAGGAATGCAGGGTAGTTGTCCTACTAGGTTGCATATTAATTGTTTTGAAGTATAATTTTAATTTGATCATAAATCTCTTCACATTGGCAACATTAGGGGAAACAAAACAGTGCATGTTTTCACATTCAAAAATACTGCATATAACTGATAACTATTCACAAAGCACTTCTTATATGCTTGTGAAGAATGCCTGAATGTACATAGGTCACTTACAGACTCAGCATTTGGAATCTATTTTGATATATAGAATATTTCTACAATATATGTAAATATCCAAGGACCAGCCTCAGCTTCAGTCTACTTAAATGTAATTTACTTTTTACAACAACAAAATTTCCACACATGTTCCTCACAATTTGTAGTCAATTTAAGGTGGCCCTTTCCCCAACAGGTAAAAGCTGACAAATGCTTGACAGTTATAACACAAAGTCGAACACTACACTGTTTCAATCCACCAATCACATGGTAATATCATATCAAGTGCTTCAGCATGCTCCGAGGAAAATGTTAATTATGTGATTAAGCACTAGTTATATGGCTTTAAGAACAGGGAATGTTCTTACTAACTGAATCCTTAGTTATGCACAGCATGGGGAAAATCTTGGATAACTCCCAGAGCAAGGATTATCCCTTGAAGCTCATTTTTATTTTATATCATCTGTATAATAATAATATAATATCTAAATAACTTGCCACTTTTATTTGCAAACTCCTAAAAAAATTTAGTCTGCTGGTTAGCGCAAGCACACATGAAGCCAAACATGCTCTCAGATTTATGCCTCACAAAAAAAAAAAAAAAAAAAAAACGTGTAATGTATAACAAGATGAAGATTAACAAATCATTCATTTTGGTGCCACGTTTTCGAATTTGAACATAATATGCGACTGTTCTCTTTCTGGTGCTAAATAGAGGATTAAAGTAAATGCAACACAGAGAAGCAGTATTTATCAGCTCAAGCACTAAAAGATGCCTCTTAAAACCTCATTTTTGACTTCTTTATAAAGTCATGCAACATATACTACATATCAGTACATGAATGAAACTGTAAACACCAACCACAATGAAGCATTTAAAGGGATGGATACTCTGGTTGAATGGCACAGCTGCCATTTTCCCAAAACAGCACAGGAGAACAATATTTGCTGTTCTTGGTTGACCATTTACAAGCAATAGTTGTTCAGTTTACTTTAAAAATAATAATACTGTTCAGTACAGGGAGATTTAGTGCCTCGGTAGTATTTTTTGGAGTTATTTCCTGTCAAATATTAAACGTAAGAAAATACATTGATGTGATTGTTAATTGATTAATTTTATGAATCGTAAGTCAGTTTGAAAAATCTACTACTGTGATTGTAACTCCAAGGATCATGTGCACAATGCAACTATAGCTAACAACTATGAATTCATGTTGATATCTGTAGACCATAAAATTATTGTGTGAATAACAATTTGCAAATGTTGCACGATGATCATACATACAAATGTTGTGTAGCAAGTTTACAATGTACCATGGATTTGCGATTTACAAAACTGTGAATTACCTTCACATAAGACTGCTTTAGACAGGAAATAACTCATTCATTTCTCTCTACCACGAATCTCCCTGAAATTCACAATTCATCATCTACTCTTAAATCTCAGTCCAGATGGGAGTCTTTCGAAAACATGTGCTTGCTAGAACATGACCTCTTCACAGCTGCCGTAGTCACTCTCCACCATGTCTGAGTCAGCACAGCCTCGAGAAGAGCGAGTGGCTATAGCAGAGCGTGTGGAGGAGCCACAGTCTGCGTATGAGGGCTGGGCTACACTCAGCCGCACGCTCAGCCGTTTATACCCAGCTGAGACATTGTCCATGCTGCGTGTGTGATTCGTGGGGTAATAACTGATGGCTGTGTACTCGTTAGGACACTGAGAGCTGGGCAGTGGCAGGCCATCTGGTCCCAGGAAGTCATCCAGGTTTTGGTGGCTGTAGCAGGGCGGTAACGGGGCACGACGCTCATTGCGCTCCAGTGGGAATGGGAAACCCCCAAAACGAGAGTTCCGCCGAGAGTCTGTGGATGGCAAAGTGGGGTACGTGCTCTCGACAATGTCAAACTGTGGGAATTCCTGCACAGAGGGTCGCCCAAAATAGTCCGGATCAGCGGGGTACACTGAGAACAGGGAGGAGAGTAAGATGAATTTAACTTGCTTTACAGCTCCAGTACATACATTTATTTAAGTCAACCAAATTGCCCACCCTCTTAATTACCAGATACTGGATAAACGCTTCCATACTCACCCTCATAGCCTGGATCCCAGTTGCTTTTTCTGATGGACTCATTATCTGAGTTGGATAATGGGGGATTAGGAAGGTTAGGGGCTACACTGCACACTACAGGGCCCTGAGCCTTGTGGCCCCGGAGGTTCATCTCCCTCTGCTCACGTGGCTTCAGAGAATGGAAAGGGTTGAGGTCCAGGTCGTTCCTGCCAATTAGTGTGTTCATCTCCATAGGAGGTGTGTCTCCTCCGTCACGCAGAATGGTTTTGGTCAGGCCCGTAGGGAAGTAACCATTTGAGTCTTGCACGCAAACCGGCTTGTGCTTCTTGTAACTGATGTAGCGCTTTCGAGCGCACACAAAAGCTGCAACAAGAAGGATGAGGCCGAACACACCAGCACAGATCTCAGCAATCTCTGCATATCCAATTCCTCTTGATACCAGAGGCAGAGAGTTGCAATGGATGGAGCCATCTTCCATTATACAGCTAAATCCACTGAGACAGGAGTCTTTAGAGCATTCCTCCTTCAGCAACTCACATCTGTACATTAACAGAGACAGTGGATATATCTGTGAGCCATACAGTCTCACAATTAAAAATTTATACAAGCCAACTTATATGAAAAGTTATAAACATTTAAGTGTAGTGTGAATGATGGGGTTAGTTTTTCTTATGACTTTATTCATATATAATGCCCCAAATTCACTCTTGTTCATTAGAATTTTCGACATAAGTTGTGTTGACTCTGTTACTGTGTAATATCGAAGCTAACTAATTAAAACTAGTTAGCAATTATAGCAGTTTTCTCATTTTTATTACGTTACTTTTTTTTTTTTAGATTTCAGCCCTGCAACATGCATATCATACCTGCTTCCAGGAATTTGTTCAGAGCAGTTACACATGTAAGCGTCAATCTTTGGCACACACAGGCTACCATGGCCACAAGGCTGAGATGCACAAGGGTTATTCAGCTCACAACGTGTGCCCATAAACTGAAGTGGACAGCTACAACTGAACTCTGCGGACAAAAAAGAAAAATCACAATCATCCACACAGAGCCCACAAAAAGTTATTTCACTTGAGTTCAAAGATGGAGGATGGAAATCACTGAGTCTAATATACTTGCTAATTTTTGAAGGGGGAATATGTTAGGGTTTATTACTGTGTATCCTAAGCTTCATTACCATATTAGCGTTGCAGTAAGTAGTGCCACTGCATATAAATATACTTAGAAATTTGCTGAACAGAAATTTTAAAAAGAAAGCACCTCAATACGGGGGGAAAAGGGAGAATGCTTCTGCATTAAACATAGATGTCAGGCTTATATCACCACCATACTTAGAAATACCACACATATTAACTAAATACTTATTTTCATATTTGATGGTCATATAAACAAAAGCCTAGATTGTATTTTACATAATGCTAATTATGTAATTTAGAGTTTCATTTGGATACAGACAGACATGCAGGCTAAGTTTACATTTATATTTAATTATTTGGCAGACAGTTTTATCCAAAGTGACATACAAGTTAAAAGTGAGGCAGAATACAGCAGAACATCTGCAGAGCCAATATTCTGAATCAAGTGGTAGAAAGCTTTTCATCAATTGACAAAAAAAAAAAAAAGATAAAATCTTGGCAGTTAAAAACATACTGTATATTCTTGCACAATAACTGCATTCATGTACTGAGTTTAATCCTTACCTCTGTTAAACTTTTCCTGACAAGTACCTCCATTCTCACAAGGGTTACTGGCACAGCTTTCCTCTTTGCAACATTGGTACTTTCCGAAGAGTCGGTTTCTCTGCGAGCCCTCGTCTGTCATCACAGTTTGCCCATTAAAGTACAATCGCTCCAGACAGCCCTTAAAGCCTGGAGAGTTGGCAGTAGGGCTGGCATTGGCAAGCAGCAGGACCCCTTGGGCCTGAGTCAGCCTGCAAGGCTCCTGCAGGTCTCTGGAGATAGAGTGTATGTGGTCCATGGTGAGCCTCAGGTTAGTTCCTCTGACCTCCAGGGAGACATCGTGCCACTGGCCGTCAGCCACCAAATGTGTCCCCAGATGCAGGACACCAGGATGCAAATTCCCACAGCTGTACCAAAATTGGAGCCTCTTCTCCACCACCTGCACAGAGGTTAAAATGTTGTTGTTGTTTTTTTTAATACTGTATTTTCATACTATTATTTAATTTGGAACACTGAGCTCCCATTGAACAAGAATAATTGTTCCCATGTTCCATCCATCCATCTATCCATGCACTAAAAATAATGGGTATTAAACAAAAGATTTGTGTCCTAGTCTATGAAAATAAGAACACCCAGAAACCTTGTCCTGATTTTCTTAAAACAACTGTTCCAGAAAATTGACACAAATATAGAGATTTACCAAATGCAGAATTTGCCCAGCATGACTGTACAAACTAAATTAATCTGTTTAAAATATCTGAATTTGCTGTGAACATACTAGCTCACTTTAAAGTTGAGGGGTTTTGTATGGAGTTTTAGCTGTATCTCCATCTAAAACTATGAAAACCACTAAGACATACACATAACGACAACCACTAAGACATAAACATATTTAAAGTGTGAGTGCAGTGAAGTGAGTTCATTCAGTATCACATGCTACCATGCTAAAGATTAGCAGTATGTGATTTGAACATTGAATGTTAATGACAGCTCATGCAGCTAGAGCTCAGAGGAAACAGAGCCCGCAAAAGCAATTAACTTTGAACTGTCATGTGCTTCTAGGATGCTAAAGTCATGCAACAGTCCAAGTTGTTTGATTGTTTTCAGGCCAACAGCTGCCAAAGTGCATATAAACCACCCAATATAATGTATTCATTGAGTTTATTAGTTAGTTGGCAGTTTAGTAGCTAAAGAAACTGCTGACTAGTTGTATTAATAATAATCAAAAGGTTAACAGTAAATAAAGTGAATACATTTTTGAATTTCAGCCATTCAAACACTTTTGTGTCATTAAGGAGCCAAGTAAAAGCAGCGCAACTTCAGATACACCAAGGTCATGCTGAAACCAGGCCAGGTATTACAATGCACATTGACTGTTTTTTGCCTCCTCAGCCATTGCACTTATAAATAATGAAGTTACTCAAGCTTGTATATGCATATCAGCTTCTTTGCTTTTAATAAAAAATGCAAAACCTTGCAAATATGCATGAAATCTGTAAGCATACTGTAACAGTGATTTTGAAGCCAGTCAACGTATTATTAATGGCGATCATCTTGGTGCCAGACATTTAATTGCTGCAGCAGAATCCTCACTGATAGTGTGGTGCACTTTGATGTATCAGCACTCAGCCTCATGGGATTTGTCCTTCGTTCACATTCATTGGACTAGTCGCTCTCTTACAGTTCTGTTGTGCTATGTTGGCTCAAGTTGGATGAGGCGCTTTTGCCCCAGAGGTCTCATAGGGGAGGAGCATATTTGATCAGAGTTTAAGTTCTTTGTTGGTGCTACTGAATTTGACAGGTAAGAAGTTTGCTTTCTTTCCAGAGTCTGCAATAACAAAAAATAAATAAAAAAAACGCTGGGCCTCAAATAAATTGTTGTCTGCCTACAAAATAGCCCGTAGATAAAGCTTTACACGTTGCAACAGAGAAATCTGCTGCTGTTGGTGCATGTGTGGATGAATGCAAGCGACTCTAAATCTACTTAAGATGTATAGCTAACTTATTAGTCAACAGGCGAGAGATAAAAAAAATAAATAAACTGATTACATCTTATTGATGAAGTCAAAGAAAATAATTAGCCAGAATTTGAGCTTTGAAAATCATCTGAGTTTCTACTTTTTTGTTTACAAGACCAGGGTAGGAGCACATGAGTATGATATATGCCTGATCTACAGAAGTCCACTTAGAAAGAGAGACATGATTCAGCACATTTAGACATTCATCTCTCTTTTTTTCTGTTGACTGAATCGTTTAAATGCATCAGTTCAGTTTTTTTTTGTAAGACATCAGAAGTATGTTTGCTTTAATGATATTAGATTGTAGCTGTCAGTTACTGTAGATGTTACAGCTACAAAAATTGTCACTTTTTTATTCCCTCTGTCATGGATGGGTATAGGAAATTATAATTAACTGGCAAATATTCTGTCATCCAATGCTGTTTGTGAATTGCTAATTATAAATTATAAAGATGCACTGGAGCTTTACCACATGAAACTTATCAGTCTCCACAATTAGAAACATTAATATGAATATTACCTTCATCATATTGATCTGCGGTTCATACGGACCAGCATGCTAGCATTCAAAACCATGAAGTATACATTAGAAATGCAAGGACCTCTGCCGGCCACTTGAATTAAATATTCTATTATGATCTGTATATGAGGGCCCCTATGGGTAAGGTTACATTACTTTAAAGCAAAGGTTATAGTTTTAACAAGTAGTGCTCTGGGTATTGTTAATCTTTTCTAGCGTTGGGAATCGTTTTTTTTTTTCATCCTACATGTAATTCAATCTCCAAACACTGTCAGACCCACTAGATAAATACTTTAGATAGAGGAAGTGAACCCACATCGAGCCTCTGAAAGAATGGAAGGACAGCAATTTAGCCATAACATGGATTCTGGGAACACTGCATTGACTGACTGATATACCAGGCAGTTGAATTGAGTGATATAGAGCGCACATCAATGGCAGGCTAAGATCCATCTGAATTTTCTTCTCAAGATTCACATAACCGCCTTAAACACAAACATCAACAGCATGAGGTGGGACAAGAAATTTTAAAATTATACTCGGCAGGCCACACCAGGTCTCCAGTTCTCTTACAAACCACCTGATATTATCTTGCCTTGGTTGCAGTATTTATTGATTTCCCTCATCTGAGATGTCTTTGAGTATTGTAAAGACTGTTGGTAGTGAGCTGTAATACCTGTAATGTTCCCCAGTCAGAGGCATTAGTCGTCATGACTGTGCCCTCAGCATCAGATGTTTTGATACGAAGAGACAGGTGGAAGGTGTGTTTTTCCTCCTCAGTCTCAAAAAGGTATTTTAGATACCCATGTCCATCAAATCTTATGGCTGAGACTGAAATACATAGAGTGCAAAATGTTAGTGGAATCGAAAAATGCTATCAGTTAGCTGAGAACCTAGCAAATGAACCAGTGGCCTAAACAGAAAATGCTTCTAATGATAAATTATGGGGGGGAATGACAAAATTCATCTCATGATTATGTTGTGATGTCATTGCAAAATAATCTTTGGCTATAATGTTGACTAAATACAACAAAAGACAAAACTCATATGACTATTACATGTCACTAGCACAAAAATGTTTAATATTTACTGACTGCTCTGGGTACTATTAGGTGTTTATTTGAATTCATCTCGTTTGTATATTGTCATATTAGTCAAAATTGTATTTTTATTGTTTCTGCTGATATATCATATTGCAAGGAATATGTATAACTTTTCCTCTGTAAACATTGTGTTGTCGTATCTTTTGAACTTAAATTGCTGACTCTGAATGAATATTGCTCATGATGATTCTAATCACTCTGTTAATCATTATCGAAATGTAACTGTTGGAGGGTTTTTTTCCTACCATTACAGCTGCACACGCTCTCCCAGCTATGATGTGGAGTGAAGAAGCTGGCCCGGGTAGTGCTGTAATGCTTCACCCTCTCCTCATTCATCAGTACGGTATTTCTGCAGCCTGGTTGAGGGCAGCCATCCCCCACACAGCCAGTGCCCCTTACTTTGAGTATGCTCATTCCCAGAGAGCCATTAATGCGTTCCAGTGCAGCCATTAGGTGCTGGGCATCGACAGGCCAAGCCGAGTTGTTTTGAGCCTTGTACACCAGCAGGACCTGTACCTCAGAGCTGTGAGACAGCTGTTCCTGCTGCAGGCTAGCAATGTGCAGCTCCAGTTTGGGTATGTCCAGATTGTACTGGAGCATCCTCCAGTACTCAGATACAAACTCCTCAGCACTTAGGCCGGTCAAATGCAGGGTGAAGCCCTGATCAAGCTCCTGCTGAGATGCAGCCCATATATGTACTCGCACTCCAGAACGGACGGTGAACTTGCCATCTGTCACACTCACGTTGAGAAAATAAACGCCTGGCCAAAGCACCTTCTCCGCTACAATCTTTCCATCCACAGAGTCCATAGAGAAGTGACTATTGTGTGTAGTTTCTAGCCTGTAACTCAGAACATCCTGGGGGTCCTGGTCAGTGGCGTGTAGCCTACCAATTACCCGTCTGGAGAAGGTTTGCTTAGTTGTAGTAATGAACACATCCAGTGGGGCCACTGCAGGAGGGAACTTGCTCTCTTCTGTAACGTTGATTTTAACAACACATATGGAGGAGAGAGGTGGGTGGCCACTGTCAGTGACCTACAAAGATATTCAAACTATTAGCTATTATAAGACACCAAACTGTAGCTTTGCAACAGGTAGGTTGAGCTTTATTCTCACTAAAATTACTGAGGTGATTTTTTAAAATTGGCATACAATAAAATCAGTTTAAACTCAACATCTTAATACCTGAATTTTGAGCACATGCTGAGACTTTTCTCTCTTCCTAAGTGAGGAGGACAGAGACAGGAGACCTCCCTGGTCTACATGGAAGTGTTTGCCTTCATTTCCAGAGACAATGTGGAAAGTAAACGGGGGTCCATTCTGAGGTGTGTCTCTGTCGCTGACCAACAGTTGCAGAATGCTACTGCCCACGGCTTCCTCTTCCTGGCACACAATTAAACATGATTAAAAAACATAATTATGTCTAAAACTAGCATAATTGTGCATCAATTTTCTGTTGTTACCACTCCATGTAGTGCTTCTCTTATTATCTACTATTATCATACAAAATCAGGAGCATCATGGCTTATATTAAATTTGACCTGCACCAAATCAATGTTTTTGTGAGTCCCTAAAGGGCCATAATGTAAGGCTATTACTTTTTAACATATTCCATATTCTGTCATTTAACACCAATAGTTTAGGCTCTGAAAGCAGAATAGGGTGTTTCTATGAAATAAAAGGGTTAACAGAATCTATTCAAACTTATGCACTATTAGGATTAGGTGATAACGTATTACACTGATTAAAGTTTTTTTTTTTTATATTTATGTTTTCTAAATATTGACAATATAACATTAAGAAAGGCATTTAAGAAGAACTCACAACACTCAAATACTCAGACATATTTGTAGGTCTCTACACTGAGTGATACATTTTAGGATCGGGAGTCAATCATTGAATCACACTAAAGGCCAACATCTAACACGTTTCCTAATCTTTTGTTAGACACAGGGCTCAGCCCTGACACTTTTCAATCCTGTGAGATGTGAGCCCATGCATGCTTTAAAGTAACACATGCAGAACATGGCCAGTTGTTATGCTAAGTGTCTGCTTTAAATTCTAGAAAAAAGTAGAGTAGTTCCTGATAATGCAGTTTCAATACTATTTTTTGCAAACTCGCCTGGGTCGAATGAAACAAGGTGTCATGTTTGGCCCACGGGTCTTGAGTTTGACACCTGTGGCTTATATCATAACCAACAGTGCAAACAGCTAGAATTCTTGAAGGAAAATAAACAATGATTACTTTGTTGTCTGTTTTCAGCAATGCCTGATCAATAATGTGTCACTGGGCTGCCCTCTAAAGCTACAGTGGGGGGAAAAAGTATTTGATCCCCTGCTGATTTTGTACGTTTGCCCACTGACAAAGAAATTATCAGTCTATAATTTTAATGGTAGGTGTATTTTAACAGTGAGAGACAGAATAACAACAAAAAAATCCAGAAAAACGCATTTCAAAAAAGTTATAAATTGATTTGCATTTTAATGAGGGAAATAAGTATTTGACCCCTTCAACTTGGTGGCAAAACCCTTGTTGGCAATCACAGAGGTCAGGCGTTTCTTATAGTTGGCCACCAGGTTTGCACACATCTCAGGAGGAATTTTGTCCCACTCCTCTTTGCAGATCCTCTCCAAGTCATTAAGGTCATTTTCAATGCCCTGGCTGAGGGTAGGAGGTTCTCACCCAAGATTTGATGGTACATGGCCCCGTCCATCGTCCCTTTGATGCGGTGCAGTTGTCCTGTCCCCTTAGCAGAAAAACACCCCCAAAGCATAATGTTCCCACCTCCATGTTTGACGGTGGGGATGGTGTTATGACTTGGGGTCATAGGCAGCATTCCTCCTCCTCCAAACATGGCAAGTTGAGTTGATGCCAAAGAGATCTGACCACACCTGACCACAAAACTTTCACCCAGTTCTCCTCTGAATCATTCAGGCAAACTTCAGACAGGCCTGTACATGTGCTTTCTTGAGCAGGGGGACCTTGCAGGCGCTGCAAGATTTCAGTCCTTCACGGCGTAGTGTGTTACCAATTGTTTTCTTGGTGACTATGGTGCCAGCTGCCTTGAGATCATTAACAAGATCCTCCCGTGTAGTTCCGGGCTGATTCCTCACCGTTCTCATGATCATTGAAACTCCACGAGGTGAAATCTTGCATGGAGCCCCAGACCGAGGGAGACGGACAGTTTCTTCCATTTGCGAATAATCGCACCAACTGTTGTCACCTTCTCACCAAGCTGCTTGGCGATGGTCTTGTAGCCCATTCCAGCCTTGTGTAGGTCTACAATCTTGTCCCTGACATCCTTGGACAGCCCTTTGGTCTTGGCCATGGTGGACAGTTTGGAATCTGATTGATTGATTGCTTCTGTGGACAGGTGTCTTTTTACAGGTAACAAACTGAGATTAGGAGCACTCCCTTTAAGAGAGTGCTCCTAATCTCAGATCGTTACCTGTGTAAAAAACACCTGGGAGCCAGAAATCTTGCTGACTGATAGGGGATCAAATACTTATTTCCCTCATTAAAATGCAAATCAATTTATAACTTTTTTGAAATGCATTTTTCTGGATTTTTTTTGTTGTTATCTGTCTCTCACTGTTAAAATACACCTACCATTAAAATTATAGACTGATCATTTCTTTGTCAGTGGGCAAACGTACAAAATCAGCAGGGGATCAAATACTTTTTTCCCCCACTGTACATACTTTAACAACAAAAATAATACACTGAATAAAAAAGTCCAAGAATACAAAGATATATGTATCAAAGTGTATGAATGGACTGGTCAGACCACATGCTGTAATTTAGCCTGAATATGTGCACCTAGCCTCTTTGTGCTCCACTCAAGCTAATACAATTGGAGCACCTAATTGAAACAGAGTGCTCAGCTGGCAGAGATAAGCCCCACTATTATTAACTACCTCCACTGTGCCAAATAGTCTGGATACAGAAACGACACCTTGGGTGAAGGTAAATTGATGTGAAAATAGTTTCCAAGTCAGCAAAGTTGGCCCTGTGATTAGACGACATGTATGCGGCCGCATCCAAAGGAGTAAACAACCAGAGCAAATATCACTGCAGATAAAATGGCACTGGAGCAGGTCTGCTGATTTATTAGGCATGGCTCGGGCTGCTGTCTAGTACACTGTGTCCAAATCTTTAAGCCAGTGTTATCTCAAGACAAAGATGAATTCCCCCATACCTGTAGCACAAGGTTGTGGCTGGTCTGAGAGAAGACGGGCAGGTTGTCGTTGATATCAGACAGTGTGACTGTCACCTGGACAGCTGAGGACAGAGGAGGCTGCCCCTCATCAGCAGCCTGCACAGTCAAGGAGTAGTGTGCAATCTGAAAGATACACGTCAAGGGGATTAGCACAGCCTGTTTGTGACATTGCAGTCACACATGCTCCAATGTGTACAGTGAGCCAGCTTAAGATGCAAAATATGGCAACTAAAACCAAAGGAAACAAGTCTGTGCTTGTCAGTTGCAGAGACATGCAACAAGACAAAAGTCTCTCATTACTTCCGCCTTCTTTTACTTGTAGCATGAATGAGCTCACCTCTTCCCTGTCCAGCATGGCTCGCACTTTGATGTGTCCTGTCTGAGGATCAATGCTGAACTGCTGCCATGGATCGCCACTCACGATGGAGTAGCGGATAAGGTTGTTCTGTGGTCCATCAGTGTCAACAGCTGTCACCTGAGAGGCAGAGAGAGAAAAGTCAAAATGTCAGTGAGGATGAGAGATCTGCTGTCAGCAAACATGACTACCATATGGAAACCTTATTGTGGGTGGCTAAAGCTGTGTAAAAGCTCTGCTACATTGTAGTCTAGTTCACATTATCACAATATTAGTTCACTGAGAATTCTGGGATACACACATTGTGCTTCCCAATCAATAGTTCTTTTTATGAGATCACCATGTTATTTGGATTTAATCGATTACTACAACATGACAATATGTTAGCATTTAGTTTGAATAATGTCGGCTCTTATTTCTGGAAAAGTGAGGAATAACTGCTACAGTAAAAGTGAGAGATGTGAGACTGGCTGACTGGTTGAGCATGTTCAAGTGAATGTAACTGTCACCAAATCCAGAGGCGTGAGAGAAAGGCAGGTTGGAGCAGGAAGCCCATTGACCTGGGCTCATTTGTTAACATTATCGTTAGGCAGAACTGACAGGTGAGGGAGCCTCGCAAAGATACCTGCATCACTGTGTCTCCAGGCAGGAGATTTTCAGCGATTTCTACACTGTAGTCTCCACGGCTGAAGACTGGTGGGTTGTCGTTGATGTCAGTGATATTGATAGTAACCATAGCGATGTCAGCCAGTGATGCTTTGCCTCGTGTCCCCTCCACTGACAGGTAATACTCACGACGGAGCTCGAAGTCCAGTGGAGCCTTCACCCACAACACACCTGCAGCATAGAACAACAAAATTACTTGGAGCATTTTTTCAAGATCAAAGGAAAGAGATCTATTTGCTCTCTCTGTTGGATAAAAACTACAGTGTGTACAGTACAGTTTGTGCGTGTAAATCTTTTGTGCACTAGGATTAACACAGCAGAGCAGCAGGCTGATTCAAAGCAAAGAAGTACTACCATGAAAAAGTAAATTTACTGATTCCCTAGCAATGACGTCCAGTTAAGTATTGTAATGCTCTAAGCTTGAGAAACTTCTAGGTGATGAATGATCTTGGCTTTCAAACATGCATGAAATATGCAAGATCTAGATTTCAGATATTTACAGACTTAAATGTCTTCATGGGCAAGTCAGCACAACTGTTTACTGATAAAATAAGTTCTACAGGGACAGGATCATTGGGGATTTCCTTTCTCAAAGACAACTACTAAACCATAGTCATTGTACTAAACCTGGTCATTATGTAGTGTGTTTAATCAGGTGTCTTTGAGCAGGGAAATTCTGCTGTAGTCCAACGTTCCAAGACTAGAATTGGGGATCTCTGGATTAAATGCTAACTCTTTCCAATGAAAACGTGCACAGAGTCAGAAAGAGTTCAAAGGAAACCATGAAACTAAACCAAAGTATTTAGAAAACCAAAAGTGTTGGTGGAATTTAAATAAACTGATCACAGATGGAACCACAATTTACCTAAACCATTTTACATTAATAACTGTTTTTCTTAATGTCAGTTAAACAGCTGGATTGAATATCCAATTAGTTACTTATCCAATTACGCCACTTAGTTACTGGCTTCTCATTTTCTATACTGGCCTGAATTTGACTTCAGTTAGCAATTAAATATTTTATTAATTAAACAAAGTTTTATTAGTTTATTTTTGCCAGAGGGCTATGTTGATGTGTGCTTTCTGAATAGGCTCCTCTCAGTGAAATGGGTCAAAAATGTCTTTAAGCTTGTAAAGTGATAATCGCACATGTATCCTGAATCCTGGTTAGTATTAAAATGCCATGGCAAGATTTTACTGATTTTGAATATGCAAAGAAAGAGTGCGTTGTTGTGAAAACAGCTTTGCCAATATGAGAGAACAAGGTGGGTTGGTTATATTTGCAACAATTTTTGTCCCAGAACTTTGGGGTATTGTTATGTGCATGGGTGTTAGTGTGCACGTGTCTGTGTTTGTCTTAATAAAGTCGAGGAATGTGTAAAGGACATTAGACAGTGGATGCTTATTAACTTCCTCTTACTAAATTCTGACAAGACAGAAGTACTTATACTAGGACCACATGCAACTAGAAGTAAGTTTTCTGATTACGTAGTAACTCTGGATGGCCTTTCTGTTTCATCATGTGCAGCAGTAAAAGACCTTGGTGTGATTATTGACTCCAGTCTTTCCTTTGACGCCCATGTAGATAATATTACTAGGATAGCCTTCTTTCACCTCAGAAATATTGCTAAGATAAGAAATATATTGTTACTACATTATGCAGAAAAATTAGTCCATGCTTTCGTCACCTCTAGGTTGGATTATTGTAATGCCTTACTGTCTGGATGTTCCAGTAGGAGCATAAACAAACTCCAGTTAGTCCAGAATGCAGCTGCAAGAGTCCTTACTAGAACCAGAAGATATGACCACATCACCCCTATCTTATCCACACTGCATTGGCTCCCAGTGAAATTTCGCATTGATTATAAAATACTACTATTGACTTATAAAGCTCTAAATGGCTTCGCACCACAGTACCTAAGCGAACTTTTGGTCTTTTATGATCCGCCACGCCTACTTCGATCAAAAGGTGCAGGCTATTTGTTGGTACCTTGAATAGTGAAGGCTACAGCAGGGGGAAGGGCTTTCTCTTACAAAGCCCCACAGTTATGGAACAGCCTTCCAATTAGTGTTCGTGACTCAGACACAGTCTCAGTGTTTAAGTCCAGGCTAAAAACATATTTGTTTAGTCAAGCCTTTCGTGAATAGTTTTTTCCTTAGGTAAAGGAGCAGATCTAGAGGTCTCACAGGCACAGAGTGTTGTGGTGAACTGGGATGTTTGGATGCTGTCGTCCCCCCACTTTCACGCGTTCACCCAGGTTTGTTGATGGTGGGGTGGCTGGCCGCCTTGTCCCAGGGAGCCCTCATGTCTGTGTTACCTTCTGGCTCTCCCTTTGAGTTATGCTGTCATAGCTAGTCTTGCCGGAGTACCTGCTTTCACTCACGCAAAGTACACTGTCCTTAACCATTACGGGACAATAATCATACCTAATTCTCTCCCTCTCCCTCTCTCTCTCTCTCTCTCTCTCTCTCTCTCTCTCTCTCTCTCTCTCTCTCTCTCTCTCTCCCCTTCTGTCGAGCTACACATGATACTCCTGAGATGCCAGTGATCCCGACCCCTTCTGCTCTCTGGACCTGCCTGATCCATCCTGATGCCCTACTTCTGGTTGGAGATCTCATCAATTGGAAGTCACATGCTGCTGCTGAGGATGGCCCCACACGGTGCAGCCTGAAGATCACTGAGATTACTGAGGATGGTACCACTTAAAAACCATAAAGATGGCTTTGGACCTCAATTCATATGAACAGTTATGCTATGATGGCTAGGACTGCAATTGCCACAAACAGTTTGGCACTCAAGTCTCCATAAGTGAACAGTGGTGAAGTTCAACAAAACAGACTTCATATAAAAACTGTAATGAATTTTCATGGTTTCACAACTGCTATTTGACCATGTAGTACTGGTACATTTATAGAAGGGATTTATTTATTTATAATATCTTATATTATATATAAATATATTATATATCTTTATAATATCTGGCACTATCTGGTGTTACCCAGATGAGGATGGGTTCCCTTTTGAGTCTGGTTCCTCTCAAGGTTTCTTCCTCATATCATCTCAAGGAGTTTTTCCTTGCCACCGTCGCCTCTGGCTTGCTCATTGGAGATAAATTCATAAATTTAAAATCCATGTCCTGAATTTATATATTTCTGTAAAGCTGCTTTGGGACAATGTCCATTGTTAAAAGCGCTATACAAATAAACTGAACTTGAACTTGAACTTGCTTGTTGCCTCGTTTTGCTCACTTGCTTCCTCTCTTTCTCTCTCTCTCCCCCTCTCGATTTCTTCACAGCTCTCTGCCCGACTGGTGGACCTAGTGTCAGTCATCATTACCCCTGGGCCAATCGATTGCGGGGATTTTGGGAGGAGCCCTATCTTTAAAGCGTGCATGGCAGCGATAGTGAGCCAGCCCTTTGGCTCTCATCACGTGGTGCAGCCCGAGGGTGGACGAACGGGTCAGCAGGTGCACATACATAACCCTCATGTAGGAATTTCTCTGTCTAGACTCATTGTAAGTATGCGGGTACCACCCCTTGTATTTTTGTAGAGGCTTAAGGTAGAGTAGTAGTTAGTGTTATCTTGGCAGTTAATCCAGGGTGAATCCAGGCTGAATCCAGAATAGGGTGTAGAAGCTTATCTGGTGTTCTTTAGTTTGGTGCAGTCTAGTTCTCTTCCTGGGGAGCACCTTCTACATTGGTTGTCCTTCAACTTGCCACTTATTAAAGCTGCTTTACAAACTTAGCAGGGCTGTAACAGGTATATGTAAATTGCAGTATTTGTGTTCAAACAGAAGTACTGAATTCAAGCAGTGTTATATCTACTCTCTTAAATAAGGTCCTAAATGTGTTTTACAAATACACAGATTATTGACTGATACAATCTCAGTAGGTGAAATCAGAAAGGATATGATTTTACTGTATAGTATAGCACTTTTCATGTTTAACCATCTAGAAATTTGAAGGTGCAAATATTAACATTTCTGAATTTAATTTTGCATCTATTTTCACAAGTGAGAATATATTAAGGGAATAATATTTCCAGAAATATTTTTTTAATCTGATTTACAAGAACTCAAGGCTTAATGAGAAATTTGCTCTTTTTTGTTTGAAACAACAAAATCTTCTGACCATAATTTGCCACAAATTCATACTATAGCTAGGTATATTTACTCTATTCTTACTTACTATTAAACTCTTTATATTATGTATTTCAAAAAAGGTCTAATGTTTAACTTAGCAAGCTTTTAGCCAACATTCTGTCATAACTTCAGCAGTTGCAGTTGATGTTATTGTATTCTCTCTTGCTTTGCACAATGACTACATTAAATTAGAGCAGCAGCAGCTCCTGTCTTGGAAAGGTTGAACAAGGCAGAATGAATATGAATCAGCCCACCCCCCTAACCCCCCAAATGTGATATTTGACTCATGAAAAAGTATGACTCATGAAAAATGACAGATCCATAACTGTAATAGGTAAAGCCACACAATGGAATAAGGTATTGGCCTATTCTCATGCTCATTTTAAGGTTTATGCTATTGTTGAAATCACACCCATAGCGTCATCTGTGTACATTACATGGAATCAAATGTAGCAAAGATAAAATACAGAACTGTGACATCTACTGGCTGATGCCAACTTACACAATAAGCACAAGCTCATTATCTGTTTATTTTGGAATTGTTTTTAATTATATATATTTATCATGTGACTATTGCACAACATTTGCCTGTAACCTACCAGAAAATAGGATTATTTTATTCATGGCTGATTATATTATGCTGTAAATTATATAGTACACACTGTAAAAGGAAAGAGAGGATAATTAAACATAACCAACAAACTTGAGTTAAACTCTAATATCTATTCGCAAATCACATAAAAAATCGATTATATGAGTATAATAATAATAATAATAATAATAATAATAATAATAATAATAATAATAATAATAATAATAATAATCTTCTGACTTATATCTTTGGTAATTTTACAATTCTGAATTGCTTGGAAAAATGTCATAAATAAATTGTCTAAATTCAGAAAGAAAAGTCATGTCAGAAAAATAAAACTCTGAGATTGGGAGATAAGGAAAAGCAGATTTGGAGAGAGAGGGAGCTTTAAGAGGTGGTAGAGAAAGGAGATAAAATGAAAGAGAAGCCAAACAGTTCAAAAGCAAGTTAGTACAGGCTCTCCAGCTCTGCCCTTACTAATCCTCAAGAAGCTTGGCAGGCTCTGTAGGTGCAGCGTAATTTACCTGTGAGGGCAAAAGTAGACAAAAGAGTCTGCGCTCCCTATCTCTTTAGTGTTTTGCAATCCTATTTTTGTTGTGGTTGTTGTTTATGGATTGTGAAATACTCTTTGCACAAAGGTCATGTTTAAATGTAATTACGTTACATTCTGCAGTTGAATCGTTGATTAGTATTTACTTGCATGAAACTTGGTACTTTTGCTGCTGGTTATACATGATACACAAATAACATGTTTGCAGGAAATTCAACATAAATTAGAATGTGCTACATTTGTGAAGATTACATACAGTCTACCTCATATAACAGAACAAAGGCTAATGAAATGCAATGAAATTATTACTAGTTTTAGTTATTTATTACCACATAATTATTTGCAAGTTATTTATTAGTTATTTATTAATTATTACTGCATTATCTTAATGTCCTTTCTAATTTAATCTAAAAACCTAATTGTTGTAGGCTACAGGGATAAATTAAGTAAATTACAAATTCCAGATAGCAGAATATATGTACAGTAACATACTCTATATACTGTGTACTGTTGCCATTAAATAATAATCAAATTCATAATTTTCATGCATTTCTAATGTTAGATACCCTTTTGTAAAAATATGTCATTGTTCAGGTTACTATTTCTTATATTATGCTCATTATGCTGACCGGCCGATGCAGATTAATACCAGACATATATGAATTATCAAGTAGCCTCACCTGTATCAGAGTTAATCTGGAACCTTCCATCCTCATTGCCAGAGATGATGGAGTATCGGACAGGTTCGCTGCCAGTGCCATCTCTTGTTTGGGCAGAAACACTAATTACCTCTGTCCCCACAGGCAATGATTCTGGGATTTCGGCCATGTACTCAGAGCTGTGGAACACAGGCTGGTAGTCATTCAAATCGACTACATGCACAGTGACCTTGGCTAAGGAGAAGAGGTGATTAGGAAGACCTCTGTCCGTGGCTTTGACTCTCAATTCAAAGGTAGATTGAGCCTCGTCAGCCAGAGAGTGCTCCAGGCGCAAAATACCCGAAGTCTCATCCAGAGAGAAGAAACCACTGTCAGCTCCTTGGAGGGAGTACCTCACTTCTGAGTTTATACCTGGTAGAGTATGAGAAGAGGACATCTTAGATACAGGATGCAAAGTTCTTCTCCTGTTCTATTTCCAGAATAGAAATAGAAAATATATTAATTCAATCAGAACTGTCAGATGGTGTGTCTTAGTGCATCTGAAATTTGTGTTTCAATCTGTGAATGTGTTAAAATCTCATTGTTTAAAAAAAAAAAAAAAAAAAAAAAAAACAGTGTTAAAATTGCTTTGTATGCAAATGAGGTCAAGGTAGTTCGCAAACAAATAGGAGCCCAGGGCAAGGAGCCACAGTAGATCCTGTATCCTATGCATGTTCCCACACATCACAAGGTGTGTCCTGACACTCCCTTAGTGTTTCTCTGTACAACTCTCAATCCCAGATCAAACACAGCACACCTTCTCTCTGCTTCATTCTGCTCTGTCATAGAGCCATCAAATAAAAGCATTTAGCAAACTCTAACTTTATGTGAACTTCTTGTTCAGTTTTGTTGATGCCACTGAAAACCACTGTGGATATGCTTTATGAGACAACTAGTTAATTGGATTACATTTGAATCATTGTCCTTTACAGCCATTTTACATGAACACATGTACAGTAGTTGGGTACATACCTGTGTCTGGGTCTTTGGCATAGATGACTGTAATAGGTGTTCTAACAGTGGTGTTGTCAAACACCATTATCTCATAGTGGTCGCTGGAGAACCGTGGCGGGTTGTCATTTATATCCTGCACCTTAAGTATAATGTCTGCTTGGCATGAACGTCCTCCTCCATCAGTCGCCTTGACAACCAAGTCATACTCTGTTTCCTTCTCCCGGTCCAAGAAGGCGAGAGTGAACAGCTCGCCTGTTTATGACAAAGACATGATTATGTCATGACTTACTGAGAAATGTTAGGCAGTAACAAAGAATATAAACATCTAAAAGTTTTAGAAATTTTAACAATTTTTTTTTCTGAAAAGTTCTTCTATACAGGTATTTTAGGTTTTGTTTGGCAGCCTATCTACTCAACATACTGCTATATCTACATACTATGAATAGTCCTTCATGCCCAAGATGACCTTTAACATAATTCCAAATTAAACTGTATAGATTTGATCTTGGGAACCTGATACGCCTTTCTAGGGAGATAATGGGTTTAAACAGGAAGCACTGGAACCGGTCAGGTCAGATGAAGATAAACTATACAATAACTGATGAAAAAGCTATGTTTTAAAATGTGAGGGTCTTTAAATACCCAGACTATCTAGTATTATCTAGTGTACACAATCAAGAGAATTTCAAGAAAGCAGACTATATAGTAATCATTTTACCAGTTATGGGGTGAAGATGAAACTTGTCTGCATTTGGCCCATGAAGAGTAAAAGAAACTTGTCCGTTCGTGCCAATATCTGGATCAGAGGCTGTGATCTTCAGGATGAAGTGTCCTGATGGGGAATTCTCCATGACTGCTTCAGTGTAAAGCAACTGGAAGAATTACCAACAGGATATTTTACATTAAAGTGATTTAGTGAAATTCAGCTAATAACAGCACACAGGTTACCATTCTACATTTCAGTTAAATAAGTAAAAAATGATTAGTTTTAACATAGATTAATTTTGTATACTATTGCATGTAATAATACATGACTTACTTGTTCACACAATGGACTGTTGTCATTGTTGTCTAGAACATGAACTTCTACTGCGGCAGCACTTTGAAACTTTCCATCTGTGGCTATTACTTTTAGGGTGTGTTTGTCTTTCATTTCCCTATCCAGTGACCCTTTTGAAGTAAGTCTACACTCTTCTCCCACAACAGTGACTGAGAACTGTCCCAGTGGGTCTCCATCTTTAAAGAATTTAGGCGGAAAATATGAACATTTTAAAATACCAACTGTGTCCAGGAACAATTTGACTGAATCATTGAACAGTGCAAGTTTAACACAGCAACCACTTTATTAGAAACACCTGTATACCTGCTTTTTCATGCAATTATCTGATCAGACAATCATGGGGCAGGAGTGCAATGCATAAAATCACACAGATACAGGTCAAGAGCTTCAGTTAATGTTCACATCAAACCTCAGAATGGGGGAAAATGTAATCTCAGTGACAATGACCAAGGCATGGGCTGGTTTGAATATTTCAGAACCTGACCTCCTGGAATTTTCAAGCACGTCTCTAGAAATTACACAGAATGACAATAAACCCATCCAGTTAGCAACAGTTCTGTGGGCAGATATGCCTTAATAATGAGAGAGGTCAGAGGAGAATGGCCAGACTGGTTCAGGCAATTTTTCCAATCTTCAGCTGTCCAGTTTCAGTGAGCCTTTGCTCAATCTAGTCTCAGATTCCTGTTCTTGGCTGACAGGAGTGGAACCCAATGTGGTCTTCTGCTGTTGTGATCCAGCCACCTCAAGGTTCATCATATTGTGCATTCCAAGATGCTTTTCTGCTCACTATGGTTGTAAAGAGTGGTTATTTGAGTTTTCATAGCTTTCCTGTCAGCCTGAACCAGTCTGCCTATTCTCCTCTGACATTTCCCATCAACAAAGCATTACCACCTATAGATCTGCCATTTCTGAAGTACTCAAACCAGCCCATCTGCCACCAACATCCACGCCATATGGGTTGTCATTAAGATGTCATTTTTTTCTACATGTTTGATGCAAAGATTAACTGAAGCTTTTGACTTGACTTGATGATGTATAAGCTTGTGCTGACGTCACATGATTGACTGATTGGATGAGTGTACAGTTATTTTTGCTTGACTGCTAGGACTCTGATGGTACTCACCTGTTATATAGCATGTGACTTGTCTGTTGTCAGGTGACACATCGTTATCTGTAGTTGTCAGAATGACTATCAGCTCCCCAGGCCTGCTGTTCTCAATGATGGACCCGTGATAGACTTCCTCTGTGAACTGAGGTGGATTATCATTTTCATCAGTGATTGTCACTTCTACAAGAGCTGATGAGGAAAGCCTGACACTGCCTCCATGATCAGTGGCCACAACATAGAACTTGTACAATTGTTTGGATTCACAGTCTGTCTCCTTCATGGTGGTTATCCAGCCGGTTTGTGAGTCAATGTTGAATATCTCACTGATATCATCTATGTCTGGCTCCAGAGTGTATGTCACCTCTCCATTAGCTTCTTTATCCGGATCATTAGCTGTCACCTGGATCACTGTGGTGGCAGCAGGCATATTTTCAGCCAGGATGGCTTTGTACAGGTCAGCATCAAAGTTGGGCTGATTGTCATTCACATCCTGAACCTGGATGTTAACAGATACTAGAGATGCTACTCCTGTGCCATTGTGACTACCTTGAGCAATAACATCAATCTGATACCACTTGGTCTTCTCATAGTCAATATTTTTCTGCACCACAAGGGTTCCACTGTCTTCATCAAGAGCAAACACTTGGTCTCTGTTGCTTTCCACAGTGTTGCCATCTACTAAGCTATATATGAGTGGTGTGTCAGCATCAGCCTTGACTGTACCTATCTCATAGCCAATTGGGAAATCCTCAGACACTGAGAATGTGTACAGTGGTTCTGTAAACCTTGGCAGAGGGACCTCTGGAGGGATTACTTTAACCTGGACTGGCACGGTGGAGTTGTAAAATGGAATTCCTCCATCCCGAGCCTGGACTTTGAAATTAAAGATCTTGTTTTCCATACCAACCAGGCTTTCTTTGACACTAACCACACCAGTAAAGGGATTAATCTCAATCACCTCCTCAGTTACTTCCTCAGCTTCATCCACTGCATAAGTGACATCTGCATTCTTGCCTTCATCAGCATCATAAGCCATTATTTGAATAACAGGAGAACCTTTATTTATTGTGGACTTAATAGACACCTGGTACTGAGAGGCTTTGAACTGAGGTGCATTATCATTCTCATCTGTGAGAATGATCTTCACAGTGCAAAATGCTACTCTTCCTCCTCCATCCTTAGCCATGACCTTGATGGCAATCACTCTTTGTGAGGGATTCTCTCTGTCCAAAGGCTGAGATGTCACAATTTGTCCTTCACCATCAATATTGAATTTTTCATCTGCCAGCTTGTTGATAATGGTGTAATCTACGCTGCCATAGGGACCATCATCAGGATCAATAGCAGCCAGGCGAATTACACGTGTTCCTGCCTCTGCGTTCTCAGCCAGTTCAGCTTCATAAATATCCTGGCTGAAGTATGGGCTATGCCTGTTGCTGCTGGTCATGTCAATGTTCACTGGAGCAGTCGTTTGGAACACACCATCCGAAACAGCCACAGTAAGATTGTAAAAAGGATGCAAATTTCTCTTGCAAACATTGGAAAATGAGATCAGACCTGAGGATTCATTCATAGCAAAGTACCTTTCTTCATTACCTGAGAGAATTTTATACTGGAGATTGTCCTTGCTATCAGGATCTGAGGCCTGGATTTTGATCACAACATGTCCACATGTGGCCATTTCATCCAATGAGGCTCGATACTGAGGCTCACTGAAGTTTGGAGGGTTGTCATTGACATCTATAACATCCACAATAATTTGAGCTTCGCTGCTGAGGGGTGGAGTACCATTGTCTGTGACTTTGATTTTCAGATGGAATGCTTGTGTGGTCTCATAATCCAAGACCTGTGATGTTAGCAGAAGACCACTGAGTGGATTGATTTTGAAAAATTCTGTTTCATTTTTTCCTGTGTCAACTATTTCATAGGTTAAGTCTTTGTTTCTACCTGAATCTCTGTCAAAAGCTGAGACCTGTATTACAGATGAGCCGACTGGAAGACCTTCTAACAATTCTGCTTTGTAGGTAAGCTTCTCAAAAACAGGAGTATTATCATTGATGTCCTCAACATCTATCTGTACTTTGGACTCACTAAAAGAGCCAGTTATAGAGTCTGTAGCCCGAACGGTCAACAGGTGATTTGTCTGAGACTCATAGTCTAAAAAGTCAGTGACACTTAACATGCCAGTTTTGAAGTCAATGTGAAAATATTGTGTGGCATTTTCTTCTTCTTCGAGGTTGTAGATAAGACGATAGCCCTCTGGGTTTTTTGCTTGCACATGCAGGATGTTAGTGAAGGGAGGAATGTTTTCAGGTAGTCGTAAAGGGTAAAACATACTTTGAAATATTGGATGGGAACGGTTTTGCACTTGGACATATAGCTCTCCTACTGTTGACAGACTAGGCTCTCCTTCATCTGAAGCTCTTACATTAAGCACATACTTGTTCAATGTCTCGTAGTCTAGGGGTCGCTGAAGAGACACATCTCCAAGATAGGGATCAATCCTGAAGAGATTGAAATCCTCCTCTAGTGCAAATATTATAGATCCATTTTCACCAGTGTCTTTATCAGTCGCCAGCACTTGGAAGAGAACATCCCCTGGTTCTGTCTCATCAGATATCATAAGAGTATGGGGAAGGTTTGATATGATGGGTGTGTTGTCATTGATATCATCTACATAGATTTTGACATAACTCACATCTATACGTTGTGGATTTCTCATGTCTCGGACCTCCACAGCCACATCATACTCATCCTGTTCCTCCCTGTCAAAGGCAATGCCAGTCGTCTGCAGTACGCCTGAAGACTGCACCACTGAAAACCTATCGGTTGGGTTCAGAACTGAGTAGATCAACGGTTCATTGAGGTAACTGCCCATGGCTCTGAGTACAGTTAAGGTTTTTATAGATGTAGTGTTTTCAAGTACAGTACCAACATGGATCCTGTCCTCAAACTTTAGACTAGTCCTTTTCATTTGAGTGACATTGACATTTACTAAAGTGGTGTCTTTGTATACACCATCTGAAGCTATAACTTGGAGCTCATAATAGGATTGAAAGTCAGACCCATTATTCACTGAGATTTCTCCAGTTGATTCATGTATTTTAAATGCATCGTTGTGATTGCTAATACTGTACAAGACCAATGAATCTGCATCATGGGCCATTACTTGGATGACTTTCATGTCTTTAAAAACAGGGGACATGATGGAAGCTGTATAGACAGGTACTGTGAACTTAGGAGGACAGTCATTAAAATCCAGGACATGAATGGTGACTTCACATGGTTTGACAGCACTTAAAGGGGGCTCTCCTGAGTCCCACACTTGAACCGTGAAGCTAAATTCAGGTGCGGTCTCAAAGTCAAGTGCAGATATCAGAGAGATTGTGCCCATGCTTGGATCTATTTTAAAAATTTTCTTTGCCTCAGGCTCTTGAATTTGGAAGATCAGCAGAGCGTTAGAATCCTTGTCAGCATCTGAGGCCTTGATGACCAGTGGGGTGTTGTTCTCTCCCATTACCATGCTGTTTATAGGTGCAGACTCACTGATCTGCCCATAATAACTGCCCTGAAGAAAAACAGGGGCATTGTCATTTTGATCTATGATGTATACATAAACAATTGCATCTGATGAGACCCCTGCTGTATTTGTGGCTCTTATTTGGAGTCGATAAGAGACACACTCTTCAAAATTGAGGGCTTTTTGGACAGATAGCAGTCCAGAGTTGAAATTGATGTGGAAAGTTCCATTAGGGTCACCATCTTTGATCCTGTAGTTCACAGCAGAAGGACAGCTAGCTGAGACAGACAGCACTGGAAAGCCCAAAGCACTGGTTTCACTTATTTCAGTGACATATTCATCTTGGGTAAACTTTGGTGCTGTGTGCTCAGACAGCTTAAGGTGGATGTTGACGGGGCAGAGGTCACTGCGTTGGGGAAAGCCCTGGTCAGTGGCCTTCACCACAAGCTGGTATTTTTCCTGGGTGAGCCTATCTAATGACTTAGCCACACGGATACTTCCTGTCTCCTGATCAATGTCGAAAGCTCCTTCTGTATTCCCTCCTGGAGAAAAGCATTGATTTTATACATTGTTACTATGTTTCTTAAAGTAAAATTCCAGATTTTCTCAGCATAATTTCTATTTGCCCCATCTGTAGCTTATGTGTGGAAAAAAAACAGAAGACATTTTTTATTCATTATCTAAGAGCAGTCATTGAGATAGTTAATAAACAATAAATGTAAAACACTTCAATAAAATTTTTCAGTTAGAGGTATTTTTAAATTAAGCTCTGAAATTGAATCCTTGATTTTTTAATTTTTTTTTATTTATTTATTATTTTGATGACTGGACATGACATGCGTTGAGGTTCTTCTCTATTCTGGCATGTAGGTGGTGGAATGTACATTCACTGGCTGTCTTCAAACGACAACTAAAGACCTGCCACTTCATGATGTACTTAAATTAGCATTTTGTTATTTTAAAAAATCCTTGTTTGGGGTGTTTTACATACTATACTAACTTCTGATTTTTGTGTTGAAAATGACAGGTTCTAGTATAATACAGTATTATTGTACCCATCACAGGACTGGGATATGCTGCTTCATCTTGAACCCAGGGTTTATATCAAATAACAGAACAGACAAGGAGAGGTGTGACTTACAGTTCTCCATGTAGTCTGAGATTCAGGATTTTCCCTTCATTTTAATCAGATCCAAAGTAACTCGTAACTTGCTACTTGAATAGTTTTCACATTGGATACTTTATTACTCTTACTCAAGTAAACATTATTACTTTTACTGTTACTTGAGTAATTATTATAAGTAGTTTGACTTGTACTTGAGTAAAATTTTTGGCTACTCTACCCACCTCTGGTCCTTAGTTTTCTATTATATATTAGAGATTAGGTCAAAAAGCACTGAAGTATTTAATTCCAGTACATATAATGTGTGTCTATGCTACTACATAACATTCAATCATCATATTTTACTTGCTGGCAATTAAGACACTATAGTTATAGATATAAATTGATTTACCATAGCTGATTACAGCCATAATATAGACCACAGACATAAAATTGTAGCTCCTATGTTCTTACCTGAGTGAATAGAGTAGACAATCTCAGCATTACTGCCCTTGTCTTTATCCAAAGCTTTAACTCGAAGCACCTCTGTCCCAGTTGGAGCCAAGTTACTGATGATTCCCTCATAATGCGTGCTCATGAACGTGGGTGTGTAGTCATTACAATCCTCCACATGCACTACTGCTTTCACAAAGTTCCTCTTTACAGGGATCTCTTGATCACGGACCTTAATAAAAAAAATAACAAAATTTTATCAAAGCCTTGAAAGGACTTGTCACCCAGGGTCCCGTGAGGAGCTCCACACTGGCTATGCATCAGCTAAAATTCCATACAATTCTATCAATTTTAATTATTGTAGATCAATCAGTGTTACTCAGAGTGCACTTTGCCACATGACAAATAAAACAACATGGAGTGCGGTACTTTTGCTTCAGGTGGGAATCGGCTATGACGAGTGGCCAGGGAGGCATATATATAGCTTAAATATTTTTGCCAGCGGCAGAACGTGCCCTATGTATAGGTTATTTGTATTCACTAATTTGATTGAAATTACCTTTTTATGGAGTAAACATTCGTACCACTATGTTTTCTAATACTATTTATAGAATTACTTTCTATTTATTTAGAAATGTTCAAATTAAATCTATAGAAATGTTGAGGGAACATTTTCCTCAGT
Organism: Cranoglanis bouderius; assembly: GCA_023630585.1. Taxonomy (NCBI): domain Eukaryota; kingdom Metazoa; phylum Chordata; class Actinopteri; order Siluriformes; family Cranoglanididae; genus Cranoglanis; species Cranoglanis bouderius. Next base: position 9,657,684 of record CM042561.1, read on the forward strand.
CTTATTCATGTATACCCATGCCTCATGCCCACGTTCACTTTTTTATTCAAATGAATTGCAATAACGTGTGCATGTTTGCACAAATTTCCATATGCATAGCAGATTTCCCAATTTTATTTACCATTTATGTCTCCATTACAGATGGGCAAGCATTGAATCTGAGCAGATGATCAAGCACAGCAGGCAGAGACAAGATTTTGAATGGTGTGTAGACTCCAAATCATTAGAGAAATAGTCCCTTATAAACAGCTATGCCAATTCAAGTCCTGTATACTGTCATTTGCGTGCTGGTTATAGTTGACTCTAAAACTTGTTTGTATGCACATACCACACACAAGCACATTCCCTGTGCCTTGGCCCAGACCCAACACTCAACGCTGCCCTAATTCCTAGATTATAATTGCTTAATTATCATCTAATAGCTCTTGGACAAATTTCCTCTGTTAGCTTAGTTTTAACATGGTTTGAGATGAAAACTATTTTACCATTACTAGAAGACTGTGTGTGGAGATGGCCTCATAGTCTAGCTCCTCGGTTAGGACAAGAATTCCACTCTTTGGATCCAGGTGGAAATGCTTAAGACTGTCTGGGTTGAGACTGCTGTGGATAGAGTAAATGATCCTGCTGTTGATGTCTGCATCCTGGGCACTGATCTGCAGGATCTCCTTCCATGGAGCTGTGTCCTCTGGAACGCTCACCTCATACATACTCTTCAGGAACATGGGTCGATGTTCGTTCATGTCAAGCACTCGGATGTATGCCTGTGTTTGTTAAGAGGGAAAAAATGCAATGCTTGTAGGTGTAAGTTTGTTTAAATAATTTCTAACATATTCCATTTATGTGATGGGAGTATTTCACAAGACCTGATTTACTTATCAGTATAAAAAATAAGTATAAATAATCATTCCTCTTGTAAAACTGCCATCCCCCTTTTACTATTTCATGCCCTTTATTGGACTTTGGACTATTGCGTGATAAAATTATGAAGAACCTTCAGAAATTGTAAAGCGATGACTGTTGTCTCTCTTTAGGAGGTTTGTTAGAACTAACTAGCTGACTCACGTGTGTTTTGTTTTGTTTTTTCCTGTGTAGTGAAATTTCTTCAGTATTAGTCAGGAAAATATACATTTTCCAAATTTCTTCTCCTTGTGAAATGGGATTTGGGGCATATCCAAAGCTAGATGTTTGGGAATGAAAGCTTTGTTAATGAAAGCTTTGTTAGCTAAGCAAACCTTTTTCTATGGCTAAAAATAAGTAGGGGAGAGCTGGTAGAGTTGTACCATTTTTTTGGTTTGAGTTAAATTACTAAACTATGATTTAAATTACAGACTTCATACTTCATATTTTACTTCATACTTCATAAATTACAGACTTCATACCCACATAACACCAACACCATTTGCTTTTTCATCAAGCTGAAGTTTACCCATATTATCTTACAGTTTCACTGAAACCAAAAAGAGATGTTGTACCAGGAAAAAAAATTGTGTTAGAAATGTGCCGTGTTCTAAATTATACCAGCTCTCCCATTTTTAAATGTAGCTAGTCATTTTTCCCCCACTACTTTTTTGACCACTACCTACAATGACATACACAGCAGTCTTTTAAAATACTGGTAAAAGTTATGTATGTTTGTGTCAGAAAAAGTTTTGCCAGACTCACTGTTTTGGGAGGGTGATATGTAGAGTGAGTTATCATAATGTCTTCACACCAAATGTACACATGGTCTTACCTGAGTTGTTATGGTCTGTGAACCATCCGTAACACTGATGGTGAGATTGTAATTAGATCTTTTGCCAGCATCCAGTTGCCTAGCTATCACAATACTCCCAGTGTTCTTCTCAATGTAAAAGTCCCGATCTTCATCACCACCTAAGAGATGACATCAGATTTGTGTTAGCACCGGACCCATCAATGGAGTCACAGGGCATATGAAGGGCAATTCTCATTGTCTCTCAGTAGAGCTCTGCACGGGCCTACATACTTTAATGTATTGCTGATTGAAGAGTGCAAAATATTATGACAATAAGGCACAGGATGGTTGGCAGTCAAATTGAACTAAACAAAGGCTATTTAACAGAGTGACAGGTGTATTCTTTGCCCACAGTCAACCCTTTTAATTGACATCCACTCTAGCATGGTAGACCTCAACAAGCCTCATTGAAAAGCACATTCCATCTACATGCATGAACTAGGGTTTCCATTGTATGTGCATGAAGATCCCGCTCTGAGATGACTTTCAGCACTATCACTTCCGTCATCTACATTATGAACAAAAGAAGTCATATAAAATGCTCTCCATGAGATTCAAAGTATGCAAAAGAAAAACAATTGATTCAGGTAAAATTTTAGGCATGCAAACACTCAGACCAACCGTCTTAATCAGTAGGGGTAAACTCATGCCTGCTTTGGCAGATGGTGTTTATTAAGAAATCCACTTTTTGAAGGATCATTGGTCTAATTTTAAAGAGGCTGAAGCTTCTGCATGGGCCTTTAATTTATTTCACAATAAGTACAAAAATCCATTAACTCTGAATGGATTTCTGTAGAGAGAATTCCCTTTTACTGACCCAGAGGCTGTGACAAATTGTGTTTAATGCTGAGCTGACTCATTTCACTGGTGGCTTTTAGAGCATTTCTGAGGAAAGAATGCGTTTGACATTGTCTCTGTTTCTAATCAATAAATAGGTCTTCTCCAGGCAGGGGCCAAAGCTTCACACTACCACAGTGAAGGCACACACTTTATAGAAAATAGAGTAGAGAAAAAACCTGTCAGATTGCTGTTTTGGAAAATTGGTTATAATGACTTAGTGTTTTAATAAGCTAAGTTCATTTAAATAGACAGGTGACTGATGAGTTTAAAGCATCGGGCTTCAGCGTATTTCAAAGGATACTGAATAACTTTACTGTGTGTGCTATGTAGAAAATTAATATTCACAGCATGATGAATGACCCTGCATGGTTTCACTGTGTTGCATCCTACATATATTCAAAACTACTTCAGGTTTTCACTTTTCTTTTCTTCTAACAGTGGATGGAACCTTGTGTTATTTTTCCTGCATTAGCAACCTTTTATCATAGAACCATTACACATAAAGGTGAGCATTGTCCCTGGCAATAACTTCTCTGGCTGCTGACTATTTTCCTGACTCTCATCTCTATGTGAGGAGTTGCAGGTGGTTGGAAGCTGATCATACGCTTATCACTGGCATTTGGATGGCTCTGGTCACCCTGCCGTTGGGAGACTGGGGACTTTGGCCTGCCATCTAAGAAAATATGGCATGGTTTAGCTCTCCCACCTGGTTCAGATACCTACAGCTAAGCACTCAGAAAGAGCACATGGCCAGAAACCCTTGGTATTCTATATATAATGCACTTAACACAAAATCACTATTGTTTAGGTAAAGTGCTAACAGCAGATATTAGCATAATGAGACTTTATTATGAGCCTTTAACATTTGCTTAGCTATTATTTAAATTACAAAATGGAAAACTAGAAAACTGCATCTATGCTCTTTTCTATATAGGTATTATTTATTAGGTATTATTTATTATACTTATGTAAATGCAGAGCTGCTTGATTTTCAGTTCTTATCTCACTTTAAACAGAAAGAATTATATGCTTACATGCTAATGCTTAAGAATTACATAAAATGTCAGTTATTCATTCACCTGTTCATTCATTCACTCATTCATTTTCAGTAATCATTTTATCCAGGTCAGGGTTGCAGTGGATGTGGGGCCAATATAGGGAACGCTGGGCACTATATGGAAGTATACCCTGGATGTGATGCCAATCCATCACAGGCAATCATGCACACACACATCAACACCTACTGGGGGATTTAGGTAGGCAGTTCCCCAAATGGCATGTTTTTGTGAGGTAGGGGAAACCAGAGAACCCACACAGATATGGCGAGAACAAATTTCAATCCATGAAATGTAATAATTTTCTGCTGCATGTTTGAGCCCATTATAAATACATGATCATTTTCACTGATTAGCATTGTTAAAGTGTGTAATGCAAAGCGCCACAAAAGTACTGTTAATAATCCAGTGATCGCACCCATATGGATCATTATAATCCTTATCAAGCATTACTCTCTTCTTATTAAAGAACAAAATGCTCCTACAACATTGTCATTTGTTTTAGCTTTGCCAGCTCTGGCATCTGTCACAGACACAGGATTATGATAACACAAACAGTGGACTGTGTTCTCGCCGGGTTGTCTTGTTTGTGGTTACTGAAGCATGCTGAAATGGAAGACAGGATGATATCAGTGTACTCACCTACAATGTCGAACCAGAGGAGGCTCTGTGTGATCTCTGTGCTGATGATTCCCACCATTTGAGTGACAAGGTCTGACTCCATGACAGCAAAGGTGAAGTGGGCCTCGTCGAAAGCCAGAAACTCCGAACTGGTTTCTGGTTGTGGCAGCCATTCAACATCCAGACGTGACTTAGACATTCTCGCAGGACTGCCATGATCTGTAGCTTTTATCTGAGACATGAGAGACATAAAAAGGGGGTAAGTTGAATTAGGGTCCCATTTTCTAAAATTGTTCATACATCAGCTTATTAATTTTGCTAACTAAATGTATAAAAACACAAGGTGAGTTTTAAATAATATGCAGAAGGAAGTCTTAACAACAGTAATATTTGTGATTTTGTACCGTTAGGATGTTGTAGTTGCCTCGTGCAAACTCTCCCCTGGCAGTCACCACCCCTGTGGTGGGGTGGATTTCATATCGCCCCTCCATGCTATCTTCCAGGCTGTAGGTGATCTGGCTGTTGGGCCCCTCGTCTTTATCACGTGCAATCATCCTGTAGACGTCCTGGGACAATGCTTTGTTCTGGGATTCAGGCAGTTTGACCTGGAAGTGCTTGTGACTGAACTGAGGGTTATTATCATTTTCATCCAGCACCTGAATGACCACTGTGGCTGTGGAGCGCAGCGGAGGATCTCCATTATCCGATGCAATCACCTACACAAACAGGAATAACACCAGTGATTGTGAGATACAGCAATTTTGCATGTGTAACATGTAGCTGAATTCTATGATCCACTTAGGTTCCCATTAGCTCCCATAGCCATTCTTGACTTATTAAGGTACATCTGAATTAGACCGAACTACTTATTTGCGTCAATTTTGAGCACACTGGGGGTTGTATTCAGAGTTAAGTGCGTGTTTAAGAATTAATACTGAAATTGTACACATGGGTATTCAGAGCTCAGATGTAACTACGGACTTAAGTGCTATTCAGACACTTGTGAGGGATTTGAGCACATGGGGAGGAGTTTCTTGCACATTATTGGCTAGAGTGAGGAGCATTATTAAGTCCAGCACCACTGTCTGACAGCTCGATGTAACCACAATATGACATGCTGACATTTATAGTTTGGGCTATAAATACACTAAAATAACAATGGAATGCCACTTGATGCCCCTCATCCATACATGTGACATTGTTAATGACTTAAATTTATTTAATTAATCAGAGGAGATCCGGGGGATCTTGAGGACAGATGATAGCTCGGTCAGCTTATTCTTCAAACTGTTGGCACATTTTCTTTACAGGAGAGTGCATTGAATTAACAAAATCATTGGTATCGTTTTACTCATTCGAAAAATCCAAATATCAAATGGGTGATAAAATAACCTGCATATCACATATACATTATGATTTCATGACCTCAGTTTACTTGGTTACCTTGTGGCACAAGTTAATTAATTGTCTACGCATTGTCTAATTTAAAAACATAAAATGTAAAATACTAAGATGTGCCGGGCGAAGTGCTATTTTATAAGGTGCTGGAAAAAAGAGGGTGGAAGCTATATTGTTAAATTAAACCAATTTGCAATAGTTAATTTGATAATCACAGCTATGATTATTGAGGCAGCAACAAATTGGCAATTTACTAGATTCTTGCATACTAGACCCAAGTCTGAATATGTACAACTTTTCCAGCATAAATATTAATGGAACTTTTTGGACTTATGTTGCCAATTCTGAATAAGGCCTTAAATCAGTAAAAGAAGATATTAAGCTTAACAATAAGAACGATAAGAAAAATTATCAGATGTGTGACCCAATTAAAAATAAATAAATAAATAAATAAAGAATAAGCAGGCAGGCTCACCTCAATAATGTGCTCTGCTCTTTGTTCACGATCTAGGGCTGAGACAGTGCTGATCGCACCTAAGCAAACACAGGCAGAGGAAAAAAAGCAGACAGGCTAATCAATGGCATGACACTTAGATAGAAGGCACACCTGTTTGGAGACCTCAAAATGGGGGTTTCACTCTCGCTTCCTTCAGTTTTGCTTTCAGTGTTTATCTAGATCTGCTGTCCAAATTTATTGCATTTGTCAAAAGACAAAGCAAAGTCTTTACTTTTAACAATAAATAAACTATTACTATCAGAGAGCTATGTTGGCAGAAAAGCAGAGCCGTCCCAACAAGTGCCACGGGCTAAATTGGCAGGTTTTTTCATGTAAGAAATATTTTATGAGGACACAGATAAGTGACTGTTGGGAACTCTTTGGCAAAGAAAATAAAATGTACAGTCAACCGAAGTTTATCAGCATTGCAACATGTAAACATCTCATGCTGTGATTTCTACAAGGCAGAGGAGCAGATACCAACAGGGACCTTCTGCCTTTACAGCACTCTAAACAAATCCTGCTGGGCTTTTACACTACTCTGTATTTAGGCAGGTGTCATTTTTGAAAGCATGGTATTAGCATTACTATCCACCTGGACAACAACTTCAACTTTATTATATACAGAATTTGGGAAAGGTTCTAAAATATGTAGGAATGCAAGCAAATTTGTTGCCTAAACTCAGACATACAATTAATACACATCAGACATTTCAAGTACACCATTTACACTAGTATATATCACTTTGAGTCAGTTTCAAGATGAGGCTCTAATCCCAATCCACCACAGATTTGTTTTGTCTTTGGCAATTCCACTCATTATTCTTATCCTAAATGAGAAGATTTTGCTACACTAAGTCGTTAAGGCGGTTAGCTTCGTCATGCTGGTCTCTGTGGATATGAGTCATCTAGGCCCTGTTCTAACATGGAGCTATTGATAAAGCCAGTCCCATCTGCCTGAAGAAAAGATCTCAACAAGAGAGCAGTTAAATGTCTTGCTATTTTGTGTCAATTTGGCTTAAGACATCACATCTTTACATTAGACATTTATAATTCTTATCCTTTGGACTTGCGTGCAGTGTTTACCAACTGTCTGACGTTTTCTTTAGTCATTTAAACTTCACAACTTGACAATGACAGTACTGACTGCTATACAATGCTTCAAAGTACAGTGATGCAGATTGCTCTAAAATTATCATCCCACAAAAAAGCTTTCTTAACCAGACCAGCAGTCTGTGATTTGGAGCTTCCCCTCCATGTGCAATAGACTTTTGTAATGTCCTCTTTGCAGGATGGAGTGAGTTGTGCGTGGTCTTGTTTAGCCTGGGGTGGAGCTTATGAAGCAACAAAGAAATGAGAAGCTGTGAACGGACAAGTACAAGCTTGTGATGTTGGTTAATGTTGTTCTAATTTTCTAGACACACTTCAAAGACCTTGACTAAGCTCTGTTGCAATCAAAAGCCAGATATAAGGTGTTTTAGACATTTTTTTTGCATGCTCCAGGGTCTTGCATTTAGTTTTCCATAGAATAATGTAGTTTTACACACTGTAATTATTTATTATTAAGTCGGTGTTCTTCTTTCAGCACACCTTGGTTACACCTAGCTTGTGCCTGAACTTGTTTCTGAACCGTCAAATGCTGCAGGTTATTTTTCTACTCAAATAGTTTTTAGCACATCTGATCAAATATACTGTCTCAAAACAGAAAACCCAACTTCTGCACGACTTATTACTGCAATTGCATTACAATAAATTTGCTAAATGGCTCATGAGTAAAAATGAAGTCATCCAGTACCTGTCTTTGAACTGATGTCAAAATACGTCCGCTGAGAATCCGGGATTTGGAACGTTATCTTCCCCTCAGATGACTTGTCCACATCTGTGGCGGCCACTTTCAACACAAATTTGTCTTTGGACAAATTTTCTTGGATTGAAGCAAAGTATATAGGTTGGGACAGCTCAGGAGGATTGTCATTAATATCCAAAACTTCAATGTAGACTTCGGTCCAGTCCACCAGGGGAACAGTCCCCAGATCAGTGGCATACACAGTCAGCCAGTAGTGTGTTACAGATTCCCTGTCCACTGTGTCTGCCAACTGAATGACTCCTGCAACAGAGAGTTGTGCAGTTACTGGATTGTGGTGTATTACAAATAATAATATATCTAGGATCACATTATCTACTCTTTGATCATCACATTCAAGCATTATTTTTTGCCTGATATTATCAGGTTTTATACCACAGCACTTTTGAATTCTCAAATCTGATTGATTAGAAGATGTTGATTAATTTTCTTTAGTAGCAGCTTTGACAGTAGGACTGTAATTCAAATCACAAATTTATATTAAAGCACTCATTCTAATACATTATTGTGTCTATAGTAACAACTAATTCATAGTGCATTTAAAAAAGGAAAAAAATATCACTGATATGGTGAAGTGTGGAGATGTTTATACAATATTTAACAGTGGTATTGAACAGTAATGTGAAAGGAGTGTCCAGAGTCAGCACTTTGTAACAGTCAGAGTTAAGGCTGTTGCTTTCATTTTACAGACACAAGAAAGTCTTCAAGACAGACAACTTGTTGTTTTACACTTTCTCTGTAACACAACCAGCAGCAACTAACTTAGATTGTGGACATTCCACAACATAAATGTAACTATAAATAGTTAAAATATATGCTGTGTTGTTTATTAATAAATAAAGAATTGTAATCATTGGCAAATTGTTGGGATTTAAGAGATTGTTATGAATATGGCGTTATGCAGTAATCTAGTGTACCTGTTTCTTCATCAATGACAAAGATTCCAAGTCCTGTCCCATCATGAATGTGGTATCTAACGACTCCATCTTTGCCTAGATCTTTATCCACTGCTGTCACAGTCAGGACTGAAGTGCCTATTTTGGCATCTTCCATAACTGTAGCATTGTGTACAAATGAGCTGAAAACTGGCTTATTCAGATTTTCATTGACATCCAGCACTTCAATTTCTATAAAACATGAGGATGACAAGGACCTGGGTTTTCCATGGTCCACAGCGCGAACTGTTAGATTATAAAACTGTTTTCTCTCAAAGTCCAGTTCTTTCTCAAGAGTGAGTAAGCCTGTGGATGTGTCCATGAAAAAGGTGCCTCCTTCACCATTCTTCAGATTATAGCTTACAGTGCCTCCACTGCCCAAATCTAAATCATAGCTTTCAACCCATAACAGCACTGTGCCTGGAGGGGCATCTTCAGGAACTTTAATCCTGTAGACCTTAGGTACAAACACAGGAGGATTATCATTGACATCTTCAAGGACAACCACTAAATCTGCTATTGAGATAAGTTGAGGGTCCTCTTTCGCTTCATCCCTGGCTTCAATCTTTAAGTCATATCTAGGGAAGGCCTCTCTGTCCAAATTTCCTTTCACACTCACATCCCCAGTGATTTCATCAATTTTGAACAAGTTAGTAAATGTTAACAATGAATATTTGATCATTCCATTGTCATCTTGGTCAGAATCCACTGCATTCACATTAAAGATGCTTTTGTCAATCTCTGTGTTTTCAGGGATGCTCAGAACATATCTTGGTTGAGAAAATAATGGTGGATTGTCATTTACATCCAGGACATTGACAGCAAGCAATTTCCAAGCAGATATTTGTGGAGTACCTAAGTCATACACGGTTATGTTCAGAATATAGAATTGTTTTGTTTCTCTGTCTAATGGACAGATGATTTTCAGTTCTCCTGTGTTCATATCAATTGTGAAACATCCATCTTCGTTCCCACTTGAAATTGCATAGACAAGCCTGCCATTAAAGCCACTGTCATTATCAGTGGCCGTAAAGTGTAATATAGACACACTGAGAGCAAAGTCTTCCCTGACATCAATGGAGCTTGGAATGGCAAGAACAAACTTTGGAGAGTGATGATTGATTATATGGACATCAGAGAAGGTCTCTTCCTCTTCGGCAGAGAGGATAGGCTTGATTGTTTCAATGAGCTTCTCAGTCAGTTGCCTGGACACTCCAGTTTCATTACAGTGTCTCACAACTTCCTTTCTTTTGTCTGTTATATGTACAGTGACTGTAGTGGGCTCTGTGCTATATTTTCCATCAGTTGCTGTTATTTGTAGGGTAAATGAAGCTTGTTTTGTCACTAGAATTTCATTTGGGATAGGCTGAGCTAGAATGATGTTGCCAGTAACCGCATCAATTGCAAATAATTTGTCCTCATTTCCTGACTGGATTCTGTAATGTATTTGCTCTAGCTCATCATAGTCAACTGCAAAAATATCAACAATGCTCTTTCCGACTTTTATATCTTGTGGTATGGAGACATTGCACGCCACTGTTTCAAAAAGTGGAATGTTGTCATTGATGTTGATCATAGTGATGGTCACCGCACACTCACTGACACGGCTAAAGGGACTTCCACTGTCAGAAGCCCAGATCCTAAGATGGTACCACCTTTTCATTAGCTCATAGTCAAGGTCTTCAGAGGTAGAAATAACTCCTGTTAATGGATCTATGACAAAAGGTAGTGGAGCTGTGTTTGCAATTGCATAGGTGACAAAACCATTGTTGTCCCTGTCCACATCGATAGCAGAGACACTTAAGATGCTAGTTCCTATCGGAACATTTTCTTGCACAGTGGCCTGGTATGAGGGTGAGATAAATGTAGGAGTGTTGTCATTCTCATCAGATACGTCGACTATGACGTGAGCTTCAGTTTCACCAGGACTGACTGTGACATCAAACTCATAATGAGATTTCTTTTCAAAGTCAAGATGCTCAGAAGTAACAATAATGCCAGTTTTGGGATTAATTTTGAATTTGTGGCTCTCCGGGTTGTTTTTGATATGGTAGGTGACATTTGCTAAATGTGGATGGACAGACACTTTTAGTACATGGGTTTTTGGTGGGGAAAATTCACTAAGGGTTACTTGATATATTCTCTGCTCAAATGTCAGTGAAGTAACTTGGGGGGATGGAATATGAATTTCCTTAATTGGTGTTAGCAATGGGGGATTACTTCTGTCTTTCGCCTGAAGGGAAAAATTTAATCCGAGTGTATTTTCTGCCCAGTTTATCCGTTTTATTGAGACCACTTGAAAATCATTACTCTGGAAGGCAGATGGAATAATCTCAAAAACCTTCTCGGAATCTCCTGCAACTATACTCAGAGAGGCAGCTCTTGCCTTCACATGGGGCTCCAGCTTGACGTTTACACTTATTCTTTCAGCATCCATTTGAGGAGCCTCTGAAGTGAGAGGTGAGATAAGAGTAAAATTGTCAATGACCTTTTCAACGTTTACGACCACCGTCGCAACATTTCCAAACTTCTGGACGCCAGAGATTTTCTTCGTCCTGTCCTCGGCCAAAATTGTGAGCTCATACCTGTCTCTCAGACTGGCATTAAGCCTTTTAACAAGTGTGACAGTGCCCATGAAAGGATCCACAGCAAATGGCTGTGATCTAGAGGTGAAGGAGTAATAAAACTCAGCATTGCTACCAATATCAGCATCTGTTGCGCTTACTCTCACCACGCTCGACTTCACGGGAGTGTCCTCTCTGATTACCACATTGTAAGAAGCAGGGTAGAAGAGGGGTTTCAGGTCATTTTTATCAAGCACCTGGATCAGTACTTTTGTTCTGGACTGGTACTCATAGGTGCTCTCTGTAGCTTCAACAGTCAACGTGTAGGCATCTCGTACTTCTCGGTTAAGCATTACAGGAGAGAGAGAACTGCCACTGCCGGTTGCTATCCTCAGAAAGCTGAAATCCCCTACGGTTAACTCCTCTGCTTTGAAAAGGCCATCTTCATCGCCAGTGACAACTCTGTACTTGATGTTCCATAAAGGATCAGAAACTACAATGCCCATTCGTACTGGGCTCACCACATAGGTCCGGGGGGCAGAGTTCTCATTAATGGTGGCATTATATAAGTGATGGGTGAACCTCAGAGGAGAGCTGTCCTTTTCAAGGCTCCCCTGACATATGGACATGAGCAGTAGGACTGCTAGAAGGCTGAGCAGTTTAGCCCTGTCTTTCAAGGCCATTCTCAGTGGCTCCTCATGGACCCTCAGACCTGAAAAGACAAGAAAAGTGAATCTATGTGTGTGTGTGTATGTGTGTGTGTGTGTGTGTGTGTGTGTGTGTGTGTGTTTGTGTATACATGCATGTGTGCGTTCATGTGTGTGTGTTTGTGTGTGTGCATGCATGTGTGCTAAGTTTGTGAGAATTACACTGTACTCAGCTCACAGCACACATACCACACACACACACGCACACACACACACAAACACACACACACACACACACACACACACACACACACACACGCCAAGTGAAAGCCACAGGCAGGTATTCGCACTCCTGTTCTAACATGCCTTGACAAAAGCAACATATTATTGTGTAAGCTTATGAAGTACCATGTGCTCGACAGGTCTGCACTCTTTAGCTCTGATCATTTCACTGTGTCCTAATATATATATATATATATATATATATATATATATATATATATATATATATATATATATATATATATATATATATATATATATATATATATATATATATATATATATATATAGAGCATATTTCTTCTGGGGTTTCCCCCCTATAACCCCCAACCCCCCAAGAAATAAAAAAATGAATGAATGAATGAATGAATGAATGAATGAATGCGCTTCACCCATTTACTTTTTTTCTCGCAGTTCTCTTTTTCTCTTTGTAGAATATATGACGCGAACAATATGTTTCACATGAGTTATATTCTGTACCATCTTAAATGCATTACTTAACTAGATCTGCTTCAAAATACATGTTAAACTGAGCATGTTTTTGATAACACTTCATTTGCAAAACTGTGAACCCCCCCGGGGAAAATTCAGGTTAGAAAAGTGGGAGAGCAAGTGAGTAAGCAAGTGAACATATCTGTTAGTAACAGGATGTGTCATGTGTTCTTGCTCCAAGTCGCAGTCTACATTATCAGCTACCTGTAGCCACATGCTCAGACCAGAATTTAACCCCATAGATTGAGTTTCACCATGAAGGCATATATGAATAAAAATGTTTCACCATGCTGATCTTGGCTCTGCTCCTTCATACTGGCATTACGTTAACCATTTGTATGAGAGAAAAAGGCTGACCCTCACATCATTTAAGTTTTAAGTAGGCCACAAGGACCAATCTATAAATGTTAGCAGGCATTTTTTCCATATTTATACTGTGTATCTTTCTAAAAATATAGTTATTTTTGATATAGCCGTGTCTTCATATTATTCACGAAGAAAAATCTCTAATTCTTAACAGGTTTTTTCTACACTATATGGGAAAAGAATTTATAAGTGAAGATTTAAGATATTTGTTACTAGCACTAGTGGTATCTATCAAACTCCAGGATGGTACTTACAAACTGAGTCCATTAGCATTATTTTTTATATATCCATGTCTTCATGTTATACTCTAAGGACAATTTAAAATTCTTAGCAGGCTTTTTTTGTCTACTTACACTGTGTACTTACTGTGTATAAGTGCAGAACTTACTAAAAATTTATAAGTGAAGATGCAAAGTAAAAATGACATTTAGCATAAAAATGGCATCTATCGAACTCTGGGATGGTAGTTTCAAATTGAATCCATTAGAATATAGTTGAAGTCAATAAAGCTGTGCCTTCATATTATATATATTATACTTTCATGATTGAGCTTTAGAATGTATATTTTATGCATAATAAATATTATAGGTCTCACAGGCTATATCATGCTAGTTCTTCAGGAGAACCAGGAGGCCATGTGGTTACAGCAGAGACCTACTACTGGGTTCTTGTTCCTGGTTTTCATGATACACCTTGTAAGAAGTTGGTATTTTCAACCTGACTGACTGTGATAATATATTATATAAAGAAACTAGCAAAAAAAAATCACAAGATTAAGCTTTTACATAGCATAAAGAGTGTAGAGCAATTTCATTAGCAACTTCATTGTGTTGCCTCCACTTAATGCACCTAACACAGGCTTAGTATCTGTCTCCACACCCAGTGCCACAATGACACATATCACCAGGAACAGACCACAGAAAAGACCCTTAGGGCAAACAGTTTAATTTTTTTTTAAATAAATTAATTAATTAAAAAAAATTCAGTTAATGATTTTACTTACCAATTACACCATCCTGACCTCTTTAGCTTTTAGTACAAAAGGACAAACCTGATCATCCTAGAAGTGTGTACAAATTTGAATAAACAGGAGCGATGTTATTGGATTTTGTTCAATTTCTTATGAATGAGGTGTTAAGAAAATGTACAATTTCACCCCTACTCTAGCCCTAACCATTGTAGACTTGCATACAACTCGAGATATGCACATTATTATGCATTTTCAAGTTTTTGGTTAACTCAGGATCTGTTCTTATCCCTTCTGAGGTCCATATTAGCTTAAATAAACTATGTGTCTGGACTGGAAGGGGGGAGAGAAGTGGACATTTAAATCATTTGCAGTGCTGCTATCTGCACTGTGCATCTCAGGTCACCTCAACCATGCATACAGATCAGTTTGCAGCAATAGAACAATCACTAATGTGGTAAATTCCTTTTGCATATATTATGTAACTGATATACATATGTTACAAAAAAATTACAACTGTTTCAAGTTTACATAACAGTTACATATAATTTGTATTTTCTACTTTCAGATTGTTTTAGAGTCTAAACTTACTTTTAAAACATCATGGAGCAAAATGAATTTCTTGCTGAATTTCTCTTAACAAAACCATATACCAGATAAATTATCCTATTATTGTATTTTGCTTAACCATAAAGAGGAACCAACCAGTCAAAAAATCAGTCAAAACCAAGTAGATATAAAGGCATGAAAAATGAAAATCGCTAGCCACACACACACCTACTGTGACAGTAGACGTACCCTAGGTCCTGAGTAGAAACTCCTCATGGAACCTTTCCTGCAACACCCTAGAGCTTTGGTAATTTCAGATTCCAGTGTGGCGTTACAAGTTGTTGTCTTTTGTCCATAATGTAGTTTAAAAATAAAGTGGAAAGAATCCCAACAAATCCACCAGTTGGGCTCCTCGCACCGGCTGATCTGTTTTTACACAAGTGAAACGTGGTATAGAGCGTCGTGCTAGTGAGACACCTTCCCTCAGGACGTTCATCCCTCCCCAATCTGTCCCTCCCTCTACCCCACACCCTCCTCCATTCTCCAACACCCAAGCAGACACCCAGGCACATGTCTGCCTCTCTCATTCTTTCTTTCTATCTCTCTGTACCTTCCTGCATTTGGGCTTTGGGCCACGGATGGATGCGTGTGACGCAAAACACTTTGTAGAACAGTACCATGCAGGTAGTAAGGATTAAGCTCTTGGTCTGCTTTTTTAAAAGTTTACACCTTGCTCTTCAAGATTACAATCAGAGAGCTTAAATTTCCTTAAAGGCAAGAGACTGCTTTGTGAGAGCCAATAGAAGCTTTCAGGACTTTCAATCACTGGTTCAAATTTCAACGGACATGACTTTTTGTTTGCATTAAAATCATTTCAGAATTAGTCTGTAAGTCTAATAATACATTTTTAAAAAATAAAGCTGTCCCAACTGGTACTAGAAAGTGAGCTTTTGTTGGGTCCTTTGCTACCACTTACACCATAAAGCTAAATGTATTCATTTTATTGTTATGTAAACAAACCCTCCTACTCCTGGTTAGGTTAGTTGCCGAGTGAGCTGTTGGGGACGTGGACAGGTTCTAAAGACATAACTCAAACCTTCAGGTTTATCGTACCTCAAGTCACAATGGTCCAGGGGGAATGATGTGCTGATAGGATCTGTTTTCTCTTTAGCAGCTTTATCGCTGGCCATTTTAATCTGGAAAGTCAAGCCAACTCTTTGCTATGGGGTGGTCTCAGTTTTTAGTCCCACTTGTCTATCCAAGTTGAGATGATATAATCATGGACCAGGTACGATGCCAAATTTGGTAGGAATGTAACCATTATGAATGCGTTATTTTAAATGAACAGTCTTATACAGATATGAACGGGAGACACACTTACATACTATTTTTTTTTCTATAAAGCTTTATCAAAAAGTTTACAGGGCATGTAGTTGAGAGTAAAGGTGTGCATCAGGACTAGGATTCCCCCCCCCACCCCCCCACCCCCACCCCCGGACACAACAAGTTGTGTAAACAAGAGGTTTTCACTATCAAGCTTGGAGTCAAATTTGAAGCTTGTGGCATAAACAAAGACCATGTTAATTACTTTAACATGTATTCATTCATCCCTAGTAACTGCCTGGTCAGGGTCATGGTGATTTAGATTACTAGTTTGTTTATATTTTGAGAGATAGAACTAACTATATTCATTAGAAAATATCACAGGCCAGTATAAACAAAAATAACACCAGCACATGCAGGATATAAAAAAGAGAATCACAGAATAATGATTAAAAAATAACCCCTCTTAGGTCATGTATTCGCATTCGGATTTGGCCTAACCCACTAAATCCGAATACAGATACAGATATGGATATTTGAAGCAAAAAACAAATACTGATAGTGTCACTGCATTATACCCCTACTTTGGAGTGGAAGTGGAAGTGGATGAGCACATGGACCCAGCAAGCAAGCATGCATGGCCCACAAATAAGACTCAACAGAAGGTGGGCATCGGGCCACTGGCAGCAGGTGGACCTAGCAAAAGTGCACTTTGAAGACAGAGTGAAAAATGTGCATCCCTTAGGGCATGATAGGACAATTTAGATAGAGAGGAACTCTCAGTTTATGCAATGCATCTGAACGAAGAAAATATTTGGAGTGGATCAAAACCTGTTTTCATGGCAGCATTTGAAGTAGATACCAGTACAACAGTATCCTTGCTTGTGCTCTGCTGCCTCTTGGTGATTTAAATCTCCTAAAGCATTGGTCTGTTTGTTTAAAACCTCAGATGTTGATTAATGGATGAGCCATGAATCACTAAACCAACTATTTAGACGAGAAGTCATTTTTAATACACCTTATAACTGAGAGGCTTATTGTTAGTTATCAAAAGAAGTTATTCTCTGGATTTAAAAGAAGAGTTTAATGTTTGAATGACTCTCACTCATTCTCTCTCAGATGTCCTGACATGTCTTCCCACAAATAATGCCCTTTCCTTTCTTAGAAGTTGCATGATTTATATCTTGAATCAGATTTGCCACATCACTAGGTTAATACATTTAATTTGTCATCAGTTGAATATAATACTGTATTTGTTCTTCTTCTTCATGAAGCATTGTCTCCTAGATTATCAGGATTAATCAGAATATGAAAAAAAATGCCACAGTGGCATAAAAATAAGAACCACTTTGGTTTAGAACAATTGGTTCTCAAACTTTTTGCAGTCAAGATCCCCTTTAACTGTAAAATAAATAAAACACAGCCCAACAATACTTAATACTTACAATACTTAAAATATGGCTCATTATTTAAATGTGTAGAGCTTTTTATTCCCAACCTTTTCACTCACAGAACACATTCAAATCTACATTATTTATAGTCCTACTTGTGTTTGAGTTATTGAGGTTTGGATTAAACCCATTTGATTCAAGTAACCAGTCAAACCAGGCCTAATAACTATAAGAACGGAGTAATAAATATAATAGCTTTTTAAAATAGTGGATTGCAATTGCAAAACTCACAGACTCCCTGGTTATGCTTTATGAGCCTCACTTTAAGAAACACTGCTTTAGAAGACCAAAGGATGAAAACACCACGATCAGTGCATGCAGGTGAAATATAATACATAATATAATAGTTTCTCTCCATTTTAGCTCAATCCATTTTAGTTAGACGTGTACCAGGCTTTTCAGGTGTCAGAGTGATGAGATAATTGATGGTCACAGCTGTCTGCACCAAATAAACAGTGTCCAACAATCAATGACCACATGGCTGCTATAGGCAAGGCACTCCCCTCCTGACAGTTGGACACTTAATAACATCAGTAAATAGACAGAGATCATACCTTCATACCTTCCATCATCAGCTGAATCGTGGCTATCATGGATTATAATTGTGATTTCACCCATTGCTGTCTTATCTCTTCTAAACTGCCACACATAATTACACAAAATACAGCTGGTACATTAGGAACACATTAGCAGTTTGAATAGACAGACTATGAAACTTTTAATTGTATAAGTGCCTGGACAGCTCAAGTTAGGCGGTTAGGAGGAGAAAGTCAGGAACTGACAAGAGACATAACACCAGACCGTATATTCACAATATCAAGCAACAAAGTAACATATGTGCATGACACAGAGCTGCCATTTCAGTGATGACAGCAAGTGACATAGCGACAGCATAACAAATGACATTTAAATGAAGATTTTAACATTCTATGCAAATAAGATATAACACGAAAAAGCAACAAAGCCAAATGATTGGCTTGAATGATTCCGCAGACCATACCTACATGTAATTATTTACTGTTTAACATACAAAATTGGAAGAAAAAAAACCTCTCATTAAATACATATAGAGACATCAAGCATGGAAGGAAAAAAATATACCTTGGATCAAAGTTCTAAAAAAAAAAAATGTTTAAATTTATTACAGCTTCTTTTGTTTTGTTTTCTCAGCTTTGTTAGCTTTGTTGCTTGCTTGCTTGCTCTGCCAGAAAAGCAAGTATGAAACCTAGCACATAAAATGTGCTAATAAAACGAATTGTATTGAAATGTACTATTCAGTTGTATACAACATTGTATTTGTATTATTTTCTATATATAGTAAATTTGCATTGAACTAGTTATCTTTAGAAGATAATATATATATATATATATATATATATATATATATATATATATATATATATATATATATATATATATATATATATATATATATATATATATGTAGCATATATGGCAAAAAATCAGATAAGAGACAGTCGTAGCTATATATATATATATATATATATATATATATATATATATATATATATATATATATATATATATATATATATATATATATATATATATACATATATATATATATATATATATATATAGAGCTAGCTACTACTGTTTCTTATCTGATTTTTTTTTTTTAAATGCTAGGCAGTGCACGCCTACAGGCCTAGTAACAACATTAGCAGACTAGTTAGATTCACAGCCACAAGAGATAAACTACAAGAGACATGAGCACCTAGCTGAATTTTTTTTTCAATGAACTGCAGTTTGAAGGCAGAGATAACTACTGGAGTGACAGCATAAAGAGAGAACAGCGAATGGGTATTGGGTAGTAAAAGTAATAAAGCTTTGGGAATCATGTTCACTTTGCTTTTACTTTATGTTCATTTTCATTGTATTAATACTTGTTTGCGCTGACAACCTATCACTGTAAAATTTAAACATAAAATTTCAATTAACATTTAAACACTGTAAATGTTAACAATAAATCTCTTAATAAATCTGAAAATAAAAAAGCCAGAAATTAAAAAGTAATTATCTGCCTGCTGGCGTGTGCCCATCCTGGTCGTTGTATTATTTCCCTTCCTCCATTGCAATATGCAAATAAGCTAGCTAGGTAGAGTGTGTGTGTGTCAACATGACAGGAGTAAGATCAACTGACAAGAAACAACTATTTTCCTGCAGGGTTCTTTGTTTGTATGTTGCATCTGTGTGCAGGTGTGTTCTCCCTAATGTTACCCAGACATGCCAGATAAACTACACATTAGAGGTGGTGTTTACACCTGATAAAAATAGGCCTAAAAGAGTGATGTACAGCTGAGTGATGGAAATTGCAGTGAAACAAGGAGAAGGCCAAGGAAGGGTTGGATCATCAGTAAATACAGCTTTTCTCAGTAGGTATAAATTATGTCTCAGTAAAAAGAATTAACACACGCACCTAACAAATAATTATTTCCCAAGACTTCAATTATTTTTCACAAATTTAAAAAATATTACCTTTTTCTTTTCCAAAGAGCATGTGTGAGTTCATAGTACAGAGATGTGGTTCAGATCTGATAAAAATATCTTTAGTGAACCTGTATAATTTAAGATGAATGCATTATTTAACCAAATTATGCAATTTTGAGATCAGTATTTATTTTTATAAAAATGTTATTTAAGAAGAACATTGTCCTACTGCTTAAGAAAAAAATGTAAACTGTCAATAAAAAGTCAATAACCCTAAGTAAGACGGGTGAAAAGACAGAACAGTCTTCAAAAGACTGCATGACACCTACAGTATGTTCATTCTTTAAATGAGATAAAGCCACAAAATGGTTTTAAAAAGGGTTATTTCAACAGATGTCAGATGTCATAAAGACTTGTCAGTGTTTATGTCAAACTGACAGAACACTTGAGTCAAGTTTTCTCCATAACACAAGGCGGTGTTAAGACATATTTGTGAAAGGTTATGACTTTTTTCAGCATACTTCTGGCATGTCCGAATCACATTATAGTGATGATGTGACAAGCCTTGTTGTATGAGGTTTTTTTTTTTTTTTTTTTTTTTTTTTTGGGGGGGGGGGGGGGGGGGGAGTGCAGTGTCTCCTGAAGTTGGCAAAATAACAAAAACATGAAAACCTGCTGTTTGGCACTATTGCATGCTGAAGGTTTTGACACTAACTATCATCATCCTGTAAATAAATGAATTGTGATTTCCTACTTTCTACTACTAACTTGTGTATAAATACATGTGTATGCTTGCATATGACATTCCCATAATACTATAAGTACTATACCTACATAAAATGCATTTCATTAATTTATTACTCTTCAGTAACCACTTTTGAGGAGCCTATCCCAGGAACACTGGGTTCAAGTAAGGGACACACCCTGAATCAGACACCAGCCCAGTGCAAAAACACATTCACACATTCATTCACACTGAGGGGTAATTTATATTATCCAATTGACAGCTGGCATGTTTTTGGATAGTGGGAGGAAACTGTGGAACATTTGGGAAACACCCGTGGACACCGGGAGATCATGTGAAACTTTACACAAAGGGTAACCCTAGCTCAGGATTTACCCTGGAGAAGATTGCTGTGAAAACCTATGACAATGTCATAACACCATAATAACTAAGTAATGTTATATGATGATAAATTGAGTTTGTATATGTGTTTGTATTTGAGCAAGAAGACTTTTTAAAGTGCTCATTTTTGTTCATTTTTTTTTCCAGTGATCACCAGTCATTACCATTATGAAATACTGATATACAAGAAGTGCACTGAGCCACAGTCATTTTAATATAAGTCAGCCAGGAAAGTGTCTTAACACAACCCTATATCATCAAAAATCGTTGTCACTTTATTCAGGTATTATGTCAACTTGACCTCAAAATTGATGTCAAAGAAAAAAGAAAAGGCACTTTATTAATGTGCTTACAATTCTTTGTAAGTTGGAAATGATTCCTTGTAAGCACATTCATAAACTTAAACAATGCCTCATAAAGCTCTAATAATGTGCTCTAAGTAATTCCTTGATAACTTATAGTAACTTTAAGTATAATCATGTTCTAAAGTGCCGTATACTGCAAAAACATTATAACTAATAGTGACCTGTCAATCATTTTAAAGCAGTTGCGATATGTATTAACAGTTATGAAAACTTTACAAATATTTTAAATGTAATCACTGAGTGCTTAAAGTAACGTAAACAATATATCACATTATTCCTCATTATAAGCAAGTTATAAGACATTTGCAATTTATTTATTTGTCTAATGTAATAAAGAAATACTTAATCACAGATCAGTTAAAAAAAAAACATACATTGAAACACATGGCATTATACTTAATAGTGACATTTGCATTATGACATTAATATAAGTTATAAAAGAATTACTTCTAGCATTATTAAAGCTTTATACTACATTATTAGTGCTTATAAAGATGCTTACAAGGAACTAACCAAAGAATTATAAGCACAGGTATTATGATTTATGAATATGGGCTTGATAGAAAATATTACTGAAAAGGCTTTATGACCACTGATACTTATTGGAGTAAATCTTTATGGATTTGTAACACTTTAAAGTGTATATCAGCTTATGTTAGCTTATGAGTTTATGTCGGTATAATGTGGCCTCATGAACACCACCCTTAAGTGTTACCCAAAAATGTCCATGGCTCAATGCAACTACTGTAGGTCAATTTTTTGGAGTGGGATAATGGACAGTACAGATTATTAAGAAATGTGCAGTGAGACAATGCTGTTTGAGATTGCATCACAGCTATCTCAGTGTATAAGTGCCTGCTAAAATTACTCATCTCCTATTTATGTCTGGAATAACTTTAGTGGTGGCTGTTTCATTAATTAACATCATGAACACCATTGACACTAGAATCAGATGCGAAATGATCTTTCATTTGTATATGGGAGTATTGAATAATGACTATATTCTGGTAGCTACTATATATCTGAGTAGGCCAATACAGCTCCAGGGTTCTTGGTTCAATCCTGAGCTCAGGTTACTGTCTGTGTGGAGTTTATGTAGAGGCATGATCTCCCTGAGTTCAAGTGGGATTCCTCTGGGTTCTCCTATTTCCTCCAACCTCCCAAAAACATCCCAGGAAGTGGATTGGTTAGTACAAAGTGCCCCTAGGTGTTTCAGAACTGGCTAGATGCTGATTCCAAAATATTGTTAAACTATTGTTGAATGTAAATCCAAATGTAATAAGGTTGTCTCTGTGGTTGAAGGAGTCACACTGTAATCCAAAAACTTGGTTGACTCAATCACTGTTAAAAAAAAAACATTAAAAAGCAAGTTGGTATAAGAACAATTAGGGTACTATGACTAAGCCACTGCTACTATGACAAAGTAAAAGGGTTCTATAATATTTATAACATTCTTCGTTGATCACTTGAAAAAGTGACAGATATGCACCCAGTTTCCTCTGTGTTTTACAGCAAGTGGACTGACCTCTTAGCATGTGTCCATGCTTAGCAATACAAAGAACATAAATGGAACATGGTAACTCTCATAAAGTCCCACTGCACTGAGTGAGCCACAGTCACATTGGTGCTGAGTGAGCCACAGTCACATTGACGCTGAGTGATCCACAAGCACTCTCCTGCACTCTCAGGATGTCAGACAACTAATGCATTTGCTTGGTTTGGTTTTCGGTGTTAAGAGATATACTTGTTAATTGTTTATACAGGAGTAAATGGCAAATCAGTAGCCCAGGCATCTGTGAAAAGAAAATTACATAGTCCTGTCTATTGTTTTTTTATTCATAGGCTCAGTAGGCTAGCGGTCAACAACAGGAGGGAAAAAAACATACTTGTTATAGACTTTTGCAAAACAAAAGTTTTTATTTTGTATGTACAGTATACTGTATAAACTAAATGTGCTTCACCAATGCACATCCATGATGTACCTATAGCAAGCACTACTTGTTCTCAATCTTACCCCCTACTGCACTATACACACATCAGCTTTTACTACTCAGGTTACGCATGACATACTGTAGATCCTATTCAGAATCAGGAACATGCTGGTATGTGGAACACTGACAAAACCAAGCAAAATAAAGCACAGCATAAAGTTGTTGTATAACTCTCCTGTGTACTATACACAGTTACCTTGTGGTTAAAGCTACTGAGAAAAAAATAAAAATGCTAGGCAGACTTGAATATATTTTATGTGTGATGTGAAGAGCATCATGAATATCTTTTATGTGCAATGCGGTCAACATTTGGTTCATAATCAAATGTTGGCCAGTGACTTGCTGACTTTTATCAAGGATGCTAGCATGATGTTCTACCTCAGACACTTTGTTATCCTTTTCTAATCCTTTTCTGAAGCAGCAAAGCATCCCCACACCATCATACTGCCACCACCATGCTTGACTGTAGGTATGGTGTTTTTTTTGTGGAATTCTGTGTTTGGTTTACACAAGCTGTAACGGGACCCCTGTCTTCCAAACAGTTCCACGTTTGACTCATCAATCCACAGAACATTCTCCCAAAAGGTTTGAGTATCATTCATAAGCACCTTAATGTTCTTCTGGGTTAGCAGTGGTTTTCACCTCGCCACTCTTCCATGGATGCCATTTTTGCCTAGTATCTTTCTGATAGTGGAGTCATGAACAGTGACATTTACTGATGCAAGTGAGGCCTGTAGTTCCTTTGATATTGTCCTTGGCTCTTTTGTGACTTGCTGGATGTGTAGTTGCTGTGCTCTTGGAGGAATTTTGGGAGGTCGGCCACTTCTGGGAAGGTTCACTACTGTTCTGAGTTTTTCGATTTGGAGATAATGGCTCTCACTGTGGTCCTTTGGAGTCCAAGACCCTTTGAAATAGCTTTGTAACCCTTCCCAGACTGATGTATTTCAATCACCTTCTTCTGCATAATTTCTGGAATTTCTTTCAATTTTGGCATAGTGTGTTACTGGGTAAGACCTTTTGACCAACTTCGTGCTGTTGAATAACTATTTAAGTGTTGATTTGATTGAACAGAGTTCAATGCAGTAATCAGGCCTGGTTGTGTCTAGTCCAGCTGAACCCCATTCTGAATGCGGTTTCATAGATTTGGGGAATTAGTAACTACGGGCACAAATACATTTTCACACAGGTCCAGTTGGTATTGCTTCAATAAATAACATTATCATTTAAAAACTGTATTTTGTGTTTATTGCCTTTGTTTTATCTTAGATTTAGTTTTAATTTCTGAAACAATTTAGTATGAGATACACACAAAAACAGAAGAAATCAAATACTTTTTCACAGCACTGTATATATTTTCAAAAAAGAATGCTCAGTTATAACATAGTTAAACACACCATATTAACAGATACATGTAAGGAATAAAACAGATCTGCTGCTACTGGCGAATAATCACTGGTGGTTAATGATGCCATTACTACCACTGAGTTTATTGTTTTCCAATAACAGCATGTCCCAAATAGTTTTATTCCTCTTAAGGCACAGCAAATTGCCAACGATTTTTTCTTATTAATTAAACAACACATCATATTTTTTCTTTGTTTAATAGATACATTTAATGTTGAGGAACAGTCATAAGAGACGTTCCTGTTGTCACTTATATCATAACAGCTATAAACAATGTTTCCTTCACCATTTTCTCTTTTTCTCTCATGAAGTTGATAAGACAAAAAATGCAGCTTGTCTTGTTACTGAAACTGCAAAGCCATTCATCCTGAAGACTTTTCCATGTTGGAATACATAAAGTTACAGCTGAACCTGACTGTTGCAAAACTCCTCACAAAAAATAAAGGAAACTTCAGCATACAGTATCAACAATTACACATTTTAAATCCATTTACCCATAAAAGTTGTTACTGTAGAAACAAAAATGTTTTAGAATAACTGAGCTGCTGCTATAGAAAATGAATCAACAACTTGTGAAGAATCAGAATCAAGAATGCAGCAGCTCTGGTTTACTTTAATACATGTGGGGGGAAAAGTTTTCTATAACATTTAGTTCCAAAGAACTGGGAGAGTGTAGGGGCTGTAGACTAGCCTGTGAAACAGAACACCTGAAGCAATTCCCATTCAGGAGAATACTGCTAGACAACGTTTTCTGTCTAAGCTGAGAGCAATTTTCTGTGAACAGGATTCTTTTGTCTGTCACTGTGCCGGGAATAGATTGAGCTCTTTATAGTTAAACACTGTGACGTGTTTGCCGACACACACAAAAAGTGGATCAAAAAATGCAGCAAAATGGGAACATATTTTTCAGCACTCCTCAAGGCATGTATTGTTGTTATGATTGTGGTTGGCTGATCGAGCTTAACTGCTGAAGTTGAAATATGAAACTTCACAGGGTTAAGCCTGTTGATAAAACTACAGAGAAATGTTGTCAGCCAAACCTTCACAGCACAATCACATTCTGCACTTTCACTTATAAAAGAGCTGCTTTGTCATTTGTGACTGTACGCAATTGATAATTTGAAGGTTTATTCTTTAAAATCCTTGCCAAATAATTTATATGACTGGAAATGGAAATAGCCATGTGTGTGCGGAGTTTGCATGTTCTCCCCGTGCTTCGGGGGTTTTCTCCGGATACTCCGGTTTCCTCCCCCAGTCCAAAGACATGCATTGGCTGATTGGCATGATCAAAAGTATCCATAGTGTGTGAATGGGTGTGTGAATGTGTGTGTGATTGTGCCCTGCAATAGACTGGCACCCCATCCAGGGTGTCCCCCGTCTGTGCCCCATGCTCCCTGGGATAGGCTCCAGGTTACCCGCAACCCAGTAAGGATAAGCTGTATAGAAAATGGATGGATGGATGGATGGATGGATGGATGGATGGAAATAGTCACATGAGAAAGATAAACCTGTGGATTAGAATAACTTTTTATTGTTGTGTTTTTAACACAATGCTCAATCAGCAAAACTACAATTGCAAACTGTAATACACAATATTTACTCTTCACTGACATACACATTCATTTAATGTTTAATCAGATTAGTGTATGCAAAGGCATAATCTCCTACTCAACAAAATACAAAGACCTTTCCACACGTGCACTGTGCAGCAAACTGAATAGAATGTAATTATTGGATGTGAGTCTGAATCTCATTCATCAAAACCCCCATTAGGATAAAACCAAAGCGCACAGAGACTAAATTCCATAATCCGTATTTTATCCTCACTTGCTCTCCATGATCCTGTCTTACTATCCACCAACGAGCTCCTCAGGAGTGCTGCTCATTCATGCAGGACTTAAGACCATAATTAAAAATGTGTTCCAACAAGGAGGAGGAGAACGAGCATGTAAGCTTAATGTTCTAGCTTAAGAAAGGGTACATTCTTTTTTTCTACAAATCATTTTGTGGAGGACTTCACAGTCAGGGTGCCATGTGGTCCCTCTGATGTTAAATTTACAAATATGTATTTAAAGATAAGGGTATAAAAGATATAGCTAAAGTGTCCACATGCATCTACGTGCATGTTCAAAAATCTATTATTTTTGCATTAACATGAATTCTTTTAATATTTCATGCTTCAAACATACTTTTCCACAAGTCATCCATTATAAGTTATGAAACATATACTGTACATTTTAGTTGTGTCTAACAATATTCATTCAACCCTGTTAGCTGTGAACCCTGTTAGCTGTGAACCCTGTGGACACATTCACCAATATACAATATTTGGAATATTTCATAAGTCACATGTTCACCAAGAATTTGCATCATCTGAATCATGTGGAAGACTATGGGGCAAGGAAATGTAAGTTCTCTCATTCTTTCTTCTTTATTTTCAATGATATTGTGATATTGACTCACGAGGTTATTTTGAAAGTACATCCCTTTTACCCACATTATAGATTGAATGTAAATGATTAATTTACAATAATTAAATTATTAGAACACCTTCAGTGTCCTTATGCCATTATTTAGTTAACGACATTTAATTTAAAAAGACTATTACATACTTTAAAAACTACTATAACCGCATGTCATTCAGTTGGCCAGTGAGCATGCAGTTTGTATCATGTCCATCAGCTTGACACGTGAACCCATCCATGTTTTTATTTTCCCGTCACTCAACACTCCAATAGCGAGAGAAATGGGGAAGGGGGAAGGGCAGGGCAGAGCATTCAGCCTGACGTGACAACACTATCACCTGCTCCTGGCTTGGGCAAGCCAAAAGGAGTGGGAGGCTCCTCTGTGCTGGGTGTAGGCCAGAACGAGGGCGAAAGAGGGAACAGGAGAAGGAGGGAGAGAAGGGAAGGCAGATGGAGGATGGTAGGGGGAGAGGGGACAAGATTCAGCCCAACACAGCAGGCACAGGAAACACAATCAAACTCCCAGCAGACCTGCTGGGCCTAACACACACTACCTAACACAGCCTGCTCTCTCCCGCTCTCTCTCATACACACACACACACACACACACACACACACACACACACACACACACACACACACACACACACATTTCTCCTCTTTCTTTCCCTATATGACTTGATTACAGATCATTAGGATTGCTTTGTTAGTTTATGGAAATATTGCCATATGCTTCTCAATGAACATGTTGCTGATCACTAGGGAAACTCTCAGCACTCTGAAGTCATGTAATCAATGTGTCGACCAACTGGATCAATATTAAAATGATTTACGGAAAGTCTTAATAGTCCTGCTTTTATTGTTATGTTTGGATAATGTTCAAAAGGAAGTTGACAAATTAAAGGAAAAAAATAACACAAGTGTCTTAGTAAGGTGTCTGCCCACTACAGGCTGCCAGAAAAGCCTCGATTTGCATTATTCTGGAACACTCTCTGGAACTGTACTGGAGAGATGAACACCATTTCTCCAAAAGACATTCCCTTAATTGATGTTTTGATCGAGAGCACTGTCTAACACATCACTCCAAAATCTACCATAGGTGTTCACTGGATTGAGCTCTGGTTTCTGTGAAAGCCATAACATATGATTTATATCATTTTCATCCTCATTATATGACTCCACTATTTATTAATGACTAATACTGTGTGAATTATATAAAGACAAAGAGCATCTGCCAGAGTACAATGAGTACCTTTATCCAGTACAAAAAACTGGTTTAGGCAGGAACTTCCACTTTCTGGATTTGCATTGCACGTTGATAAGCCAACGTATTACATTGTTGAGAATTGTTGATTCAAATTCTCATGAAAGATTTCCTGTATCACCAAAGATTAAAATCTGGTTTGACACCGTTTTGACAAACTGTGCTAACAATGGGCCTCATTTATCAATCTTTAGTAAAGTTTGTGTAAATGTTTGTGTAAGCCAAACCGAACTAAAATTTTCCACCAGAATTACTAAAGTTTCAGAAAAGCTGATTTTCTTCATACTCACTTGCTTATGTTGATTGACCATAATGTGCAAAAGGTGTTCCCAACACAGCTCATTTGCATGTACAGTCATGTGAAAAAATAAGTACACCCCATGGAAATTCTTGACTTTTTTTAACATATTTGGACAAGCAAACATTTTTGAAACAGTGCATATTAATGAAGTTGATATACTTGAACAGAACTACAAGGAAAATTTGCTTTTTCAATCATTTATTCAACAGATATATCAATAGATGTGATAATCTTCTGTGGAAAAAGTAAGTACACCCTTGGCCTCAGAAGCTAGTATTGCCCCTTTAGCAGAAATAAGTTCTTGTAAGCGTTTTGCATAGTTGTCCACCAGGCTTGTTGGAATTTTTGACCACTCCTCCGTGCAATATTCTTTCAGTTGCAAGATGTTTGAGGGTTTTCTTGCATGTACTGCCTGTTTCAAATCCCCCTACAACATTTTAATGGGATTCCAATCTGGGATTCAACTAGGCCATTCCATAACCCTCCATTTCTTCCTTTTTGAGCCAATCCTTGGTGGATTTGCTAGTGTGCTTAGGATCATTATCCTGTTGAAATGTCCACTTTCAGTTCAACTTCAACTTTTGGACAGATGGCCTCACATTATCTTCAAGCAATCTTTGATATGATGCAGAATTCATATTTGAATCAATGAATGCAAGCTCTCCAGTCCCTGAGGCAGTAAAGCAACCCCAAACCATAACATTTCCACCACCGTGCTTCACAGTTGGTATGAGGTGCTTCTCCTGAAAAGCTGTCTTTGGTCTGTGCCAGACATGTCTGCTGTTACTATGGCTAAACAACTCTATCTTGAATTTGTCTGTCCAGAGCACATTATTCCAAAAGGCCTGTTTTTTTTTTCAGTTCATTGGCAAACTGTAGTCTTGCAAAGGCTTTTTTCCTGGCACGCCTCCCATGCAGGTCAAAATTGTGCGAACTCTTTCTTATTGTAGAAGCATGCACTTTGACACCAGCAGTTGCAAGACTTACTAGCAGATCCTGGGATGGATTTTGGAGACTTGGAGACTTCTTTTTGCATCAGACGGTCTGCTCTTGTGCTGAATTTGCTGGGATGGCCAGTCCTGGACAAATTGGCATTTGTTTGAAATCTGCGCCATTTGTATATTATTTTCCTTACAGTGGAATGATGTATTTCAAATAATTTGGAGTTCTTTTTAAATCCCTTGCCAGACTCATAGGCATCCACAACCTTTTTTCTGAAGGCCCCACAGAACTCTTTAGATCTTGGCATGATGACACCACACACCTCAATAGCAAAGGAAACACCAGACACTAGATATGAGAGGGGTATAAATAAGACAGATTCCACCTGCACTCCCTAAGCAGGTTCTAATCACTGGCGCCCAATCCTGAACACCTGATTCTACTTTTATGGATTTGAAGGTGTGATAAATGTAGGGGTGTTACTTACTTTTTTAATTTGACTGATCTGTTTTTTGTTCTTTTAAATTGTGAAAATTACTGCAAAATGTCAGTTTGATTTGTCATTTGATAGAGTGCATCACCTTTATTAATTGGTACTGTTTCAAAGAGGATCAAATATTTGCTTGTCCAAATATGTCAAAAAAAAGCCGACAATTTCCATGGGGTGTATTTATTTTTTCACATGATTGTAGTGAGAACAAAATGTTCTCAATGGTTTTCTTAGCCCCAATCCTAGTGAATTGGCATGAGGATGTGTTTTTGATACTCAAAAGCACTTCTCTATGTCTCTCTGGAAATGGGAGTCTGCTAAATGCTGTAAACGTAATAAAATAAGCAATTTAAACTTGACAGTATATTCCATATATGAAGTGCAGTAATCCATGCTAATTATATGATTTGAAGTCAATCAAGTTGATGTTTACATTAGTTTGTCTTCTTATGCGTAAATTTACACACACTCAGGAGCAGGAATACAGGACTGATATTCCCTGTTATCTTTTGTTCATTTTCAGAATAAAGTGTTCCTTCCACACATTTATCAGTCTCAATGTTAGGAATAAGGAAACGCTTAATTTGTGTTAAATACAGCCACCATTGTTTTCTGAAAAGGACTGCTCATGAACAACCTTGGTCCTAGATATTGGTTTTGCCTGGTAATGACAATGTAGCAGAGGGGCAGGTGGTCAGAGTGTGACTTGTATAAGGTTTGGATAAGATTAAGTGTTACTGTTAACATTTAAAATAAAGAGGCTCTGTGTTGAAGCTATGTCTGTTTCCAGATAATGGCAAAAAGAGACTGCTTGGGGGTCAACCAGCCAGATAAGGAGGAATGCACACAGCAGTGCAGATGTCTTTGGAGAAGCCTGTGGCGATGAAATACTCCAGCATCACCATTCATACATAATCTACCTTCACACACACACACGCACACATACACACACACACACACACACACACACACACACACACACACACACACACACACACACACACACACACACACACATCCAGGGTAAAGGTCTGACAGTAAAGACTCAATGCCCTCTAGGGAGGGAACAGCAGTATTCTATGTGAGAAAGATAAAGCAGTGGCATGTTGACACATATCAACACATTTCTACAGTCATACACGAAAATGTGTAAAAGTCATCTCTTGCATCTCTTTGTGCTCATACAAAGCATAGTTTGCAATTTTATTCTTTTATGACGTTAGCTCATATGAAAATCAATTTTTTGTCTAGCTGTCCTCTCTTTACTTATTGGTTTTCAAGGATGCAGGCACCTACCATGTACTTTTATTGAATGCACACATTAAATTACGGAGATGTCAGTGTCACTACAGTACAATACATTCATTCATTTTGTACACTCTATACTCTGTGATAACATCATAATAATGCAAATTCTGTGATAGAAATGTACTGTATACACAAGAGTTCAACTTGAGAAGTGATATATGAGTGCCCTGGTTTAGGGGAATATGGAATGTAAGCATAGATCATTGTCTTTAAGTGAGGGCTTCCTTCACCCCTTTCATTTTTCACATGGAGAACATGAGCTATCAGTTTATCTGTTCCCTCTGAAGGCCCCAGCCATTTGCAGGATCCTTGTGAGGGTACATACTGTACATTTCTTGCTATTGCTCTACCACAATAATGGATGGATTGATCGTAGAAAAATGTGAGCTTAGTCTCTAGCACGCTTTTCACTTTTTAACCCATAACATCATGCACAAGTAATAGAGTTAGACTGCAGGGAGCTTAAAATGGCAAGTAACAAATTAGTGCTTATTTGTATGCATGGGTAGATCCACTGAATAATCAACTGTAAGTGAAAATAAATTTATAAGAAAAGGTCTCATTTTGTAAATGAGTTGCATTTGGCTTGTCAATGAATAATAACTACCACATTTTAAAAACATCCCTGAGGTTTTAAATTGAAGCGTTAGCATACTACTTTAGGGGAATTGGTCATAGTGTCACTTATGCGGCTACAAATGCAATAGGCCATGCATAGCACTTGAAGAAGAATAATGTGATTTTTATAATCTTTATTTGCTAGCTATAACTACTAAAATGCAATACTCATCGTCATCCTCCTCCTCCTCCTATTACTACTATAATAATAATAATACTTTGTAGTAGTAGTAGTAGTAGTAGTAGTATATTAAAAATAACAAGAAGAAGAGGAAGAAGAAGAAGTTGTTCTATTCATAAAGCGCCTTTGTCACGTTTAAGGTTGCTGTAGAGTGACAGTGTAGCGAGAAAGGGTATATTTTTATTTGGATTTTGAATGAGGGCAAAGAAGTGATTATTAAAGAAGATTCCGGGAGCCATAACATCTGTTCTCTGTAAAAGCCAATCTGGTTTAAGGACCACCAGCAAACTATAATATTTTACTATGAAAAAGCAAGAGCACAAAAGGTGTGATCACAATTCTTTTGTGCTATGCCTGCATTATCACACTGTTGTGTGAATTTTGCTCTTTTCTCATTTATCTGCATGCTTTTTTCTATGAGGACAAAAGAAATCTGTCTGAGAGCACAGGTATAGTGTTCTCAAATACACTACAGAGCTCTTTACTTTTGGCCAATAATGGTATAGTAGACCAACACCAGAAACCTGGGAAACATTACATTAAAAGAAGATGTTGTGGTAAACAGAACTGACTTATAATCCAGCTTTCATCCTCGAAAAAATAAAATAAAATAAATAAATCATACCTGTTTCTAAATATCTGGTTCCTCTGCAGCATGTGCTAACTCTTCCAGGAATATTAGTTCTGCCATTTGCACTGCATCAGTTTACAGCTAATATATGCACAGACCAGCCCTCCTTTTATACACCGGTGTTTCTTTTTAATTGATCAACTAGTCTTGCTTATCCGAAAATGGATTTTGGCTGGCTTGTCTTTATTTTTATATTTATTATTATTTTTAATACCATTAATATGTAATGACAGATTTAAAACATATTAAATTTGTGTATAAATTTGTTTGTGCAATTGAAATAAATAAGTGATTTAAACTTGACAGCATAATCTGTACATTAAAATGCAGCAAATGCTTTGCAAATGATGAGATTTGAAGCTGATCAGTTGAGGATTTACACTAATTTGTCTTCTTCTGTGTAAAATTATACACACTCAGGAGCACAAGTATGAACATTTTTCCAAATTTATTGGATTTTACACGAATACCAAATTTCTTGTTTAACTGCTTGTACGAACGATTTACAAATAAATCCGTTCATATCCAGCTTGATGAATGAGGCCCATTATGTGCACAATTAACTATAAAGTGCATGTATTAAGTAAAATAATGTGGTGAAAATTGATATTATGTTTTAACCCAATGTCTATAGTTGTTCAATATATGTATATGTTTTCACAGTGTCATTGAAATATATTATCTTGTTTAAAAAAATAAATAAATAAATAAATAATGATCATTGTCATGATTTTTGGCTATGTTAATCATGATGTGACTTTTATCATTATCAGTTCAAGTAGTTTTATCACTATCAATTCGTGTCTCAGTTTCAGTGTTACCCTCATAAAATCTGTTTTATATACAGTACTGTGCAAAAGTTTTAGGCACCCTATTTTTTTTTTTTTTTGTACAAACTTTGTTATAGATTTTTTTATTTTATGACTTCTGCATTATCAAGTCAGTACAAAAAACAGTTTAGATTCCCAAACATTAGTTTTCTAGCACAAAATTAAATGTTACAGAAAAATGTTTGTATGTCATTAAAGAAAGCAGCATATTACGTTAAGCATATTAAGAGCATATTAAAAGATCAATTTTCAGACAAAAAACACAATGAAGGCTGCTGGGTTTTGCTGCAAAAATAAGAGGCAAATGCAAAAGTCAAAGTCTCCAGAAGAACTGTGGCTGATTCTGCAAGATGCTCAATAAATCACACCAGCTCATTTCCTTATAAAACTGCACAAATTGCACCGGAGACTACTATTTTTATTTTTATTTTTTTGTCACACCAAATATTGACTTTGTTACTGTGACTTTTGCACAGTACTGCAGGTTTTTCAAGCTTCTGACAGACTCAAATGGTAATGACAATGCAGTTCATCACTGTTTAGACTTTTTTTTTTTTCTGTTTCACTTTGAATAGCTGGATTTTTATGCATTCCAGACCAACAGTCAGATCTTCTGCATTCAGGTCAGATAGGTGGATTTTCTGCATTCAAGATGAATAGTGAGATTTTCTGCATTTGGGTTGGATTTTTTAGGTCAACTAGAGAAATGTAGAACAAACCTTTTATACCTTTTTTACTCT
This sequence comes from Cranoglanis bouderius, assembly GCA_023630585.1. Taxonomy (NCBI): domain Eukaryota; kingdom Metazoa; phylum Chordata; class Actinopteri; order Siluriformes; family Cranoglanididae; genus Cranoglanis; species Cranoglanis bouderius. The sequence goes on from CM042561.1 coordinate 9,692,394, forward strand.
TTTTTGAAACTTCTGTTGAATATTTTTGTAAAGGTAGGCCTAATGGAAAAGTAATAGCCTATAACCTGTTAATTGGCATTAAAAAGTAGGTTCAGACTGTAACCTTACAAACTGCGTCTTATTAGCTTGTTAGCTATCAGCATTTATTCCTGTGTAACCTCATCAGAAAAAAAAAAAACTCTTCCTTGTCATTCCTGCTTTACCTGAAATTATAATATAGTTAATCTGCCAAAAAGACATGAGAAACATTGAGCAATAAGAGGTTGGAAATGAAATTCTTTGGTGGGATGCATTATAGGTTTTATTCTCATTCAAATTTCTTCTTCAGATTCATCCCTGGCCACGACTTTTGAATGTGAGCTATTAAATGTAGATATTCAAATATAGAACCCCTGTTACATTTTCCACTCTTTCTTCCTCATAGCCCGCATAAAGGAAGCTACATCTTATCAGAACCTGATAGAAAATAAACGTGATAAAATAGACGTGAGGAGGTTATTGTGCCCATATGGGCTGGCATTTACCTGTGCGCTCTCACGCGGCGAGATTAAAGGTGACTCATGCGCACGTGCAGTGCCATCATATGGCCGTTATACCGCCTTAAAAACTTGCAGCACAGGATTCGTAAATGAATGAGATCTTTTTTCTGTGCAGTTTGCGTCGTGTAGCTGGTTGCGTTGCTCTTTTTTGAGAGGCGGGAGCTACTATAATGGATATTTGAATATGGTAGAAACGACAGTTCTGGTCATGTCAAATGGTTTTGGTGTGTGTGTGTGTGTGTGTGTGTGTGTGTGTGTGTGTGTGTGTGTGTGTGTGTGTGTGTGTGTGTGTGTGTGTGTGTGTATATATATATATATATATATATATATATATATATATATATATATATATATATATATATATATATATATATATATATATATATATATAATATGGTTTTTTGGGGTTTTTTTTTTGGTTTTTGTCCACTACATTATGTGAAAGTTAACAATTTCGAAGAATGCTTTAAGATCCGCCCACCTGGCACAATCACAGCATGTCATATATCCCATAACCCATAACATGTTTCTTGATTGATAAAGAAACATTAATGTGTTGTCGGACTTTTGGACCCCACTGTATATCATAATGACACATGATATCATATATATATATATATATATATATATATATATATATATATATATATATATATATATATATATATATATATATATATATATATATATATATATATATATATATATATATATATATATATATATAGATAGATATATAGATAGATAGATAGATAGATATCATGTGTCATTATGATATACAGTGGGGTCCAAAAGTCTGACAACACATTAACACATTAAAAACGTTTGGGCTGTTGGGTGTTTATTTTGTTGTTTGTTTTTATGTTTTTGTATTTTTTTCTTATTTGGAAATAAACAGAAGGTTTTAGAATTTTGAAAGATTTAAAACAAAGAAAGTAAATGTTCAAAAACATATTTAATATTCAAGATTCTGTACTATTTCTAGGTCCCTATTTAAATGTAAGCAAATTTGTGAAAAAATGTCAAACGAATCTGCTTTGTACAAAAGGTCAGATTTTCCTCATGCCTAATGTCTTCTATTGAAGCATGTGTTTAGACAACACTCCGATGGATTTGATCTAAAATGGATCATAAGGTTTTGCACAAAATTGTGGAGTCCATGCCAGCTCGAGTGCACACTGTCATTAATGCAAAAAGGGGGACATGCCAATTACTAAGAAATGCTTGCAGAACATTGGACCCCACAATACATGTCAATTTCTTTTATAAACCTTGTGAACTTGCTAGATGGAGAAAACACACAGAATCACATTCAAGTTTAACACTTGTTTTCTTAAAAATTAGTATTTTTTATTTATTCAGAAACAACATTTCCATTTCATTTCTAAATATAAATATAAATATTTCTAAGTTTCTCTGTAAATTACAGAGGAATTTCTTAACATGTTAATTATTATTGGATTTCATAATGAAAAACAATATCACAATAATAATAAAAAAGTATGTCCGGCTGGGGGAAAAAAACAATAGAAGCCCTCATAGAATTTGTAATGGTTTTAATGGTTATAATGGGAATTGTATTGGTTTTAATGAAAACTGTAATGGTCCCTGTGGGTCTCTACTGGAAATCTGTTGCCTTCTATTGGTGGCACGTTATGTCTAGTGGATACCATTAAGTACCAACAATGGTAATGGTGATGGCTTTAATGGTTAGCTGATGGTTTGTAATGGTATTTGCAGTTGAACCCATTAGAATTTCTGTGATGGTTTCTGTTGTTTTGTTTTTTCAGCAGGGTGGTATTTTCTTGATTAAACATTTTTTAATTATATTCCAACAGACTGTTCTGTAAACGGTTTAATTCTAACACCTTTTTACATTCTTACAGTACACTTTATTTCCACTTTGGAATCATTTTCAGTTCTTGAAATCGGTTTATTCTCCACACTGAGGCAAGAAAGCGAGTATCAGTGCAAGGTCGCCATCTTGTGGCGAAGCAGGATAAACACAACGGTTCGTTTCAGCTAGGTTGATTTGGCGCTGTACAGCAATTTTGCTTGTTGATGTCTCCACCGGCCTGCAGATGGCTCTGCATTAATACCACACCCAGCATAACGCGGAAGAGGATAACGGGTAACTAGGGGAGTAAATATTTTGCCATAGTAGGAGGGTTTCCATTCAATGTGTGTGCACGGCACTGGGCGTGAGGGCTGCTAAGGGAAGAGTGCAGCTGTGTTTTTAAGTTTACGTTACAGTGTTTTTACCTGACAGTGTACACATTAAATAGACATAGACTACTAAACTGTAAAACAATGATCTCCATTCCTCTGTTTATTACTTTGTGGACCGCTGGTGTTTTTTTAAAGCAAGGAACATGTTCTGTGCAGATTATCAGATCGCCGAGAGTAGCCAAGGTGAGAGTGTATAGCATGAAAGCTAAAATTGGAAGCATTAATGTAACATGTTGTATGCCTGTCAGATTGTAGGCTTTTCCTGGGAGAACTGCGGAAAGGTTGATGATCCAGCTGTTATGAAGAGTCTTGATTTGTCTCCAGATCCCATTAACATTCCAGGAGATTTGACAGCAAGTGCATCTGGGACAACCTCTGTGGCTCTGGTGTCTCCTCTCTCTGTAAGCACTGTACACACTTTCACACTGAAACCAGGGGGACAGGCTGAGGTGTTTCTGCAGGATGGGATCCTAATTAATGCTCACAGTGCAATGTTTTTGTTATATTTGTTATAGCCATGTAGATCCAGTGCGAAACGTAGGCACAATTTGGGCACTTGGCATAAATTTGATGCACCATTCTGTTAACATCACTTATAAGTGGAGTTATTTACTTCATATCTCTATGTTGTATCACATCTTGTTGCTGCAATGTTAGAGTCACATGTGTCTCGAATCACAATGAATACAGGAAATGGAGCAAAATAGATAGCACACTTCTGCTTTTTGAATCTTGCCACATATGGCTGTTAGTTTGTGTCTGAATTAGACTTTAGGCTTTTGTTTTTGATATAGCCTAGCACCTTAATCCTCAGATGTCTATGCCTATTTTTGCCTGTTTTTGATACCTAGGTTCTCCAGTAAATAGAAATGCCAGCATTTCAAATAGATATATACATTATATGTTCGTCTTTATTTTATTTATTTATTGTTTTTTGTTTGTTTGTTTGTTTGTTTGTCAGAACAGATAAGTTGACAGAACACTCAAACTGGTGGTGCATAACTTATTACTATAGGGACTGAATAACAACGTGTATGTTAAGTTAAAAGGACTGATGTTTGTAGTACAACTTATTTCTGCCTTGAAAACCAATCAGCAAATAAATAAAAATACAAAACTCTGTCAAAATGCAAAAGTAAAAGTCTAAATTATGAACCGATATGTTATTAAGCAACATGATCTTTCGTACCATTATAGACTTTTTACTGACTAATCTGTAAAATCATCTGTGTGACCTTGTTTAAACCTAAGCCGGTGTGGGAGTAGATTGTCTGTTTTTTTCTTATGATTATTGCCCTGTTTGTTTTTCTCACTTGTGACTATCACATGGGCCTGTAGAACTGATAGACCAAGCAGATTTCATGTCAACAACAGGATATAAGGCCAAACTGCGGATTCATCTGACTGAGTCCTGAGTGTTACTGTGTGATTTTTCTAACACATGATGTGTCTCTGATAAATGTTATCTCAGGTAAATGTCACTCTGGAGAAAGAGGTGGCTGGTTTCTGGGTCAAGGTCCCATGTGTGGACGAGCTAGGGAGCTGCCACTATAAGGATATCTGTGATATACTGGACCAGCTCATTCCTCCAGGTCAGGACTGTCCTGAGCCTCTGCACACATACGGCCTTCCCTGCCACTGCCCCTTCAAAGCAGTGAGTGTCAACACTTCCACACACTTTAAGCACACTTCCAGTCAACTGAAGGGGAATTTCACAAATCCTTCTTCAGCTTAGAATGAAACCTATTACTGCATAGGAATGAGAGCCTTGGAAAACTTTTCACATAGTCAGACTTTCTACTGTATATGGTTCTAAAAACTACAGGCTTTCCTTAACTGAATGACGTTTTTCTTTTGCATATAAAGTATATATAAAGTAAAGTTACCCCCTAAAGTTGAAAAGAGAGAAAACTGGACAAGATTTCATTCCAACTGTAACACAGGAACATTGTGGGCATTTTGACACCCTGTATCTGATCACAAACTCTGTTGATTAGGCTTATGTTCACGTTTCTACAGCACATAACTATCCAACAACTTGATCAAAGTATGTTGATAAATGAAATCTTTTCGCTATACGTTCTACACACATGAACTGAAGGAGGCTTAGGCTGAATGCTTATTGTGTTGACGTCACATGATGCATCTTGGCCCAAATCTGCGGAAAATCTGCTGTAATTTTGAAAAATTGATAGTTCCTCTGAATATTACAGAGTTTGTTTGATTTTGCATTTATTTCTGTGTTTGCAAAGTTGCAAAATCCTGAAGGGACTGACAGGAAGGAAGACTAGGAAAGGATAGAACATAAAGAACTACATTTCCACATCTTTTAAAATTTAGTTATGGTTTCTTAAAGTTGATAGTAGTAGTTGAGGTTAGTAGTATAATTTAGCTTTTTTTTTATCCACTGTTGATATGTTTTAGTCATGTTTATAACTTCAACACTGTGCTGTTTTTGTTTTGTTTTTTTCTTTTTCAAGGGTGACTACTCTCTACCTCAGTCTGTTTTCTCCCTGCCAAAAATGGAGCTGCCTTTCTGGCTAACCAATGGTCAGTACCGTGTCCAGGGGGTGCTGGGAATCGTAGGCAAAGAGCTTGGATGTCTTAAAGTTACCCTCACTCTACACTCAGATTAACAAGCAGAACAGAGAGGTGGTGTGGGACCCTTTATCACACAGTGCATGCATTCTGTTGAATAGTGGTACAATTTAGAAACCTGCTGAACTGGGGACTTACTAATGTGAATATCTGGTTTTCATTTGAATTGTGATGAGTAAAATTATCACATCTAATTTGGTTTTATGAGTGCAGTTCTGAGCCTGTTTTTAATCTAAAATGATTATGCATTTATGATTAACTAAATAAATGGACCAGTGAAAAGCTCCTGCACTCTAACAATGATTTCGAAGTTTACATGATTTAAGATGTAATTTTAATGTCATCAAAGAAACAGTCATTTTTAGTCTTTGTTAATGTGTCTTTCAGGGGAAAATGTCATCTCATATGTTTTTAATTTTTTTAAATTAGGATTACTTGTTTATATTGTGTATATATTTACTGTTTAGTGTAACCATGGGGGAAAAATAAGCAAAGAAAAACCTGGAGGTTTTTCCTTGCATGATGTAAATCTTGTGATGAGGAACATCCTGATATTATTAGTGTTGTTCAACTCTGGGCTTTTGCTTAAATTTCTTTTGCCTAAAGCATTTTTTACATGAAATGTTTTATCAATAAACAATTGTCAGAGATTTGTCATAGACCTTCACTGAAATTATGTTAATGTTGCATTTAAAAGTGTTTTCTCTTCTACTTTCCTTCCTTTAGGCAAGGCCTTTTCAAATATTTTGCATCCAAGAACCCATTTAACTGTAAAAAGAATTCCATGGAACAAAGATTTATTTTATGAACACAATCCAACTGTTCAGATATTAGCCACCTTATTTAAACACATTTAATAATATTTTTGACTATTTTTTGGAGCTGTGTTTTTTATATATATATATATATATATATATATATATATATATATATATATATATATATATATATATATATATATATATATATATTCCTGAAATTTCAAGTTACAGAACACATTTTTATTAAAACTGTCATTAGTTTCAAGTTTAGTTAATGTATACTGTAGGTGTAATTAGTTTTGTGTTACTGGGGTTTGGATGAGACCCAGTCAATTCAAATGACCAGTCAAACAAGCTATAAACAAACTATAAGAACTCAATGGAAAATATAATTACTTTAATAACTGTGGATTGTAACTTCCACCACTGTAGCAATATTTTAAAAATCACAGATCCCTTGGCTGTGCTTCTCCAACCTTGCTTTGATTGCATTAGGCAAGTGATTGATGAATTGTGTATAATATACAAAAACGTTTTAGTTGTTGTTTACAACATGCCTGGCTGATTATACCTGACAGTGTTACTGAAAATGAGGAAATTGTTTCAAATTGAGATGTGTTCATTATAAGCAGCTACACCGAGATGCTGGTATTCTACACTTTGAACACTTGGTGGTGACAAAAACACTGTTTTATCATATGTGCCTGCATTGTCTTTCAGTATGTATGCATATAGTATAGTATACTACCTTTGGTGTATCAAAGCTACTGAGACCTCTGTCAGTTGAAAGTTTAATTTGAATGAATGGAATGTCATTTCTTTTAGCTTACTATAGAATTCATAATAACGTTCCTACATCAAAAACCATAATAATGTATAAAATGCATTGTTTTCAGTTATTCAATAACAAGCCTTAACACTTTTAAATGAAGTTTCTTCACTCACTTCACTTAGTGAGCTACAACCATTTACATGCTTTAAGATCAAAGAGGACCAAGTGTAGGAAAAGAAATTGTAGTTTGAGCTCCTTAATAGAAATTAATTTAAAAATCAAAATTGTAAATTGGATATAAAAAGTCTACAAACCCCTTGTTAAAATGCCAGGTTTTTGTGATGTGGAAAAAAAATAAATAAATAAAAATGAAACTAAGTTCATTCATGTCAGAGCCTTTTTCACCTTTATTATGAAATTGCAACATATAAATATCAAGTGACAAATGCCCAGAAATGCTTTTGAGAAAAACTTCTTTTCCTTTCAGCTGTTCCCTTCAGGGGTCGCCACAGTGAATCATCTGCCTCCATCTAGCCCTGCATCCTCTTCTCTCAGACCGACTACCTTCATGTCCTCCTTCACTACATCTATAAACCTCCTCTTTGGTCATCCTCTCGGCCTCCTGCCTGGCAGCTCTAACCTCAGCATCCTTTTACCGATATACTCACTCTCCCTCCTCTGAACATGTCCAAACCATCTCAACCTGGCCTCTCTAACTTTGTCTCCAAAACGTCTCACATGTGCTGTCCCTCTGATGTACTCATTCCTGATCCTATCCATCCTCATCACTCCCAAAGAGAACCTCAACATCTTTAGCTCTGCTACCTCTAACTCTTCCTCCTGTCTTTTCCTCAGTGCAACTGTCTCCAAACCATACAACATCGCTGGTCTCACTACTGTCCTGTACACCTTTCCTTTCATTCTTGCTGGTACTCTTTTATCACACAACAGACCTGACACTTTTCGCCACCCATTCCAACCTGCCTGCACACGCTTCTTCACCTCTTTTCCACACTCCCCGTTGCTCTGGACTGTTGACCCTAAGTACTTAAAATCCTGCACCTTCTTTATCTCTTCTCCCTGTAACCTCACTGTTCCACTTGGATCCCTCTCATTCACACACATGTATTCTGTCTTGCTGCGACTAACCTTCATTCCTCTTCTCTCCAGAGCAAACCTCCACCTCTCTAGACTTTCCTCCACCTGCTCCCTGCTCTCACTACAGATCACAATGTCATCCGCAAACATCATAGTCCATGGAGATTCCTGTCTGACCTCATCTGTCAGCCTGTCCATCACCACCGCAAACAAGAAGGGGCTCAGAGCCGATCCTTGATGCAGTCCCACCTTCACAGTGAACTCCTCTGTCACACCTACCACACACCTTACCATTGTCCTACCGCTCTCATACATATCCTGCACCACTCTAGCATACTTCTCTGCCACTCCAGACCTCCTCATACAATACCACAGCTCCTCTCTTGGCACCCTGTCATATGCTTTCTCTAAATCTACAAAGACACAATGCAGCTCTTTCTGATCCTCTCTGTACTTCTCCATCAACATTCTCAAAGCAAATATTGCATCTGTAGTGCTCCTTCTTGGCATGAAACCATACTGCTGCTCACAAATGCTCACTTCCAAGAAAAGGAAAAAAAAAAAAAAAAAAACTTCCAATTCCCAGCTTGCATAAGTGTGCACACCCTTTTATAATCGGGAATAGTGTTCAGAATCAACCAATCACATTCAAACTCATGTTAAATACTAATTAGTATAAAGCTGCCATCAATTATAGTGACTGATTAACCCCAAATAAAGTACAGCTGTTCCTATAGGATTTTTCTGACATCTTCTTGGTAACATCCAACTGGAAAAGCCATGGGCCCCAAAGAGCTTACAAAGCAGGATATACCATGGAACACTGTAAAGACAATAATCAAAAAGTGGAGAAAACATGGCACAAGAGTGACATTACTAAGAACAGGCGGTCCCTCTAAATTTGATGAGAGAATCAGGAGAAAACCGGCCAGGGACATCATTAAAAGAATTGCAGCCATTTCTGGCAAGTACTGGTTGCTCCCTACATGTGACAAAACTCTCCCTAATTCTTCATATCTCTGGGCTATTGGGTAGGGTGGCAGGATGGAAACCTTTTTTTGCCAAAAAATAAATGTTAAAAAATACATCCAATCTCACAAAACCATGTGGAATAATGTGTTATGGTCTGATGAGACCAAAGTTGACCTTTTTGGCCATAATACCAAAAAATATATTTGACACAAAAAAAAAATCACATCACAAAAGAACACCATCCCCATGGGGAAGCATGGTGGTGGCAACATCATACTTTGGGGTTGTTTTTCTTCAGCTGGATCTGGGGCTTTAATCATGGTGGAGGGAATTATGAATACCACCAAATACTAATATCAATTTTGGCACAAAACCTTAATGATTCTGCTAAAACTCTTAAGATGAAGAGGAATTTCACCTTTCACATGACAATGACCCAAAGCAAACCTCCAGATCAACAAAGGAATGGCTTCACCAAAACAAGATCAAGGTTTGGGAATAGCCCAGCCAGAGTCCAGACCTAAATGCAATCAAAAATCTGTTGGGTGACCTGAAGAGGGCTGTGCACGGGAGATGCCCAGCCTGTTTGACAGAGTTAGAATGCTTTTGCAAGGAAGAATGACAAAATATTGCTAAGTCAAGATGTGGCAAACTGATGCTGATGCTGTGATAAAATCTAAAGGTGCTTTAACTAAGTATTAGTTTAGGGGTGTGCACACTTATGCAACCAGGTTATTGTGCATATATTTTTCTTTTTTCCCCCTAAAATGATTCTTATTGTTTTTCACTTTAATTAATAGGTTAAAATTTCACAGTAAAGGTAGAAAAGGTTCTTGCATGATTTATCTTGGTTTATTTTTTTTTACATAATAAAAACCTGCCATTTTAACATGGGTGTTTAGACTTTTTATATCCACTGTATGTCATATGGCAAAGATTTATTACAATATTACTTATACATAGTTATACAGAAGGTTATACACCAATCAGCCATAACATTAAAACCACTGAGAGGTGAAGAGAATAACATTGATTATTTCATTACAATGGGATCGTTCAAGGGATGGGATATATTAGGCAGCAAGTGAACAGTCAGTTCTCAAAGTTGATGTGTTGGAATTAGGAAAAATGGGCAAGCGTAAGGATCTGAGCACCACTTTGATAAGGGCTGATTGTGATGGCTAGACGACTGGGTCAGGGCATCTCCAAAACGGCAGGTTTTGTGGGGTGTTCCTGGTATGCAGTGATTAGTACCTACCAAAAGTGGTCCAAGGAAGGACAACCGGTGAACCTGTGACAGGGTCATGGGCACCCAAGGCTCATTGATGCACGTGGGGAGCTATGATAGAAAGGTGTCAGAACACACAGTGCATTGCAGCTTGTTGCGTATGGGGCTGCATACCCACAGACCGATCAGAGTGCCCATGCTGACCCCTGTCCACCACTGAAAGCGCCTATAATGAGCACATGAGCATCAGAACTAAACCATGGAGCAATAGAAGAAGGTGGATTGGTCTGATGAATCACATTTTCTTTTGCATCATGTGGACATCCGGGTGAGTGTGCGTCGCTTACCTGGGGAAGAGATGGCACAAGGATGCTCTATGGGAAGAAAGCAAGCCGGCGGAGGCAGTGTGATGTTCTGGGCAATGTTCTGCTGAGAAATCTTGGGTCCTGGCATTCATGTGGATGTTACTTTGACACGTACCACCTACCTAAAGATGTTGCAGAGCAAGTACACACCTTCATGGCAAGGGTATTGCCTAATGGCAGTGGCCTCTTTCAGCAGGATAATGTGCCCTGCCACACTGCAAAAATTGCTCAGGAACGGTTTGAGGAACATGACAAAGAATTCAAGGCATTGATTTGGCCTCCAAATTCCGAAGACCTCAATCCAGTCGAGCATCTGTGGGATGTGGACAAATAAGTCAGATTCATGGAGGCCCCACCTCGTAACTTACAGGACTTAAAGGATCTGCTGCTAACATCTTGGTGCCAGATACCACAGCACACCTTCAGAGGTCTTGTGGAGTCCATGCCTCGACGGGTAAGAGCTGTTTTGGCGGCACAAGGGGGGCTTACACAATATTAGGCAGGTGGATTTAATGTTATGGATGATCAGTGTAGCTACTAACATTGTGCAAACTGCATTTTAATTAATATACAAAATCTAACTGAAACTACATTATCATCAAAATCACCGAACATATACTGGCTGATTGACTACAGAGGGGTAAAGGAGAAACAGTACTTTTAAAGCATTGCCTGAGGTGTGTGAGGTAAATTATGATTTGTGACACACTGCTTTACAGAGTTGTGAAAAAGTTTGTTTTTTTTCTTTTAAATGAAACTGCCATACAGCTGTAATAATAATGTACCGAGTGCTGAAGTCTCTATAGTGCAGTGTGCAGGAGGCTTCATCATAAAACTTGAGCCTGGCCTCTTCACTTGTTATAATCATTCCTGACATTCCTGAGTCTGCAAAAAACATTCCAAGTCATTCATCATCAGCATTATTCCAGATGGCCAGGTGGATCTCTGCCTACAGCAGTAACCCCCACCCCACCCCACCCCCACCCCCTTCAACAAAAAACACAAATTTTCTTCTTTTCTATGAGTACATATCATCCAGTCACCATAGCCATTTGAACTGAATAGAAATATTAGATATTATTGTATCTTGTACTAAATTATCAGTAACTACAGTGATTGGTGTTGGGTATGTGTGCTTATGACATAATGCACATTGTGCTTATAAGACATAATGCACTCCCTACATATTCCAAGTTATAATGCTGTCACTTCATTTCAGTATTTCTGTCTCATGTTTCTGCCAGTCTGCAAGAAGCAGAGGGCCAAATTAATAGAATATAGATTAGATAATGTGCATTGTCAAGCTGAATCACACCAGTCAGTTTCAGGGAGAGTCTGTTTCAGATACCAGCCAGATTCCAGACATTTTCTTGTAGCGAAACAAAAGAATTTTTAGCATGCAGGATTCTGAATGCTGCCAAAAAAATGTCATTCAATTCAGTCCAGGTAGAGGAGACTATGCTCAGTCCAGAACCAAAAGATCACTGGAATCAAAACTATCAGAGTGGTCATGGACTGCCATTTCTCATGCATATTTTTCAGCAGTTAAAGTATATATCGCAGTTTTGATTAATAGAATATAATATGTATGTAAACTATAATTAAATTATAAACTGATTTGTTATACTAATTTATTTTTAAATGAATCTATTTCATTATTCTGACACCTACAGTTATACTAAGTGGTAGACATTCATTGCATGAAGTTCATGTTGCTGAAACCACTTATAGATTATACCTACTGTATATGTGTATGAGAGAGAGAGAGAGAGAGAGAGAGAGAGAGAGAGAGAGAGAGAGAGAGAGAGAGAGAGAGCTCGCTCACACATGGCCTTGGACTGGGAGGCAGTGGAAAGAATGTTATCTCAAGCCGGCAGAAGAGTTTCAATGAGCCATGGCATAGATTTTACAAGTCTCTGGAACTATTCCCAAAAATATTCTCTCAAGTGGTATGTTGATGATGGTGGAGAGTGCTGTCTAACACATCAGTGCAAAATCTCTGGATTCCAGAAAGGTTGGGTTGAGATCTGTTGATTGTGAAGGTTATGGCATAAGATTTATGTCATTTTGATACTCATCAAACCATTCAGTGTGACCTCATGTCCTATGGGTGGGGACATTGTCGTCCTGGAAACTCCCATTAGGACAGAGATTTTTCATTATGGGATAGAAGTGATCTATTAGAATGAGTTTGTATTCATTTGCAGTGACACTTCCCTCAAGTGGACCCAAACCATTCTAGCAAAATGCATCCTACCGCATAACAGAGCCACCGTTTTCTCCTTAATTTTCACGGCAGTCTGTATACACTATATGCTCCACTTACTATTTATAAGTGAATAATATTATATTACTATTAAGATTACATTGCATCATTTGATGGTTATATATGAAGAATGTTGTTTAATTATCTTCACTCAATGAAATCTACAGTTATAACTTGTACTATTTAATCTCCTTGTGCCTAATTTCATTTGATAGGTCATAATGTCTCTTTGTCTCATAATGTTTTTGCCTCTACACAGCATTGGTCCTAGTTTAAGTTTGAGCTTCTCACGTTAACAGTCACTGACCTCATATGTAATTAACTTGTATCTTTGGCTTATCATAGTGTGAAAACAAACTGCTTTATGTCATTGCAATGCTGTTGTAAATGCACACAGCAGTGTAAAAGGTGATTTATCTGATGGCTTGTCACTTTGTTATTTCATCCAATGGCTGCAGGGCCTGCTGCTAACTGAGACTCTACAGCTGCTAGGCCTTGGAAAGTTCCTCTGCTCACACACAGCAACAACTGCGTTTTTATGTCAGATTAGAGCCGCCCACTATAAATAGACTGCGTTTTGACAAAAATGAAAGTGTTTCAGATTCCCTAGATGGCCCCGAGCAGAGGTACGCTATCACCCTGATGCTTAATATAAACCAAATAAGCAGGCCAAGAGGCCAGAAATAGATCATGGTATGATCAGGCAGAAGTACTGTGACCTATCATACTGTAACTTATTCCAGCATAGTGTGATCGTTCTCAAATGGTAGAGTTAAAACTCATAAACATGATGGCCATTTATGCAGTTTAATATATGATCAGATTTAATGTATTGATCACATTTAATAATATTTATTCATGAAAACTCTATGTTTGTAAATTCTTCAATAAATGTGCACATTCACTGTCAATGGATTTCTTTACATTCCCACTGAAATCTCAACAATTTACAGTTAAATTCAACTTGAACCAAACTGCAATTTTAATGAAATTATATAACGTTTATATGATACAAAATGTTTTGAAAATGTTTTTGTACCCAGTTTGGGTTTTGTGTCGAAATGAAACAAAATAAAGGCTCTGCTCCAATAAAATAAAAATAAAAATAAATCAAAATAAATCAAATAAATGATGACATGATACGTGGCTAATATTTGAATTGATTTATATTCAGAAATGTGTGCTTTTTTAAGTTCTTTGTTTTAGCAAAGATAATATCAAGTCAGTATGCTTGTGTGCGAAAACATTAGCAAATATGTTTCAACTTAAGCGAACCAACACTGATACAGCTTCATGTTAAAATTTTGTGGTGACCAACTTTAATGGTAATTACGGTAAAATTCAAATCTCACAGGCGCTTTTAAATAACTTTTTTTTTTTTTAAATAACAAAGTTTCCGTATCTTGCTAGGTTGGTTGTTTTGTTCAAAAAGCCATACGGTAGTTTGTCAGGCTACTTCCGGTCGTGTTGCTGTTTTATTAGGTTAATGCTGGTTATTGAAGTGTGACGCGTCGCCGCCCTGCGCCTGCACTGCTGAGTGAGGAGGTAAGCTCGTGCGGCTTGCACTATTTTGAACGCGAGGTTAGGCAGTCGGGTAGCTTTCTATCTCTCTCGCCTCACTCAAAGCACAGAGGCGGCAAGAAAGGCATGGGCTGTTACAATAGCAAAGTGTGTGTCCACGTCCGCCGTAAAAAGGTACGTTTTTAAAAAATACTTTCAAACATTTTCAGGTTGGTTTCAGAGTAAAAGTTTGAATGAAAAACTGAGCTGAGTGTGAGCGGCTTGTGAGCTCCCAGAGCAGAGCAGAGCATGCGAAACTGGAAATGAGTTGTTGTTGTTACTCCTCAAGCTGCTGACTTCCTTTCTCAAAGGAAAAGATGTCAGGTTTAGCGGTCTGTGTGGAAATTTTCAGTTGCAATTTCAAACGACCTCGACTTGTGTATCTTTTATAATTAGAAGCACATGCTGTGGGGACAGACGACGGAATGTTTTTGTCTGGTGTTTAATAATCGGCTTTGTGCTCAAGCACAGAAATTAGGTTTTGATGTTGGGCTAAATAATTTCCGCTCAAATCTGCATAAGGCTGCCACTCTGCTTGTTGCACCATTTACGAGGCTATTTAAAAACCTTACAGTTTACAAATAAAATTGCAACACCACAACCACCCGTGCTGGCCCAGAAGTACTAATCCCAGTTTTTCCACACTTTTGCCTTTTTGTGTTTTTCTTTTGAGCAGAAATCATTTTGGTGCTCTTACACTCTACATTCTGCACAAACTTTCTTAATGAAAACCAGAGGTGAATGCCATTAAGTGTCCTGTTACATTTAGTCATCCTTTCCTTGCCATCCTTCATCAAAGGATCAGGAAGGGCGTGATTGATGTTGATGTTATCCAAGATTGATCTCGGATTTGTGTGTGATCTGCTGTCTGTTTCCAAATCTGTACAAGTTCTAACGTGATCTGCAACCAAACTGAAAGTGTTCATCATGTTTGTGTGTTACAGTCACTTCATTCTCTCTATCCTTTAAGGGCTTATTCATTTGCCTGACACAAATTGGACTAGTTTTAATCTAAGCCCAGAAAACCAGCTCTGTGTATTGTGGTGTGTGGTTGACGTACACATTCCTCCTAATGTTTAAGGGCTGATTTGATTAAAACAAATAACACTTGCCCATGAAGTACCAAACGTCATGGACGAGGTTTAATCTGTCCAGAAATCCAAGCTTAAAGCTTAGATGACCACGAAGACAAACTCGTCAAACAGGCCATGCCTTGAAACATTAACCGAAATAATAAGCCGTGTGTGTGTGGTTGACTTGGCCAACTGGAGAAGTGTGAAGGTCTCAATAGCCTAAGCAAGGGAGCATTAGAGAAGCCCTCTGGCAGCTTCATTCAGATCACTGCAAAAACAACACGGGGCAATAAGTAATAAAGCCACACCAAGTGTTCGTCAAACTTTTCACGGCCCACTTCGGCCAGTCAACAAATGTGGCATGGTCTGTTGCTTTGAACTGGTTCAAGCAGTAAAAATCCCATGCATAAGGTCCTTTAGTGTATACTGTGAACTATGTTTAATGTAGTAAGCAATGTAATTGAAGTTTTCTGGATGTATTGACATCATCTGGGTTGTGGTTTTAGCTTTTACATGCTTCACTTGTTTCTGACAGATGGCTTCACGGAACACTTGAATCTGCTGACAGCCTTGTCAAGGGTTCATCCTTGGATTTTCCTCATTAAATGATTACTTAAGGCATGCTCCAGATCAGAGTTTGAATTCCACATGAACTTGTCTGTAAGCTTGCAAAGCAGGATTTCTCGTATAGAAAATAATGTGAGTCCATGTGTAAGTTTAAAAGCTGTAGGGTGTAAAAACCGAGAAATGGGAGTTCAAGTTTTCCTCACTGAACTGTGCAAAGTGGTCCATATGTGAGACATCTTGCATGGTGTGAGAACATTTCGGGTCTATTCCATGCACATCTTTTTTTATCTTTGCCACAAACGCTTCAAAACCTTAAATCACCTGTGGACAGCAATGGCCTTGAAGTCTTAAACATTCACAGTTGGACCACAGATTCTTGCAGATGACTGGGGGAGTGTTCCCTTTGGATTTATACATGAGCTGCTGTATTTCAGTGTGTAAAGAATAAAAAAAAAAAAGTATTCCATGGTAGTAAAATATATACCCCTTTTGTGTCAGACCTGTCCAGTAGAGTACTTCTATATGGTCTGGTTATCATCTGTTATCATATTTAAAGAATTCTGCAGTGAAAACCATTGTATTACATTCAAAGTTCCATTTCTTCCCATCTGTTCATGCACATTTTGAGTAGATCTAAGAAAGCAAGACTCGGTAGAAGTCTCTTCCATGAAAAAAGCCATTTTCATATTACTTTTTGAATATTTGATAACTCTTCTCACCTTCTAGAAACAGTCAATAACTTATCTACTGGGAGGAAATACTCCGAGTCCCATTCTTCATACTCGGATTAGTGCATTAGTTGGACTGGATTGTTGTCGGACTTGTTACCAAGATAGAGATCTGTCAGCTCAGACAGGCTCAGGAGCAGGCTTATTCAACTTAAACAAGAATGAATTGCACATTTAGAAAAAGAAGTTTTATCATGCACATGACAAATTAATCCTCGTATTAAGAATTCCCATATGTTGGTTAATTTATGCTCTTGTTCAAAGGAAGCATGCCCACGATTTGAACAAGATTATAGCTTAGTCATAAGGGCAAGTTCATATGTCTGTGCTATGGATTTGTCCATTGATAGACGTATTTAAAGTAAAGTATTATTAAGGGGATGTGAGACATGGTGCCATTACCACCCAAATCTTGTGTGCAAGGAAAAAGAAAACTTATTCCCATTAACTAATTGCTGACTCAAGAATTATCGTTTCAATTCTTGATATATATTTCCTATCAGTGATGTTCCCTGTCAGTACAGACAGGGTCACTGGTTAAGATTTTGATCAGAAAGTAGTGAGTTCAAGCCCTGATTCCAGAGGGCATCATGCCAATAGATATGACTGATATTAGAAATCTCTCAGGCATCTCGGCTCTTTCTAACTCCCCTGTGGGTTGGATTCCTGAAGCTGAATCTTTGCATTATTGACATTAATTGTAATTTAACACAAAATGAATATTGGCGTTATTTCTACATTTTGCTTCTTTATCAAGTCATTTATGTAGCTTTTTTTTGTGTGAAATATTTCTGTTATTTCATGATGTTTTAGCTTTATTAAAACTTCAAAATTTTTGGGCGTATGATTAATCCAGAATCAGTCCCTCCAGGATTTTGCGATTGCAGAAATTAACGCAAAATCAAGCAAATTCCGCAATATTCGGAGGAGCTTGCAATTTTTCAAAAGTACCCCAGATTTTCTGCAGATTCGAGACAAGGCGCGTCATGTGACGTCATCACAACATGCATTCAGCCAAAGCCCTCTTTGAGTAACGTGCATCGAACATGAGTACAGCTAAATGGTCTCATTTACCAACAAACATCACTGCGAAAGACCGTGCAAAATAATTTCGTGCAGTTGCAATTTTGCCAATTTGAGTAGTTTTTCGCAAAATAAAAGCGCGCAGATTTTTTGAAAACAGCTGCAGCAAAATCAAGCATTTTTGGCCGCAACAATCACAAAAAACTCGATGAAATCCTGTATGGACTGCAGAATACTGTAATCAAAGATCCGCATCAAATAAATATTTCCTCATAGTATTTTTAGAAAGCTTTTTGATTTAGTCTATTGACTGCAAATACAGAACTGTGCATTTAGGTTATGGGGGAAGAAGAAAATATACAGGGCTCCCAGCTGTGATATAGTCTGAGTCTAGTTTAAATGTTAAATATTGAGATGTGTTACTGTAAGAAAGCATGGCTCTCAAGCAAGAGTGAAAACTGCTGATGTGTGTAGAAATGTACTGATATATTTGCAGTTTTATTTCATTTTCCCATTAAGAGGAGAACGAGTTGCATGTGTAAGGCATCACATCATTGAAAAAAGAAATCGATTTTAAAAATGCATTGCCTGACTACATTAAAACTGATGATTCCAAGTGATTGAGTGGGGGTTGTTATGTATTTTCCCTCAATAAAATGCAATCTAGCTTGGGGGAAATAGTCAGCAACTATTTTGTTTAACTCATCTGTTCAGTAGATCAGTCCATGTTCCTGTTTTATAAGCAACCTAAGTTTGTTCAAGCAGACTTTCCTCTTTGTGGCAGTAGGGGAGCACATGATCTCAAACCATCACCAACAAAGTATGCAGAAAATGAGAATTTGTTAATATTAGGAGCTCCTCTGACAGGCTGTACCTGTAACATGAGATTACAGACCTGACTATTTCTTTACATTTGTTAGCTACTGGCTACTCATAGGGTAATTAATATGCAAGCATTAATTCGAAAGGGGAATGTTTTACCAACTCCATCTGGTTTTTCCTCTGCCTGTCACTGCTTTTCCTTCTGTCTCGCTCTGTTCACCCTGACCCCAGGTTGCATTCATGTCACTGCCAAATAAGAAGCAAGACGCGTTCATTTTTCAGAATGGGTTACTAAAAAAACTATATGGCCAGACGTATGTGGACACCTGACCCCCACACCCATTTGTGGGTCTTCCCAAACTGTTGCCACAAAGAAGCACACAATTGTATAAGATGTCTCTGTATGCTGTAGCATTACAATTTCCCTTCACTGGAACTAAGGAGCCTAAACATGTTCCAACATGACAGTGCCCCTGTTCACAAAGTGAGGCCTATTAAGATTTGTGTGGTTTGCCGAGGTTGGTGTGGAAGAATTGAAGAATACAAGTGGCCTGCACAGAGCCCTGACCTCAACCCCACTGAACACCTTTGTGTTGGATGAACTGGAATGCTGGCTGTGCCCCGACATCAGTGCCTGACCTCATGAATGCTCTTCTGATTGAAACTCCAAAATCTGTTGGAAAGCCTTTTTTGGAGCTACATCTGGAATGGGATGTTCAACAAGCACATATGGGTGTGATGTCCAGGTGTCCACAAACCTTTGGCCATATAGGGTATAAAGATATCTTTTAATGGGGTTAATTGTCCTTGGGCAGGCATCAGTATGTGCAACGCCAGAGTATCACCTATGTAGATGGAAACTCTGGGTCTGACCCCAGTTTCCGAACAAGCTTGGATATGCGAAGAAAGAATTTCAATTTACTGTACTTGAATATATGAAGCTCTACCCCTTACCCTTGCACTCAGACAGCATACTTGCATGTTAGGGCCTTGGTTTTGGAGGGAGAACTGAAATGAGAAGCTGTATTTGTTTAGAATTTGAGTTTCAAAATAGCTGGCTTCTTAGGTTAGGCTCAGGGATGGAGTTAACAATTACAGGGTCGACAAATGAACAGCCCAGCCTGCCTGGGACAAGCAGATTATTTATCAGGGCTATTAAGTTTTTTTTATTCATAGCAGCCTAGCCGACAAATAGGTTCAGTAGGCTGCTGAGAGAGTGGTCACCAGCATTTTTCTTCTCTTATCCAGCAACCAGAGAAAGAAAAAACCATAAGCTCTGCTATTGCGAAACAAAACCAGTAGCTGCGTCTCTTTATAATGTGCTTTGCACTGGTGTGACATACGCTGACTAGCGTGCACTACTAATTTTGAATCCAACTGCCTGCTGCACTACATTCATTGTCATAGTCTGGCTGGTGGTAGGAACTGTTTTTACTAGACAGATTCTTTAGTTTGCATAGATGGCAGACAGATCAGGAAAACAAGGGGTGTGGAAGCACTGACCAAACCAGGTAAAATAAAGCGCAATGCAAAACTATAACTCTCCCACTAGCACAAAACACCGTTACCACCTATTTAAATATATCAAGAGAAAATGAAGACGCGGCATAGAATACAGTTAATAGCCGAAACGACTTGCTGTGGGTTGGTTAATAAATCAATGATTGGTCTCCACCTGAATTGCAATTTTTGTTACAACTTGTAGGAACTCCAGAGAAATTGCTCTCTTATTAGTATTTCTATGTATTTGTGAAACAGTGGTTTTTAAGTCTTTTTTTTTTTTTTTTTTTTTTTTTTTTTTTTTTTAAATTTTATGTGCATTATAACACCCAGCCTAAAATCTCTAGGATTCGGATCAATTGTACAGCTGCTGATGTTTGAAGCTTTGTGTCCTCAATAAATGAGTTCACAGAAATTGCATGCATTATAACTGTATGCCTGATCAATTTTTGACTGATGCACAAGGCAGTAATACTTGCAATCATATATGTTTATATAGATGGAAACTCCTATTGCCATATCTAGTAGTCTATATGGCAAATGTAACTCAGTTGGATTTCATCCTCAATAACATTTTAATGTTTGGTTTCTAACAAAGATAAAACCTAGAGCTGGTCTAAGGGTACGTTTGCATGTATGTTTAAACATTCTGATAATGGGGATTTCTCTATCAGAGAAAATGCTTCACAGGCAAGTCCTTGTTTCTTTTTGATATTTTTATCCATAAATATGGAGAATAAAGTCTATAAAGCTTTAAAATGACACCGTAGGGTTAGGGCTAGGCAGGTTTATATAGAATGAATGAATGATGATCAACTAATTGATGGGTGGTACATGCTAAGCATTGTATTTTTCATGGACATACATATGTTTATTTAAAATTAATACTCGTACATAATCCAAAGTAATGTACATTGAAAGCTGTCATGAGGAGAAGACTAGCAAAATAGGCAGAACTAAAAGAAGAGGCCGCAAGCTTAAACTTATTTGCAGATAGACAGTCATGGTGTTTACTGCAGTAAGCTGGGAGGTTGGTTAGGTAACCAGATGGTATTTTCAGTTCTTCATGGAATTAGTGGATGAAGGTGTTCATGTGAATACATGCAAAGTAAACTATTCAGATTAGGTTTGCTGTGTGTTGGATATAACTATTCAGTTTTTGTTTCCAGGTATTCGCTTAAATAATTTCTGAATATAGTTCAATTCAGTCAAATACATTTACATTTTTTGGAATGGTTAAACTCCATAGTATCGATTTTTGAAGTCGAGTTCAGGCAGTTAGGAGCTGTAGGTAACATGTTTGGATGCACAAGGGGCCAATAGATGACCACTATTGATGCCTCCAAATAAGCATTCTCAGACAAACACTTAACAAAAGAAATGAACATTTATTTTGGTGAATTTATTTTAGGGCACTTCCTAATGTCTAAGTTTTGTATGTGGTCCTGCTGTCCCTCAAGATTTTATTCCATATCCATAGCAAGCTTGCTATGTATAATGAACTGAGCAGTGGATGAAAATCTTTCTAATGACACAAGGCACATCTTTTTACTATACAATTTATCGTGTTCAAATGATCAAATTCACCCCTGCATTAAATTCCTACCACTGTAAGCAAGCTTCATTGTTGTAAATTCAGTCTTTTCTTTGTCTCCTCACTCAAGAAAAAACAAGCAAAGTATGAAACCCCTCTAAAGGAGATCAGCAGCGCTCATGATGGAAGTGGTGAGTGGTTTCCTGTCCCTTAATGCACATCATATTAACATGCTAATGCTCCTTTGCCAGTGAGTGTTTGAGAACAAAAACATGTTTTCACCCTTTAAGCATGTAGATGCTATGCTTGTTGTATTAGCATTGACAAAAATTTCAGTTTTGTAGGGATGCTACTGGAAAAATAGCAATACCGTAATGCCAAATTAGCACAAAGTTACGCTCCTTATAAATTAGTTTAGATCGTTTACCATATCCAAGGATATGAGTGACATGTGAAGGCCAATGTATGGTAACCCATACTCTGAATTTGTCCTCTGCATTTAACCCATCCAAGTTAGTGCACACACATTAGGAGTTGTGAGTAGTGAAAACACACACTACAAACCGTAAACGCACCCGGAGCAGTGGGCAGCCATTTTTTTGCTGCAGCGCCCGGGGAGCAGTTGAGGGTTAAGGGCCTTGCTCAAGCCCAACAGTGGTAGCTTGGCGGCATATAGATGTGTTTTTTTTGGCATGAAGGAGGTTAGGCTACACTACCAGTAGCTTGGTGCCAAACTAACATTTTAAACCTATAAGGACATTTGTGGAATTAGCAGTCATGGCGCTAAAGTGATCAGACCTTCAGTGGTCTGAAGTGAGTTGCAAAGTTTTAACATTATGACTTATACTGTACATGAGAATGCCTGACATAGGGATTAGTCTAAAGACTGTAGCAAAGACATGTGGTCATGGCAAGGATTTATAGTACAGCACAACATTTAACAGGACAAAAGACAAAACAGGCCATGGTTTCACCAACTCCTATGGAATCACTGCCCTACAGAGGTTCAGACTCGCAACACACCTGATCCATGTGAGAGAGAGAGAGACTGAGATTTATGAGCATCTGCACACGACTAAAGACAGAAGAACATAAATAGGAAACTCTGCAGGGCAGGAGGTCCCCTTCACCATTAAGTGCTTTACACAGTTAAGAAACAAGCCTGGATAAAACCCTGTTGCCTCTGTGAATAGAAGTCTCCTTTGTGTTCTGGAGCAACTCCCATTCCGTAATGCCATGAAAAAGTAACTTTGTATATTATTGTGTAGTTCTTCATGAGACTAATGAAACATGTGAAACTCTGCATTGTAATGCATTAAGACAAGCAATGTGATAAAAACAGAATTGAGTAATACGGAGACCAGTTTATTCTTTTGTGGTGCAGATTAAGACCTGCTGTGGCTCATTACACTGTTGTTGCTTACCAGGAAAATGCCCATCTGAGGAGAAGGACTCTGGTCCAGAGTCACAGCTGGAAAAGTATGAGTGGCAGCTGAAAATCTTGGATGAGGTCCTAGCAGCTTCAGGAAGTGAAGAGCGAGACCAACTTCTGAAGGATCATCAGCACGGGGACCTCTGCGTGCTAGTGCGCACTATCACTGAGATGGTAAAGCTCTTTGAAATGTTTAGTCTTCTAGTTTATATACATGTGCCTACATTGGATTTACTGGTTGAGTGGAAAAGCTCTTCTGGATCCCCGCTGCTGTCTCTGGTTGTAGTCTGCAGAGAAACCTGAATGTCAGGAGGGAAGGGAAGAAGAAGATATATGGAGGGAAGAACTCCTGCAAATGAATCATAAGTCTAATGTTGAACTGTTTTTCTATACGTGTTCGCAAACAGTTAAGGTAACCCGAACTGTCAAGTGAAAGTGAAGAAAATGAAAATAACAGTAGTTTTAAAAAATCATTTTTTAAAAATCTGACACTTAAGATTTTGTGCACTGCAGAAATGATGTATAGCTCTGCACAAGTGTTTCAGAAGGAATGTGTGTGTGTATGAAATGTCTCAAATGATAAATTGATTGTTAGTATAGACTAGGGCTGCACAAAAAGGGAAAAACAACGCAGCAAAGCTGTAAGAGAATTTTTAAATGCCCCAAGCAGCCACCTGTAGTGAGAAATAACAGTTTTATCCTAAACAAATGTTTAATATTATACACTGAATTCCCAATTACTAAATAAGTGATGACTAAATATATTAAATGAATGTGGCAAGTGAGTCATGGCTGTGCCATGTGCCATTTTGCTCATAACCTGCCAGTGACACAAAGATGGTGTTAATCACAGCCATTTTTTGTCCATGTGTGGCTTATGAGTTGCTGTCAGCAGAAGAACAGAAACATTGTCATGACTAATAATTTAACCAGCTACCAACCATACTAGGGTATTGTAGTACAAAGTTACTACTTGCCTCTGAATGTAAACCAGATCTTTCGCAGACAAGTTGCTTCAAGTTGCAAGAAATTCAGACACAGAAAAGAACAAACAAGACAGGAGATGTCAGCCAGTTATATATTGTAAAGCTGTCACTGGAACGCAAGACATGCCCTTTCCATTACACAGAGGGGGGATAAAAAGTAATTGGGAAAATTTCCCATTTTCTGTGTATTTGTTACCACTCCATCCTGTTTGGGGCTGGGAGCTTTGCCACATCTGTCTATCTTCTGACCAACAAAGCCAGACCTGTTCATTGAGCCTCTGTGGTCTTGTAAAGCTGGCTGTCTGCTTGCTAATACTCTGGAGAAAAGTGCCTGCATTTACAAATTACTAATTGCCAATGCATCCCTATCAAGCTCATTTGTTCTTTGTGCAGTTCTCTGACAGCTGTCATCATGTCTTCTACAAAATCACCTCCTGGATGCCAACTTCTGGTTACGAGGCTAAGCATTCATCTTCAGTTACTGAAGCTTCATCACCTCACACGTTTAATACTGGAGACCCTCAGTGTTCATTATAATGAAAAAGCCAGGGTGCAATTATTATTATTATTTTTTATTATTAAAAAAAAAAAAAAAGAAAAAAAAAAGATGCATAGTTCATCGTTTCTTTATGTAATATGTAGTGGGCCGGTGGTTTGAAGGCTTTTCTTTTGGTGCAGCAGAGTAGATTTATCACCTGTCCAAAGCCACATCTTCCCCAAGAGCAGTGAGACACGAGCTGAAAGCCATATTTGTTTTCCAGCTTCTGAAAAACTGAAGTAAACGACTCTGCTTGACATATGTGAGGCTTGAAAGTCATGTGGTTTATACATTATCATGCCAACAGGTGAAGTCTGAGACAGCTGCTGAGTTCAGTGCTGTTCATGAGAACCAGGTGAAGAGTTCTGCAGAACAGCACCAGAGAGAAGTGGAAGGTATGTGCCCGCAACTAATCAGCAAGCATGCACTTTGCTATTTATGTACCCATATAAAATCAGGTACATGTTTTCCCCCACAGAGATGAAAAACCTTCACAATGAAGAGAAGAATGCTTTGCAGGAAACACACACAGCAGTTGAAAGTGCTCTAAAGGTACCTCAGTTGTAAAATGAAACACTGCAGTCCTGGCTGTTCTAGTTTACTCTTTATGAATTGTATATGGGAAAAGAAACTATGTCTTAGTATGAAGTGTTGCACATACCAGTGTGATGTTTGAGTGATGTTTTGAACTCTGTGTGAACTCTGAACAGGAGCAGATTGAGCAACTGATGGCAGACTTGAAGCTGTTCACAGAACTAAAGCAGCGAGTAAAGGATTCCACACTGAAAAGAGACCTTCAAAGAAACATACAAGTAAATTTCATGATGATAAATGGGACAGAAATGTAGTTGTTCCCAATACATTTCATATGATTCTACAATGTATTCAGTAAGAATGCAACATTTGCTTGTATCATTGTATCTTGCCCTTTCTATGTTAGACTCATGGCAGCCCGGGTGAATTATGGGAGCAGGAACAGGAGAGTCTGCTAATTGTCATAGAGATGAAGAGCGAGCGTTTACAGGAGCAGGGAAGCAAGCTGCGGCAGATGGAGGCCCTGGTATAAACTCCCACTCACCATTTTTGGTCAGAATGGAAACGGATGACCTCTTCCTCTTACACACTCAGGCTGGATTTAAAGTTCCAGTTCACCAAAATGCAGAGTTTCAAAACAACAGCGCTGAAGCTCCCTGTTTAGGCTAAATGAAGCTTCTTTTATGTTTAACTCTTCAAACTCTAGACTTACAAATGCAAAGAAATAAGAGAACAGTATTTTGGGGAGTTTTGGAAAAAAATCCTATTACAAATATTACAACTGTAGAAACATTGATTATATTACTTATATGGACTCAGCAGGGGGCACGGTGACTTAATAGTTAGCATGTTTGCCTCACACCTCAGGAGATGGGGGTTCGATTCCTGCCGCCACCCTGTGTGTGCGTGGAGTTTGCATGTTCTCCCCCTTCTGCTTCGGGGGTTTCCTCTGATACTCCAGTTTCCTCCCCCAGTCCAAAGACATGTTATAGGCTGATTGGCATTTCCAGATTGTCTATAGTCTATGAATGGGTGTGTGAATGTGTGTGCCCTTCTATCTCGAGTCCCCTGAGATAGGCTCCAGGCTCCCCGCGACCCTGTGTAAAATAAGTGGTACAGAAAATGTATGGATAAGGACTCAGTGGCCAGTTTATTAGGCACCTCTACCTTGTCCCTACATTCTGGCTATGTCAGATACACAAACCATATAGGTGCCCTTTATTTATTTATTTTTTTTAAAAAGATATTTTGAAATACTGACTGTAGCTGTTCGGTTGTCCTGTTACCTACCATCTATCTTATTCATCTGTGAAAAGGGACCATTGGACCACTGACAACCAGTGGATTGTCTACAGTGGACAGTTTCTGCAACATGAAATACCATGCCACTGTCTTGTCAGTGTTACTGCTGTGCTGAGAATGGTCTTCTACCTAAATGATATATGATTGTCAGTGGCCCTCTGGTTGTCCCTTTCCACTAATCGATGAGGTGGAAGGTGACTGACCAAGTGAGCAAAGCTCCAAATTGATTGACTAGTAATTATGAATCTTCAGCATTCACAATGGTATCAAGATGTATCAAATAAAAAATGCCATTATGTTTAGCGTGTTGAGCTGTGATTGACTGGCGTCCCATTCAGGATGTTTTCCCTCCTCGTGCCTAGTATTCCTGGAATATGTTCTGTATGCTCATTGCAACCCTGACCTGGTTAAAGAGGTGAACGAATGAATTAAATCTTTAGTACGCCAGTACACTTAGCATCTATAAATGACCTTATTTAGGTGGGTTTTTTGGTTGTTGTTTTTTTAATGTATAATTCACCAAATCTGTATTGTGATGGGTTGGACAAAGTAATATTGAACTGTGTTTCTTAATAACAGGCTTGCAGACCCACAGCCCTGTACAGTTTCAGGGTATTCCAGATGTGAAAATGGGCATCCCTACTCTAGAATGATCATTCATTCATTCATTTATTAACTGCTTTATCGTGGTCAGGGTTACAGTGGACCCTATCCTGGGAAAACTGAGTTAATTGCGTGCGCACACACCTACTGTAGGTGCAAATCAGAATGGAATGAGTGCAACAGCAATAAATTATACAAAATAAACCCCATGATCCAAAGAAATTACTCTCAAAATCTTACATCTATGCATGACCAAATAGTGTTTACCAGATGCTGACTGAGCCATTCGAGACTAACACGTGCGTTTTTACTGACTGGTGAAGATCCTCCCATATATATATATATATATATATATATATATATATATATATATATATATATATATATATATATATATATATATATATATATATATATATATATATATATATATATATATATAATATATAAAAAAATATATAAAATCTACCTACCTACCTACCTACCTTGCCAAACCTCTATGACCATCAAGCACATTTTACTGAACTGTAAAACTTTTGGAACTATCAGACACCGATTTTATTCAGAGACTTGTTTAACAGATTTTTTTTTTTTAAAGTATCATCTGAACAGATTTTACAGTTTTTATCTTGTATAAATTTTAAGTTTTTTATTTAATATTGTAAAGATTTATTGATGAACCTGTGTTTGCCGTGTGAATAGCCTGGTTACTGACATGGTGTTAAAACTAAATAAATAAATAAACAAACTGTAGGTGCAATTTAGAATGATGTGACATCCACCTGTTTGTGGGAGGAACCTTGTAGTCTAAATTCCATGATGGCTGGACATTAGTCATCTAGTTTTGGGTTTTAAATTTACTTCTCTGTCAAGTTGTTTGTTCAACAAATACTTCTTGATCATTTACGGCATTTGGCAGACACTCTTATCCAGAGCGACTTATATTTATCTCATTTATGCAGTTGAGTATTAAGGGCCCAACAGTGGCAGCTTGGTGGTGCTGGGGTTTGAACTTATGATCTTCTGAGCAGTAGACCAACACCTTAACCACTGAGCCACCATCCATGATCATGCCCATGTTGTTTTCTCAGGTTGAAAAGAATCTGGCTTTGGAAGACCAGGTCCTTCAGGTTCTACAGCAGAATGAGGACCTAAGAGTTCGGATAGACAACTATCAAACACTAATACAGTAAGCAGTTTTAAGCCTCCCAAACTCCCATAAGCCATTTGTGTAAAATAATTAAGAAAATCATGCTCCAGTGTACCCTTTACCCTCATTCTCATATTCCCGTTATTTAAACAATTCCAACAAATGCTAGAAGATGCATAACTTCTCTAAATTTACAGGTAGCCAAATGTCATGACGTAAAATGAGTTTTTCTATGACTAGTACTGCTAGAGAAAGTGAAATAGAAATTGTAAGAGAAATTATTATATAGTAGCTTTAATGTAAACGTTTCTTTATTTTCATAGAAATTGGGACTTTTTAAGATGTGATGGGACACTCATTTGTTAACATGGAGAATGCTTGAAAATTATCTTGTACTTCCCCATAACCTGTTCTCCATTCTTATTCTTCTTGACTCTTGTATTTTTCCCTTTTTCAGCCAACTGTCCAAGGAGCAGAATGAGCTGCAGGAGGCGCTGGAGAAGCAAACATTGCAAAGCCAGAAACTTGGTCAGGAGAAAGAGGAGTTGCTCTTTAAACTCCTCCACCAACGGGACTCCTGCTCATGTTTTCACATACCCACTGAAGTTTCCCCAAGCTGACCTGGTCTCAGCTCCAACATCTCACACACTGGACTCCACTCACCATAGCCTTCTGTGTTTAAACTCCAGAGTGAAGCAACCTGTGCCTCACAGTTTTAGCTTGCTGCTGGTTTCTTTCCAAATAACTGTTTTAAGGAAACTGTGGTTTTTATGCCATGCTGAAAGTGACTTATTACATGAGTTTTGCATATACTCAACCAGCATGTTACAGTTGAAATCAGTCTGACAGATTTTTTTTTGTATTTTAGTTTGGTTTTTATTTTTTATCTTATATCAGTAATCTGTTTCATTTTGGAATAACAGTGGATCAATCTACATTTATACTGTATATGTGTAATATGTTATTGTATGTCTGGGGTTTGCTGAGGAAATTTTAAATATTCCATTTTCCCAACAGACCTGAATCAACCCATGAAGGGTTTGATAATGGTGTGTTGGTAGTAAAAACTCCATTGTGCAGGGCAGAGGATTCTGAGGCACTTGAGTGAGAACCGATGCTTTGTGACATGTTACTGGAAAATGTATACCACATTAGCATGATGTAACGGTTATTCCAGGAAACTGACATCAGATGATGCTTTTGTCTTTTTTTTTTTCTCCCCCAATGGTCCTTTTTGCCTTACAAAAGTCAAAGCACTTGTAAGTGTATTTTAAAGCAATAGGATTTTTTTTTTCTGCTTTTCAGATGCACTGGCACTTTTACAACAGTATTCGTGTGTATGTATGTATTTGTATAAGGAAGATTGTGGGCTTTTGTAAGTTGCTGGCACATGTAAGACCTGTTTGTTTGCATGCATAGACTTGAAAGTTCATTACTGTAAATTCTGAGCACATTGATTTTTTTGTTAATTGAAATATGTCTAACTAGTGAGTCACTGTTTTGAGTCTTTTAGTGACTACACTGTCAGGTAGGAGAAAATCTAACTTTACAACATGTGCAGAGCAGTGTCGGGCAGATGCTAGAGGATCACTGCTTTTTAGATTTGCATTCAGATGTTGGTCAGAATGAAGGTGTGTATATTGTCCACTCGTTTTCTTCTTTGTGGCCCATTTTCATGTTCTGTTGTATGTTTACCTCTGAACAAGTGCCTTTTTGCTAGGTCTTCACAAAGAAAGGCTCAATAAAAGCTGCACCTGAGGTGTTTGTGAAATGTTTTGGATAATTAGTGTACAGTGGTACACATAATCAGGTGTCTTGGAGTGGCCTTTTTTTTGTTGTTGTTGTTGTTGTTGTGCTTCCAGAGCTGATGGAGAGAGGGAGAGAACTCCTGTAGATCGAACTTAAGTCTGTTGAAAAGGACCTGAATGTAGATTTGCGTGCCGGGAAATGCAGCTACTGTAATGAGATTTGGCCAGTAGGGGGCAGAGCGGTGACTATGAAACCGAGGCACAAAACAAAAGGTGAAGATTAATTTTCTCTACTTGTAGACTGTGTCTGAAATGACAAATAATGGCATTTTAGCGTTACAAAAATTGACATGACTATAGGATTAGCCTATCACATGAGCTCGTCAATCTTAACATGTTCTGTGTTTATGTCACGTTTTACACTGATTAGAATCAGACACCAAGTGCGTAAGCAGTTCGTTATATTTCCA
Organism: Cranoglanis bouderius; assembly: GCA_023630585.1. NCBI lineage: Eukaryota > Metazoa > Chordata > Actinopteri > Siluriformes > Cranoglanididae > Cranoglanis > Cranoglanis bouderius. The sequence goes on from CM042561.1 coordinate 9,722,792, forward strand.
TACTTCTGAAATGTACCTGTATTTATATAAGAATACTATACTGAATCCCGGGGGGACGAAAGTCTTTATTTTGGCTACATGGTCTCTCACCCTCGAGGTGCCATGAGCTCATGTTGATGGTTAACAAGTGACCCTTTTAGCGTTGAGTCAAGTTACCCAGACGTGCACTTTCACTGTGGCCCATGCAGAGAGAATGATTAGTGCGGCTCTGTTCTTGCCAAATAAGTGCAGCAGAGATACGTGATTGACATCCTGATTGGTGATGTGTGCCCTGTTGTGGCCCCTTTTCCTCCTCAGCCTCTCTGCTCACTTTGCGGGGTGGGGAACACGCTCTCTCTTCCTTCAATCCTCGCCCTTGTGGAACGGCTGAGCGGATGTAAGAGGATCACTTGCACTATGGCTGTTTGACATGTTGGGACAATACCTGGCCAGGCAGTGGGATAAGTGCAGGTTAGTCCCCTGCAGTGATGTCACACGGTTCCCAGAGCATTTAGCAGCCACCTGGGAGGATCTCCGTGGCCCGAGAGGAAGCACTTGAAAGGGATACGAAAGCAGCACAACACGCTCGCAGACCTGTAGTCAACACAGCGTCCTGTTACAGCCCCTTTCCTGCAAATAGAGGTGCTGACCCATCTGCACTTAACATTTCATGCCAATAGTCTTCCAACAAAAAAAGGTGGATGAATTAAGTGCCCCAGCTTCTTTGAGATCTTTCCAGGATGTCTCGGATTCTCTCAGCGTTTCAAGCAATTAAGCGGTTGTGGGTTTTTTTTTTTTTTTTTTTTTTTAAATGTATAATCTTTAACTTACTTAGCAGGATTGTGTTTTCTAATAGTATTAAAACTGCTATCCCTTTATTCACTAAAACAGACTTATTTCTGGAACTTGTTATAGCCTTAATTAGCCATTTTTTCACTTTTTAATTTTGGTCATTCTGAAAAAAAATCTGTATAGGTTATTAGAAATTAAATATGAACTTAATACAGGGGATAACCCGAAGATATCATTAGATAACATCAACCTCCTTTTCAAACTTAACTGAAAAACAAGTGCACCGTTTTATTTATTTATTTATATATATATATATATATATATATATATATATATATATATATATATATATATATATATATATATATATATATATATATATATATATATATATAAAATCTCCCCCTCTCTCTCTCACACACACACTATATATATAGATAGATAGATAGTTAGATATAGTGTGTGTGTGAGAGAGAGAGAGAGAGAGAGATGCGCGTTGGTGAGCGTGTCGTTCATAAAAATACAGTTAATAGTTAAATTAAGTAGCAAAACTGAAAACAGCACATTTTTTAATAAAAAAAACGGATAATTATGCTCTCGGTGTAAAACAAATCACCACTGTATCATTATTACTCCAATTTTTGGAGTAATACAGTGCGACATGGCTGGTTGGCAGTGTTTTTGATGTATTTGTTCACACGCCGCAAATAACAAATTTTAACCAACTATTAAATAACTAAATAACTATTAAGTAAATATTTATAACTAAATATTTAGACAAAAAAAGGTTGAAAGTTATGTTTATTTTACTTTTTTTTTTTAAACAGATTTCCCCATCCAACATCTAACAAGTAAAATGAGAAAACCTATAGGAGATAGAAGGAAAAGGGATAGAGAGCAACAACAATAACGATCATCATCATCACTATAATAATAGGCCTACTAATACTATTACTAATGATGACGATGGTAATAATAATAATAATAATAATAATAATAATAATAATAATAATAATAATAATGAACGCAGCCTTCCCAGCCCGACAGCAACTATCAAACAGGTCGGCAGACAGACAGACAGAACTACAGACAGACACATGAGAGAGCAGGCATGGGCTTATTAGTCTTGTCATAACTGTAATGTTTTTAGTTTGAGGGGCGTAAAGTTAGAAATGTGTGCACGTGTTGCATGTTATCATAATAAATCAAGTTTCTTCTAACGCAAACGTATTTTTACCTGAACTTGCCTTTGCATACATAAAATCGCTTTGTTCAATGCTTTAAAGTGGAAAATTTTAACTGTGATCACGTGACCTAGTTGTGCATCGTTTTGTCCAAATGATGTGCTCATCTTGTTTGAATGATCGTTCGTCAATTAATCTGTGTATGGGCCTACGTATTATTTTGTATACATGGACATCTGTTTATCCAACCAGGAAAACACGATTCAGCAGTTTTGTAAAGGCCCTACAGTTGGACTACCAACTGAATGAAAAGATTGTTTTCTCTTTTTTTTACATACAGCTTAACAAAATCTGAAACTATATGCTTTGTTGTTGAATTTAGGACGGTTTAATGTTGTCGGCTGACAATTAAATGTGGATTGTTTCCTAGCATATTTACAAAACAATATAATTTGAGATTATGAGCCTAATAGCCGCCTTAGGGAACATCTAGAAATACACAATAACAAAGCAATTAATAAATAAGTCTTGTGACTTTATAATAAATAAATAAGCAGTTTCGTGAATTAGGATCCTCCTAATGGACCACAAATGCTTCATAACATCTGCTAATGGATGTACAGTGTTGGTTTGGAGGCAAATATTCAGATGGATGAGCGGGGTTTTCTCTACACACCTGAATTTCTCTCAGTCCCTCAGTGCATTATTATCCATGTGAAAGCTCCAGTGTTCTATCTGTGCACTGCTCTGTAATGGAAGGCATATTCATTAAAGGCGCTGGAAAATAACGTGCTGCCATTACATCTGCTCCCATCCCGCCTGGGTTATGTGTGAAATGTGCTTCTTATTTATTTCAAATTCCATTTCATTGTCAAAGCGATGCTCATGGATTATTTTTTTTTTTTAAAACGAATCTATTCAGAAACCCAACCTATTGCCATGTGCTATTTGGGACTTGTGAGGTGTTTCATGCCACTTAGGCTTAGAACAAAAAAGGTGAAAATTGCACCCTGGGGAGAACAGCTTTGATTAAAAGGTGTGGTTAACTACCCCCTCCCCCACCGCACCCCCAACCCCTTATTTACCCGCCATGTTGTGCTCAGTGTAAATCTGATCTTAATTTCATTTAAACAGCATGGGAGGACCCTTTTTATCTGCAAGATTTTTAACATTCTCTACCAAAAAACAATTCACAGATCTAGCAAAGTAAGTAAGATCAACTTTAAACTTTTGATTTTTTTTTTTTTTTTTTTTTTTACAAACAATCCATCTTAGCCTGTTCTAAATTGTTAATCTGACTCACATATGGTACTAAAACTAGCCAAAGGTTTAGATCTTATTTATTGTTTGCTTTTTTTTTTTATTTAGAGTACCTGAACATATAGGCTATAACCAAATGTAGGCCTAAACCAGCCCAATAACAGCAACACTCCATATAGGCCTACAGATGGCCTGCCTCACACATACACTAACTCCAGCCCATATACAAGCCAGCTGGATGCTTCTTCACTAATTGCTAATATTGTGTGAATAGTGAAAAACTATATGCTTGAAAACTGCAACAGCTATATCATATCTCTCTACTGTAGTCATATATCCCAGGATCATATGCCATTTTCAGGAACTGCCATAAGAAACCACAAGAGGTCTCTGTGTTACAGTTGAACATATGTTACCAGTTGGACCGGTTCCTGTGGTTGCTTTCAAACAGATAACACTCTAAACGCCTATGGAAGAGCCACACTGTCAAATTTGTCAGGAATAATAGCAGTGCTCAACCCCCCAATCAATAAATCAAGAGCCTGGAACATTCTGTGACTCCGCTGTAGCAAATTTGGCGAATAAAATTATGAATCTCTATTGGCCTATAGGCTGAGGAACCCTGCTGCAAACTATTGTCATATCCAATCTTTCAAAGGAATATATTGCAGATGGGGTGGGGAATTTTTGCCTGTCAATGTGTCAACATGTTTGTCATTTGTTTGTCAGCAGTGATGAAATTGTCAATTGATGCTATAAATATGGCTATGATGGAATGGCATGGTACATTTGGTAGTGAATGAGTCATTTCACTTCATTTGATGGAGGTGCTGTAAGCTCTCCTCACACTCCTCCATATGCTTGATATGTTTCCGGTTGCTTGGGGGATATGGTGAGCTATGACATTTTTTGCATAGTTTCCATACAGGTGAAAACATGTGGAGGATAGACATTAGTTAATGGTATAATGCCTGTGGCATTTTGTCCTATAACAACTTACATTCTTATTAGAAAAGTCTACCAGAAACTCTTCTGGCAAGCTCTAACAAAAGCTGAATTTTATGTTAGGCTGAATTTCATAGTTCTTGTTTTGTTTACAAGTGTCTGCAGTTATAAACTTGCTTGTGCTCACTAAACAGCTTGTATTTATGTCATATTAAAAGGTTCAGACTGCTGTTTTAGCTTTCTGGGTACGAGGGCACCGAGGTGCCTTAAAATCCCTTCCCCAGTGAGTGTGAGTCTATGCATACTGTGCTGAAATCCTCCAGAGGCAAACTAATTACATGGATCAGGAACTTTGTGTGACTTATAAAACTGCCACCTGGGATCTTCATCCTAAGCTCTATACAGAGTCTAACACTGAACACTCCAGGTTGCAGCGTTTGAAGTGACCAGGAATGACAGAAACGAACAGGCTTACAGTAGATAAGTGAAGATTTCCAAGATTCACTGAGGAATTAACTGTACCGAGAAGATCTAGTAGCTCCACGTTGTCATTCATATGTACACTAAGTGTATACAAGTCTGCTTTCTAATGCTGAACGTTACTGTGAATTTGGCACACATGGACTGGGCATGGAGTGGCTCGTGATGCTGCGGCCTGGTGAGAAAAGACAGTTAATGAGTTGAGATGCAACTCCACCATTGTGCCAAACATTAGCAAGTTCCACTCACAGCCCAGCTCTATCTCTCCTTTCCACTCGCCAGTTTCTCTCAGCCTGTCAGCTCATGTCATCTCCCTGAAATAAAACAAATTAGAAGTCAGCCATCAATAAAGATCGTGCATGCTTCCTCCCCCCTGGAAGAACCCTTAGCAAAAGCTTCCTGCCAAGATCCATCAAACTGTTAGCGCTTTCTATTACTCATCTTCCAGCTGAGCTCAGGGATTTATTTCAGCAGTTAAAGTCTCCAAATGTGTATTTGCACGTTTGGACAAATATGTTAATTAAATTCTGATTAACGTATGATTCAGATACTGTTTTGACTTGATCACACATTTGCTTAAAAGTGGAAAATATTTTGTTGCACTTTTACTTAAAGTTGTTAAAACCTGTTTGTAATTTATTGTAATTTGAAAAAAAAAAAAAAAAAAAAAAAAGTTTTTTGTTCATTTTGTTAATTCTGTTGACACAAAGCATGAACATCAAATTGGATGCATGACCAAAAACAAACAACGCGTCAATATCAAAAGAGGAAAACAAACACAGAGGTGCACAAAGGTGTTTAAGACACTTAATTGTGCACACCAGGGAGTGGTTTGGGCTAGTTAAAACGTCTATTTAAGGGATCCTCACCTTGAGGGACTGCACTGGAAACATACGCCACCACAGGAAGACCCCAGGGGCTGGGCAGCTTCCCCCTCCTTCCAGCTCCTCTGCTCTACACAAAAGAAGAGGCACCCTGCCTTGACACCTGTCAACACATTAGGTGTCAAATAAGCTGGCTTTCAACCTGGACCAGCAGGTAACTGAAATCCTGCACTCGACAACACAGCTTTATGTCCCTGCCTCACAATGACAATTGGCAACTTGTGTCATCCATTCCCTCAAATCTGTGTGAATGAGTATAACTGTTGGGCTCACTAGGGGATCGAACAAAGTCCATTGAGTATTTTCAACTGTTGATCTGTTTTACTGTAATTTCCTACCCGCTGTACAAGTTTTGTTGTAGAAAACAGTTAAGGAGAGACCCTCATTACCTCATAACTCGTATTTTATTAGTGCAAGGACCCAGCAGCGACGCTTCCAGCTGTCAGGATTGCTATGGTATGGTACTAAATCTTCTTTTTTATGGATCTTAAGTGACAGTTTATCATTCTGAATTCCACAGGTGTCTTCCTAAGTTGGTCTGAATCAGATAAGGTTTGTCTGATGTTTGCCCACCTCGGCTTCAGACTTGTACAGCATTGATATACCCTAAAGGAAGAAATTGTCAAATAAAATTTAATTCATATCAAACATTAGAATAGAGAGAAATGTGATGACGGTGACTGTGGCATGGTTGTTGGTGCCAGATATTTGAGTTTTTCAAAATCTGCTGATATCCTGGGATTTTTACATATCACACTATAGAATTTACACAGTATGGTGCAAAACACAAAAAAACATCCAGTAACAAAAAACATACCTTGTTGATGTGAGAGCTCAGAGGAGAATGGCCAGACTGATTTTAGCTGACAAGAAGGCTCACTCAAATACCCAAACTTTACATCTGTGGTGAGCAGAAAAGCATCTCAGCATGCACAGCACTTCAAACCTGGAGGCAGATGGGCTACAACAACAGAAGACCACATTGGGTTGCATGCCTGTCAACCAAGAACAGAAATTTGAGGTTACAATGGGCATAGTCTTACCAAAAATTGGACAGTTGTATATCCATCCATTTTCTGTACTTTTTATCCTACACAGGGTCGCATGGAGCCTGGGTCTATCCCAGGGAACTCAGGGCAGAAGGACGGTGTGCCAAGCCATCGCAGGGCACAACTGCACACACACTCATACACACACACCCATTCACACACTACAGACAATTTAGAGATGCATATCAGCCTACAGTGCATGTCTTTGGACTGAGGGAGGAAACCAGAGTACCCGGGGGAAACCCCCGATGCACGGAGAGAACATGCAAACTCTGCGCACACAGGGCAGAGGTGGGAATTGAACCCCCAGCTACTGTGCCTATAAATTTGATATAGCACCTTTGATCTTTCATATATGTACAATGCAGCTCAAAGTGCTTTACAGTGTGAAGTAAAACATGGAGAAGTAAAAAAGCAATATACAAGAAATAATAATAATAATAATAATAATAATAATAATAACAGAAAGAAGAAAATAATATAAAATATAGGAATTATATAATTTAAAAGTGTGTAAAAGAGAGTAAAAGTACAATAAATAAAATAATATTGAAGCAATGGAAAAAATGGAAAAGTACCATTCCAGTAAAAACAAAAAAAAAGTAAGTTAAAAGTTAGTTAATGCTAAGATGGAAAAATAATTTATAGGGGTCCTTAATGCTCCCTCAGTGTGATGACAGGACCCTTGAAGTTAGATAGCTAGTAGGTAAATCAACACAACAAAAGTGTTCAGCTATCACTAACTAACCATGTCTGGTTTCAACATGGCCTTAATTGTTCTGTAAGTCACACGTAAAATACAGGGTGAAATTTCCTTATCATGATCACTGACATTTAGCCTAGATAATGACTCCAAACACTGTGACTGAGCAAGTGCTCAATGAGCTTTTAGTCTGGTCGAGAAACAGGTATTTGGGCTACAGGTTTCGCAACATGTGTGTAATGCGTCGTCGCGGCTTTTATTGTGTCTAGGTTGACAGGTTGTTTCATACCAGAACCAGTTTATATGTCTGCACCAGAAGGCCTGTAACACTTCTGCTTTGAAAACCAAGTATAGTTGATGGTAACACCCTGTATGTCTGAGTTATCTGCACGTTAGAAAAAAAACAGTCCATGTAATGATAATGGCTGATTTGGCAGTTTTGGTGTTGGCTTTATTCCAGTGTAAACTAAAGTACTTACTGAATAAATCCATCTGACATGGAATGATGGTGCTCCTGATGCCTTTAAGTGCTCTTCACAAATTTCCTTCTTTCTATTTTTACACTAACACAAAAGTAGTCTGCTAGCTAGCTTACATTGAAGAACATGTTATAATGACATTCACATTACTATGATAAATAATGATGTAATTACATGAATGTAACACATTAATTTTATTAATGCAAATGAAGCAGATACAATTCTCAAGGAGTAATTGCTCATTGCAGCAAACTTTGCTGTTGACTTCAATCAACTGTTGCTTTTTTGTCATTTGTATTTCTGATATGTCACAACTCAACTCATTTAATGATCTGAGTTTTTCATGTGGTATTTACATTTACGGCATTTGGCAGACGCCCTTATCCAGAGCGACTTACATTTATTTAATTTATACATCTGAGCAATTGAGGGTTAAGGGCCTTGCTCAAGGGCCCAACAGTGGCAGCTTGGCAGTGCTGGGATTTGAACTCACGACCTTCCGATCACTAGTTCAGCACCTTAACCACTGAGCTACAACTGCCCTCCCCTCTGATGGCACATTTACAACTCTGTGGCAGGCGGTTCCTGTGTGCTCATAATTACACTAATTACAATAGCGCATTAATACAAACTTTGTGCCAATGTACAAACAACTCTCTATAAATACTATGTTATGTTACTTTTCAAATTAACTCAGTCTCCCTGTCAAGGTCTGAAGTCAGTTTACTTTAGATATGTGTCTATGAGTCATTCTGAATTTAAAAAAAATATAAATACTGTTTGGCAGCCATGTCAAATATTTGAAGGACAGACAGCATTTCTGTTTGTCAGGCCCGGAAATGAATAGATCAAATGTCAGTTAAGATCTTAAATCACTAAACTGCAGCTCCAGATGACTGATACAGAAATGCTGCAATGGATTTCTGGGAAACATGAAGCATTCATGTGCCAGGGGGAGCTGACTCACTGAAGAGCAGTGTAAATACAGTTGTACTGCAAATGCCTCAGGTGGCATGGCGAATATTCAAACCACGTTCAGACTCGTATTATTTACCCTCACATCAGCAATGCATGGACTATTTACTGGGATGTGTTGAAATGAAATAAAAAAGCATTTCACTGACAGGAGGTTTAGCATCTGTAAGATTAGCGTCACCTGAAACACCCCTGTCTCCATTTGTCTTGCTGATAGCCTAATCGCTGTTTCCCTGCACTGCTCTGCTTGTTTAAGCTCACATAGTTCACATAATAATGTGGCATGGAGGATTTGGGCTCAGTGAGGTCCCATTTCAAGGACTGAACGTGAACTGTATCCAAAAATGATTTTCACAAACAAAATAATAGCATTCATTATTATTATTATTATTATTATTATTATTATTATTATTATTATTCTCTAGCTTTGGCTCTATATTGCGCTACTTTTGAGATTGTCTTTGTGTCTTTGTATAAGTTTGAGTACAAAAGTAAAAGAAGGAAGGTGATCTCTTTGCCAAATTATTATACACAGCTGTGTTCAAAATCACACCCTACTCAATATCCCCTAGTAGTCCTGTAATATAAGTGAATTTGCATGATTTGTAATTTCTTACTACACATATTTGTCATGATTTTGCAAAGGTGTGTTCACATTTCATCACATAGACATGATTTCACAATCTTGGCATTAGTCCAAAATAATCTATACACCACAAACACTACAGACAAAATATTTGGACGCAACACTACCTTTGTACACACTTTTTGAACATGAAAAGTTTTGTTGTCAAGATGTAATAGGAGCAGAGTGCAGTTTATATGGGTCTGAGCTGCCAATTAAGAATTTATCCCTGCTGAAAGTAAAGATAAAAGGTTGTGTGGGTTATTAAAATCTTTATGTAATGAATAAAGTAGTAAATATTAAAATATCTTTCTCCAGCCATGTCAGAAAGTCACGTCAATCACAGTGAGAGTACTGCATACGTTCAAAAAAATACAGAAAGGCTAGCTATGTGTTTTAAATAGCTGTGTTATACAATCACCATAATGACAGTAAAGGTTTGTTATTATAGAATAAAAGGATTTAACTAGAAATGTGCAGAAATACTGAACAGACTGCTTCTTAATTAAGAAACTGAACATAGTATTGCAGCTCTGTTTACATACATCATATTTACACATTCAAATGTGCCTGAAATGTGTTAAATTAGGAGTTTGTAAATAATGAAAAAATTGTAAATGTACCTACATGACTGGTATTAACAAAGACTACACAGGCTGCACACATGTAATATTTTACAGTAAATACAACATTTCAAACCAGTGCAACATGTTTTCAAAGAAATGTATTGCTCATACTAGAGGTTAATAAACACATATTGACTTGATTGTAAAAATAGATGGTTTTGTTTTGTTTCCATATGTGTAATACAGGCTACATGTCATTTCCAATGGCACTGGTGCATTATGGGTGTTCTATATCGTTTTGACACTACACACTTCAGGCCATTTTTTTTTTTTCAGACTTCAATATGAACTGCAATATATAGTGAATGTTCCATGTCTCTGAATATGGCATGTGTATTTATTCCCATGAGTTCGGGATGGCATTAATGGAAACAAGCTTAGGAAGTGTTGCCCTTTAGGACCTCTATACTGTTGGCAAGCAACTTGAAGTTAGTACTTGTCACTGTGATACGTGTTATATAATAAACATCACTAATTAGTGTCTAATACATAGACATACATTACTATTCAGGGTATGGAACAAGTGAGAAATGTTGATAATCTACATACGCTAGATCTATTTTTAAGTCCATTGCATGCGCAGGTTACAAGCTTGCAGCTTGCTTTAGTTATCTGTCAGAGTTAGTAGGAGCCTTGCCTGACCTTAGTAACAGACAGCTAGCTCTGATGATTAGGGAGGCTTCATAAAGCGTTAATTTGTGGTTACAGAGCTGGACGTGCCGCAGACAGCAGGCCCATTCAGTGCACGCTGAGGAAATCATCCCAAGCAGTCCTGGGCAAACACAGAAGGGATTAAGGCATCAAGCAGGTGAAAACTGACACTGACATAAATGAAAGCCGCTCTGTCATCCTCCTCTACAAGCACAGTGAAACCATGATAGTAATGGCGGGGGATGTGGACAGCCATCCCTGAACTGCAGGACTGCTGGAAGGTCTGTGTTTCTCCCCCTTTCTTCGAGAACAAAAAATAGATGAGGTGAGAGAGAGTGAGAGAGAGAGCGAGAGAGAGAGAATGTGGCATATGAATAATGTCAAGTTCCCCACGGGGGAGCACGGTGAGCTAAGGCAAAGCCTTCGGCTGTTGGAGGTGAGAAATGTTAATCCGGAATTAAACGATCTGGCACTTTACAAAATACGAGACAATTACACGGATAATTATACCAAGCCTTCGCACAGTGCCCGTGGGTCACAATTAGCATAATACCGGCTTCACACAAGGAACGTTCGAGCATCTCCAGGTGTGCCTGTTACAGTGCACAACAGACCTACTGGAGAGGTGGAGGGTGTGTGTGTGTGTGTGTGTGTGTCTGCCTGTTCGTCTGTCTGTCTGTCTGTGTCCTTCTGTATATCTGTCAAGGGGCACTTGTGTACAATCAATCACTGGCTCCAGAAATACTTATTCACAGTAAATTTTTTAAATAAATGCAAATTGTAATTCTCAACCACAACTATCCTGATACATCCTCAAGTTGTCAAGTTAAAATAAAAATGATGATACTATCTTCTTTTGAAGAAACCTTTTATAGGTGAGTACCTGTTTAATATGATTAAATTAGAGGCCAGCTTCCTCTGGGTTTTCCAAGAAACTCAACATGCCTCTGGGTGCATGTCTAAATGGCTAAACATGTTTAATGATGCAAAAATATTTAGCATTTTGTAAAAACCTGGTTTAATTAAAGATAACAAACAAGCAGTTATATCCACAGTTTATGTTCAGCCCATCAGTTCCTAGATTGTTCTGATTATGTTATTACACGCATTAACTCATCTGTTGACGTACAAATACCACAGGGCTTCTCCACAACGGTTTGCTGGTGCTTAATTGTTTGATTATACTAATGGAGAGCATAAAGGCAGATGTCATCTGTCCAACTGTATGTTACAGCTGCCTCATGACTACCATCTGCACAGCCAGCTTGATTTTCCTCATTAGGCTGCTATTATCTATGACAGATGAGAATGTCCATAGCCAAAACATCTGTCTTTATGTATGTACCTTAATGCAGTCTACATCAAGGGGGGTTATAGCATTTTTTTTTTCTTTTAGCAAATGGATAAAACTCTTAATAGTTTTCATCAAGGGATTTCAACAGCAACAGGTTGAATGGAAATAGTGCTGAATGTTTTTGTTTTCATCCAGGATGTCCCTTCTTGGTCATTTATATACTTATTTATGGTCTTACATGGAATGAAAATCCATCCTTATGTTCCATCAACAGCTACGAAAAAAAGTCTTAACGTCCCAACCAGAAACTACCGAATACGTGTTTGGTACTGCAACAAACAGAGGCTTTCCAACAACAGCATCCCTGCATGACCGCACCCACATTAAGTAACCACAGCTTATGTGGGCTGTTGCACTTTGATGCCGTTTGCCCATCCCATTGTTTAGCTGGCTTCTGTCCAGCTCCTGAGGACTGCTGTCACAAACCTAAGCAGGACTTCCTTTGCTCGGGGGCCTAAGCAGCAGGACCCCCTGCCATCCCCTCGGAGCCTCAACAGGAGGGTAAGACCAACAAATGACTCTCTAGAGACAAGTCCGATTTCAGCTATAGATACAAAACTTGTATCTATGTAACATGGTTGCATACAAAAGATATGCAACCAAAACTCTACAGTAATCGTCCTACTTATTACACACAAAGTGCCAAAATAAAACAAAGTGTGATTCATAGCCATAGACTGGCACTCAACTGTATCATTTACTTTCATCATGTTTCTGCTTCATTAGTCATATTTGCAGCTCAGTAAGCTGGTGCAACTGCACACTGCTTATTGCAAAAGGAATACAAAATGGCAGTAACAAAAACCAAAAACCAAGCTCTCAATTTTAACAAGAATTTCTTCTGGAATTGTAAAAAAAAATAGCAGCTAGCATTTGTCTTACCAACCTACTGGACACATGGTGAGTCTTCATGCTGAAAATTATGCAAGGCTGATAACTGATCCAGCGAGGCTCAGGCCTTATGCTACCTGGTCTCATCCTGATGCCCAGTCCTGCACTCTTGTTCTCCCAAACAACTGTGACTGTTTTAATTCCATTCGCTGATTAGCCCGAATCAATTAAAACCACCACGCTGGGCTCGACAACAGCACAGCATGGGGCATTTAGAAACACATTCATCAGGCCCTGCCTCTTAATCATGCTTTAATTACACCACGGATCTAGAGGGATGGAAGGCTGCGTTAGTGCTGGGGCTCCTGGTCCCTGCTACACAGAGAACAGCAGAAGTTAAATGAGGGAGGGAACTAGCCAGCAAGAGCTGAGACAAAAATAGGCCTAATTTTAAGGTCTTAATTTAAGGAGCTTAATGTTCACGCTGGCAATATACTTGTAATTATGCCCAATTAGGCACTAGAGCCTATCTTTTTTTTTTTTTCTTCAAAAATAATGCTTTAAAATTGCAAAATGACGTTGGTCTGGTTATTCAAACATGCTTGTTGCTGAGCACACTTGGAGATTTGAGAGATTTGATATTGATTTAAACAGTGAAACTATAACAAACTGGAACACATAAAAGTTTTGCTCTGCTTCCTTTGAAAATGTATTAACAGTTAGATCCCATACAACAATATGAGGTATCACTAATCTGGAGCAATCCAATTTCAAAGCAAGGGAGAACATTATTTTTACAGGGGGAAATCAAAGATGATGTAGTCCCGTCAATTAAAGCTGCTTTTTACCCCTTAATCCTGTGCTCACTGTGGAACATCTCCAGAAGAATGGGGAAAAAGTGAATCGCTTTAATGCCATCTAATGATGTTACCCTCAGAATAGCCCCATACTGCTGGGAACATGCTAATCCAGGCCTGGTCCTTTTCGAGCAACCGTTTTCAAACTAGCCGCCACTCCTCCCACTCCTAAACCCCTCATGTGGAGCGAGCACAATAGACACCTGCAGGCATCTCTGTCTGACCAGGTTCCCAAAACAACTGCCTCATTATGAACGGCAGTGCTGGGCCTCACTGTATTAGTAGCAGTAATTAGTCCAGCACATGCTGATGACTTCCTCTTCACACTGTGTATGCATTCCAGCATCAATGCCATTTTTCTTTCAGTTGGCCATCACGCTTAAGGAATACAGTAGCCTGAAAGGCATCTATGATAATGTAGGGCTGGAATACAGTTACATTTAGCCTAATAGAACAGGCCAGCACCAACATATCTTATATACAGTACATTTCCTATCAAATGTATATGATTACACAAAGCTTCTTAGAAATTATATAAACATCATAGTGTAACTATGTGTAACTAACCTTGAATTACCTTTGATTATTTGAGCACAATTACCTTGAAAATGAATAATGTTACATTTGAAGTACATCATACAGATACTCTCCTTCATAACAGGTTGGGGGACGAGGAAGTGTAAATCTTTTTTAAAAAGGTTGCATTAGAACTTCTGCTTCAAAGTTAAAACAGATTGGAAGTTAATTGGTTGCAGGAATTATGGCTAAGAAAATATTTACTTTATGTCATATGTTGGCAGTTCACTTTGTGTGACATTTAGTGTGAGATCCGCTCTTCTCTTCTTAGCACTTGTAACAGATTCACACAAATAAGAACCTCCGATGATTACATAGCCCATCTCTCTCTCTTCTTTTGGGAGTTGGATGAATGCTCGCCACTGACTTATCTAGGGAAACACAGTTCTTTCAGAGTGTCGGCGGAAGAGGTAAGGCATCTCAGCATGCCAAGAAAAGCCCTCGCAAGGGAAGAGTGGAAGACAGATGGCCCTTCCTTTTAAAAACAGTGTTTGGTGTGCTTCGAGAGACTCTAGAGATAGTTGTCAGTAAGCTAAGAGTCAGGAGAAGCAGATGCCTGTGCATATGGTTTTCTTCAAATGATCCTCTTCATCAGTGGGTTGAAAGCCTTAAAAGTTTTTTTTCCCTCTCTCTTTCTCATTGCTTGCCTTCATCCCAGCCTCCTACGAGGCTCCCAGCCTGTGATACGGGGCTATAGGGTCAGGTATCTTTGATTTGGAGAGCCAGAAAGTGTGGAGGACAACTAGTGCTTAAGCGGATGGCGATATCAAAAACAGGCAGGCCATTAATAAAGCAATTAGTGAGCGGGAAGTGGGTGTCTCTCATCGCTGCCGAACACTCATTAGGGGCCAGTCTGTGACAGATTTCACAAAGCAACCTTTTGTAGTCTTGGCTTACTGAGACCCAGTCCCCTGCTATTCAGGCTCTCAAGTTCTGCCGCTCTTGAGAAGGAGCGAAAAACACTATGGAGTTCTATTTTTCTGAATTGCATAATGACTTCTAAAATTCAAAATCTAAAAATAAAAACTTGTGTCCTTTCAAATGTCCTTGAATGTTTTGCATACAAAAAGGTTTTTTTTTCCCCAGAAGTAGGGAACTAAAGAGCAGGAGAAAGTTAACCTGCTTGTTGTTTGATGCATCTTGTTTACTGTTTATGATTTAAAGTGAAAAGGAAGACAAAAAAACACAACCGCACAAACACACCAAATAGAGTCAGTCATCAGGCAAAATATTATCATTTGCACTCAACATGGTGGATCTTGACAGCAGCCTTGATGGATATGTGCTGGGTAAAAATACCTTCCTCTTCCTGGCAGAGGTGCCAAGCCCTAAGGCAGAAGGGGGCGTGTAGTTGCGTGGAGCTCACCGCCACCTCGGAAGGCCCAGAGCAAACAATCTGTCGTGAAAACAAGATGGGTACCTTCATTATCAGCTCTCTCGCCCCACACCTCGGCGTCATCAGCAGCATGGGCTGACAGCTGAGGTGCCAAAGCCAGGCGGGCGGTGCCACACAGCACTCTGGAAGCTGGTACTCGCCCCACGGTCCCTGCTGTCCCAGGTGCTACTGATCACCCATGTACACAGAGAGTCACACTTTCACATAAAACACCTCATCCACACAAAAACATGCTTGTGGTTATAGTACATTGTGTAGCTTCTTGTTATTGTACACGGTGAGGTGTGTTTGTGGGATGGGCTGCTTAAGCTGCAAAATTCTTTATCCAGAAACATAACGTGTGAACCAAAAAACTTTATGGCAAAGAATCAAAACCATATTCCCTTCTTTTTATTCTTGAGTGTAGGCTGGACTGGAAAATCACTTTGCACAAATCCTTCCTGGATGGAGGTGGATACACCTTCTCCAGGTGACAGAGTTTTGTTTTGGTTCACTAATAACTCAACACTTTGTGACTTTCAGCTAAGCTGTTCAAGTCTAAGTGTTCCTCATTTCCTCTGTGTTGGGAGAAGCAGAACGTGGGGGTGCAAGGTCTGGGCCATGGCCTTCCCCCTCGGGCACTGCAGGTGTGTGTGAGAGAGGCAGACAGAGCTGGGGCAGCACCAGCATAAAGAAAGAAAAAATAAACAAAATGCTAGGCAGGAATGTGACATTAAAACACCACAAAAGCCAAGGCTGTCCGACCTGCTTTCGAGACCCTTTAAGCACCCATTGTGCTGATTCAGGCAGTTTAGCCAGAGTGAGAGATGAAGGAGGTGTGTTGTGAAGTTATGTGAAAATCAGGGAGAATCCCCCAAAGCCCCAAATCCAGAGGCTGAGAGTCTTTAATGTGCCTCATTTTTGCTGAGCCCATGCAACACCTTTTCATTCAAATTTGAGCTGACACCAGAGAGAGAGAGAGAGAGAGAGAGAGAGAGAGAGAGAGAGAGAGAGAGAGAGTCTCCATCAGGACCAGGTGTGCAGCTGTGTGGAGAAACGTGATGTTGGGTGTCGGTTAAAAGATATAGGTCTTTCAAGCACGTCACCAACTGAAATCTCTCAGCAGTTGCATTTTCACATGTTCAAATATTTGTAGGTGCGTGTATTGCACTTGCGTGTAATTAAGTTGTGTGTGCATGCAAGTTCCTAATCCCTGAACACACACACATAGGGCACATCACTTTAGTGTTCGTCATACGAGGCTCATTTACATGCTGTGACTTAGCCTGAAACCACAGCGAGATGTTGATGGGGCTGTCATCGAGTTCCCATAATTTTCGTCGCGACTCTGTACAGCCTAATTAGAGACTCAAATGTGCCACCGACAAATGCAGAACACATTGCAATATTTGACTACACGAACAATAAATTACCATAAACAATACACTAATAAAACACATTACATTATGACATAGTCCCAAGCTGATTATGTACAGTCAAAACTTAACTATCACGTTTTGTGTGAATACAGAGGCATGAATTATTTTTCATAATCAGGAGCCTCTCGCCAATATCTTTCAGCTGAGAACTATAAATTAGGAAGATTCGCTATGTTTGGAAACATCTCAGTGGCTATATTTTTTTAAGTGAAGGGACTATATTCAGATTGTTGGTTACTACAAATCTAGCTCTAACCAAGATCTTACAGGAATCCTGTCAAATCAAAGAGCACAGTTTTAATTTAATTGCACTTTTGAGGTGAGTGTGTGTGTGCAGATGGCCTCCCTCAGCCTGAGATCAGAAACAATCTAATGATACGTTAGTCACTCCTTAATATCAAACAAATTGTATTTAAGGCAATACTTCAAACCCATTTAGCCTCACAAAGTAAACTGTTTTGTAATTAGTGTATAAAAAGTATGATGAGCTGGAATAAAAGCTGTATGTCTTGACATCCCTTGAAGGAGTGGGACAATAAGTCTGAAGGAAAAAGACTTGTCTTTGCATGCCATCTGTCCTCCTCTCTGACGCTTGGTCTAATTACTGCTTCTCCCTTGGCTAATGCTCCCTCATTAGGCACCGGGAGCATGTGCAATCTACACAAGCGCTGAGAAATTTGCACTAAAAACGCTAGCTGGAGCCATAATGGGATCAGAAAATCTGTCTGGTGCGAAAGGCAATTCACACTCACAGCTAAACGCTCATTTTGCTTTTCTTTCTGTCTGAAATTTGTGCATCAACCACCACAACAGCGTTGTTCTCGTGTCAGGACTTTTCTCCAAGATGGAAGGGCCGCAAAGGCGTCCAGCAGGCCAATATAGCTCACAGTCAGGGAGAGAACTTGCAGCATTTAGCAATGTGACATGAAAATAAATACATGATCCGCTTAGATAAATACATGAAAAATATCTAATTGTGTAACCATTTAAAGCTCACAATTATTAACTAATCTTTTATGATGGGGTATAGTGTATGGGCATTATGTGTATGTACAAATATTTGTTTTTAATAATAATATTAAAAACAGTAATAATATTACTCCTTTATGTCAAGCTAAAAAAAAACTTCTATTATTAAAACCTCAACAGAGTAAAGAGATTTAAAAGAGCTAATTTGATATACACAAGTTATCCAATAAACTATACAGTGAAAAGGCATTTAACAATGAAATCCATGTGTAGCTGGAAAGCAGTTATTAGAGATAGTGTTCTTTTCTCTTTTTTTTGGCATTTTCTGGTTACCTGGAAATTTCTAGTCCTGTTAGTTATTCTTATTATGCTCAACACTCAAGGAGATATTATTACAACAGGCTTCAGGACTGTGCCACATAGAAATGTCAAAATATTATTGTATAACCACTGAATTATAAAACATCATTGTGGAATTGTGGAGTAATTTTTGATGATGACATAAACAGTGTGATGTCATAGAGGGGTCACGGTGGCTTAGTGGTTAGCACGTTTGCTTCCCACCTCCAGGGTTCAAATCCTGTCTCCGCCCTGTGTGCAGAGCATGCATGTTCTCCCCATGCTTTGGGGGTTTCCTCCAGGTACTCCGGTTTCCTTCCTCAGTCTAAAGACATGAATTGTAGACTGATTGGCATTTCCAAATTGTCTGTAGTGTGCAATTGTGCCCTGCAGTGGACTGGCATCCAGAGTGTCCCCCACCTTGTGCCCCAAGTTTCCTGGGATAGACTCCAGGCTCCCAGTGACCCTGTGCAGGATAAGCAGTATGGAAAATGGATATCATAGAATTATCAGTAATCACTGAGATATCACAGAATTATCAAGCATCACTGGGACATCAGAATAATTAAACCTCATTGTGATGTTATAGAATTATCAAACCCAAATTGGGACACGTTATTCCCAGTGTTTCTCCAGTGAATTATCAAATGTTTCCTTCATTAGACTTTTCTTTCATTAATACATCCTAATACTTCAGGTTAACAGTAAAAAAAAAAATGGCTTCCCAATCATGATAATGGGTAAAATGATTATTTTGCACTATTTATCACAATTAATCATCCACTTATTATCCACATATAATAATTCATCCACTTAGGAACAAAACAGCATTATTTCACTGTCATTTTAACTTAAGGGCTATTCGGACCGTCTTTTACCTTCTATAAAATGGCCTGTAAAAATAACTGCAGGTTAAACTAATCCTGTGCAAATTGATATTTAGTAGAAAACAACCATTTCCTTCTAATTCATATACAAATATCATATAGCTGATCTATATTCCTTTACACATACAGTACTGTGCAAAAGTTTTAGGCACCCTATTTTTAATACAAACTTTGTTATAGATTTTTTTATTTTATGACTTCTACATGATCAAGTCAGTACTAAAACCATTTTAGATTCCCAAACATTAGTTTTCTAGCACAGAATTAAATGTTACAGAAAAATGTTTGTATGTCATTAAAGAAAGCAGCATATTATGTAAGAGACTTTTCAGACAAAAAACACAATGAAGGCTGCTGGGTTTTGCTGCAAAAATAAGAAGCAAGTGCAAATGTCAAAGTCTCCAGAAGAACTGTGTCTGGTTCTGCAAGATGCTCAATAAAACTTACCAGCTCATTTCCTTATAAAACTGCACAAATTGTACCGGAGACTATTATTTTTATGTATATATTTATTTTTTCTGTCACACCAAATATTGACTTTGTTTCATTTACTATTGTTTACTGCTCTTTACTGTATTTTTTTTTGTGTAGAAACATTTAATTTAATTATTTTGAAGGCATCTTTGCTCTACAGCATTTATTTGCATGTGCCTTAAACTTTTTGCACAGTACTGTATATTATGTGAATCAAAATAAGACTGCTTTTGAGGCATGGGGTGGATATTTTAAAGGCTAAATTTTAAGTTACAATATCAGTCACACATAGATATGTAAATAAAAAACAAACAAACAAACAGAAACAAATAAATAACACTGTACGCCACCCAAACTGACAGTTGATATAGTATAACAAATATATCTAACATTAACCAACTTGCTAACTTTACCATCTAACCAAGCTCACTAATATGGGGCCGGGCTATTTTGTTTATTATAACCCAGTCATGCACGATACTCTTTCACTGCAGCAGTGACCTTCTCACTGCCCTGGACATCACCAAGTCATGGGACATCACTAAGGTCATAACCCTGATTGTTATACAAAAACACACAGGCCACAATCTGTTCATCAAGTTCCAGGGCCCATAGATGTCCTGCTGGAAGATGTCCATATGAACAGCGGTATGAAAAAGTGAGTTTTTGGAGAAGATGATGTTATGTGAAGGCATCTAAATTCATATTAAAACATGATCATGGTGCAGTATGAGTTCAATATCAATATCATAAATCAATAATGATTTTAAGCCTCAAGTGAGCAAAGCAAGTATGCAAATATATGTGTAAAATTTTTGTGGACCTCTTATATTAAAGATGAGTCTATAGCGTGTCCGTGGTGTGCATTTGTGCTCCCTCTGCTGGTATAGAATCTTTATATTGCACTTTCTATGGATTGTATTCCATCCTGCTATAGTGTTTTGTGTGACTTAAAGACAGCTTCTCTAAGGGCTGTTCCAGCAATGTGAGATATGCCTACAGTATATAAGCTCTTTTTATCTTACTTCTAAAATCACCCGCCTTCATATTTCATATTCGTCCGCCTTCATATTCTTTATGTTTCAATGTTTTGGAATGTTTTTGTTCTTCTTCTTTTTTTAATTGTAGGTGGTTTGTGCTGCACTCAGAGGCTCAGAAGAAACTGAAGAGGCGAGGGAGGATTGAAGTGGCCCTCCAGCTCAGTGCAGATCCCAGCTCATCTCTCTCCCACACGGAGCCCAAGTCCCAGCCCTGGTCCATCTGCACCAGCAGGCACCTCAGCTGGGAGTGCTGCGAGCCCCAGCCTCCTTCTGTTCAGGTCAGAGTCTCTCTCCCACACTGACATCAGCTCTGCCTGTCACTCATAGAATCTGGGCCACTGATATTAAGAGTTCAACCATGACTGACAAAAGATAACAATCTATAATGTAGAAGAAGGAGGATCACATACAGTGATCATTTAAGTTCTATTGCAAAGACAAGACTTTCCAGACACAGTTTAAACCTTGTCCTAAATTTTGAAATGATTTTCAATGGAGACTGTCCATCAAAAGTGCACTTTAACTGAAGACTGGACTTAAACCGTGTCGATAAATCTGTTAAATATGTAATCTAGAGTCTTTAAGATGGTACAGTTTGTTTTTTTGTGTGTGCTGAGATGTCCTGAGTGGCTGGCTATCTTTAATGTGTGCAGACGGTGGTTGGGAGATGTGAGCCAATCCAGCCATCTTGTACTGCGGATCCAGGGCTGAGTGAATGCCTGCCATCTGTAGCGGCGGCCAGCGATGAGCCTTTAGCCAGCCCACACTGCGTCAGCAGCAGCCCTGGTACTTAGCCTTACTGCTTCAGACCGCTCTGGCACTGAAAGCATCCTTTTAGCCAGTGTTAAATGTCCTCTTCATGCTCGGTGGACAGAGTGTTGTGGGTGGTAGTGGAGGAAGTGGGGTCAGCTGCTGAGGACAGTTAAATCAGGATCTTTTATGGGCAAATGATTGATCATTACTGCTATAGTTAAACTGGGAAAGGGGTTGTTAGCTAGTTAATGATGGCTAAGAGAAGTGCCAGTTTTGAAAGTATTGTTATTTACATTTAGGTGCAAAAGTATATATAACCTTAAGACAGAAAGAAGGCAACCAAGACCTGACAACATAACAAAGAAATACATTTAGAAAGACATTTAGTGTTTCATCATCACAAGTACTGTAAATATATAAATAAAATGAAGAAGAAGAAGAAGTAGAAGAAGAAGAAGAAGAAGAAGAAGAAGAAGAAGAATCTATGTTACGATAGAGTAAATAAATAAACAAACAACTTAACAAGCAAATAAATAAATAAATAAACAAACAGACAGATAGATAGATAGATAGATAGATAGATAGATAGATAGATAGATAGATAGATAGATAGATAGATAGATAGATAGATAGATAGATAACATTTAATTAAACATATAATTTTTTTAATTAATTTTATTTTTATTGTAAATGTTGTCTGAGAGTTTATGCTTTGGTGAAGATGGGGAATATCCAAAGCATTAGATAAATATTTTAAAGTTGTGGAGCAAAATTGTCCAGTGAGATTTAATCTTATTTTGAATAGTAGTCAGTAGTTTTCTTTGTCTTTTGAAGTTTGTCTTTTGTGGCTAGAGTTAACTCAAAAGGGGAAAGAAAGTCACACACACACACACACACACACACACACACACACACACACACACACACACACACGCGCATGCATGCACACACACACATGCACACATACGAAAGTAAGGCAACATCCTCTCCACACCTGAGGTGACAAAGCTCTCGCCTCCCGAACACAACCAGGTGTGAAAGCAAAAACAATAGGTCTTTATTCCAAAAGCGTCTTCTAGGTCTGCATCACGTGAGGCCCTGTCAGTACTGAACCCCACCCCAGGTGCCCAGGTTCAACAAGCATCAGATCAACTTCAGATCAAAACAGATCCTTCTATTTCTACCCAAACTAATCCATCAAACAGCAGCACAAACAACATAACTGTTCACTTTCAGAAAGAGTCAACAAGGGTACGCATCTGTGATGTGTTCGCGAGCACTTGTCGCTCCACCAGGGAAATCTGCACTGTATTTAACCCCATTTTGCCTTTTGGGAGGGCAGCAACACCACAGTCCCAATCAGACACTTTCATCTCACTCACCACTTTGTGTCTCATTTTATGCAGTGCTCCATCTTGAGGGAAAAGCAGAAGAGAGTGATGTTTACCTATTCACACCTCTGATTAGAGCAGGAGAATTGAATTTGTGCTGAGAGTGGAATAATTGATTTGGATGGCTGCCATGATGGGAACATCTGGGCTCACCAGCTCACCTTCTCATGAAACATGTGAATGAAGACACTGAGAGGCTGTCAATTACATGCGAATTACCCTGTAAATACATCTTCTTTCCACAAATTAGGAAGGGATTATTGTAGTCTGCTTATCATGTTTAGACAATTGAAGTATAAGATTACATCTGATTATATCTACTTTACACTTGTTTAAGTGGAGAATCTCACCTTGATACTGCAGATTACCTGTACCTAAGATTACCTGTACCTAAACTTTCGCTATAATCATAAAGAATGTCTTGTGCTCATTCCATCGCTCATTCAATCGAATAAATATGTTGTATATGTATATGTTATAAACGTGCCTCTGAATGTATATGAGAAGACCAGTGTTGCTTAAAACATACTATTATGTTGAACAGTTGTGCATGCGTTGACATTACTGAGGGTCTTAATTTTTTTAAATCAACACATTTAGAAGGTCAGATAGATGATCTCTCTCTCTCTCTCTCTCTCTCTCTCTCTCTCTCTCTCTCTCTCTCTCTCTCTCTCTCTCTTTCTTCTTTACTGCATGGCAGTGTCACCAATCCAAAAGACAAAGGCCAAATTCCCAGCACACTTGGCTGCAATTACTTATCTGTGTGCTGTACTTAACAAATTAGTCCACCTCTTCCCCAGAGAGAAAATTTGACCACTGAATTTCAGTCGCTCTACAGTGGGAACATAGCCAATCCCATTCCCCATAGACATCCATCTATGAGCAGCACATGACACAGCTGGGATTTGATTATCATTCTAGGTGGCAAGTCTATATCACAGTGTTTTACTCATCCTGATTAACATTAAATGATCAGGTTACAAATTATGGTTTAACCTATAGACCTCCACAAATCAATGACTGAATTGAATCTGTTATCACTAAATGAAATAAATGCATTTCAAAGGGTGTTACTCTCAAGCTTAACTGTTTTTACCAATGATCTTTCATACAGTCCTCAATTCCTGTTTGTCAAATCTGGTTCAGTTGGTAAATTGGCGGCACAGACACCCTTCCTCTCTCTGCACAGCTCTGTGGCACTCCCATTTAAAACGTGAGAAATTATAATTATCAGAATTA
Source organism: Cranoglanis bouderius (assembly GCA_023630585.1). NCBI lineage: Eukaryota > Metazoa > Chordata > Actinopteri > Siluriformes > Cranoglanididae > Cranoglanis > Cranoglanis bouderius. Next base: position 9,746,948 of record CM042561.1, read on the forward strand.
TGCTTTTAATGATGCGTTAATTAGACTCCTACAGTGAGATTAGCAAGTGCTTATGAATTATTAACTGTGAAGTCTTTCCAGAATTTTAACAGGCAGGACAACTAAATTTGCTTTTCTTGATGATTAGTGCGCTTCAAAATAACACAACAGACTGTGGTGCATATGCTTATGATTACAACTTTAAATGCATTTATTTAACTCTATCACATTCTGGCAGTTTCGTGCCAAGGTTCTTTGAAATGCAACCTATTGGGCAAAGAGCCTCGCAGACTTATTTTTTCTCATTAGAGAAAAAAAAACATTTAATGAGTCATTCGTGATTAACCCAATAAATCTTTCGAACTCTAAATCGCCATGTCTGAGTTGATGTCTGTTCATTTTCTCTTTCCTAATCGAACACCATCAATATACTGGGCATTTGATTACTTTGCTAGTGAAATTCTCGCCTGTCATGCTCCAGTTTGCAGTGTGAAAACAATCTTGAAGTTACAACCAGCCAAATGTGTGCATTAAATAAACAAGTGTGCTCAGAGCCCAGCCCTTGCTGAAGTGCAATAGGCCAAACTTAACAGAGCATGGTAAAAAGATTTGGGTAATCCCTGGCTATAATAACTCAGTCGGCTGTTTTGAATTGGGAGACGAGCTTTTGGCGCAGCCACAGCAGGTATGGCCATTCACCTAAGGCCTCTGTGTTCCGCTCAGCCTGCTGCTGTATAAACTTTTGGATGGAAATTGGCCTGCTAATTTGCAGGATGTGGGACCCACCTCCTACTTAACATGCATGAGTGCAGATGAGACCCAGGAGTTTTTGCACAAGAGTCAATTTAGAGGAAGGAAGAAACCTGGCCTATGCCCACAATCCATTTTAAACAAATAGCACCTAAATAACCCATGTCCAAATAGCTAATTTAGAAAGTATTCACCACAAAGCGATTAGTGTTAAGCTTATTATAGTACTTAACAAAAGGGACAGGATCTGTGTTTGATTAATGAATATGTCATATCACACTCTGTCGCGTTGATGGATGGGAGTTGATGGGAGGTTTTGGAGACTCTCTACCAGGGCATGATCATGGTGGCATCAACATTAGTGTTTGTTGTTATCAAGCTTAATTATGATATCTATCCCGAGGCACCCATGAGCTGCCTTACAGTTTACTGAATGCTAATGTAACTGTTGGCACTCTGTCACTATTTAAGTGAAATAAGGTGAATGTTTTGGTGCAGTCTCCATGCTCAATGCTCCATCATGGTTTCGCTCAAGTTTGTTATTAATCTACATTATTTCTTTAGTGCATGAATCGCATTATCAGATTAATTTTAAAAACATTAGTCAGTAGGTCTTGCTGAATAGCATGCAAAATGGCGGCAAAATATAATAAATCTAAACTTCTTTAAAACCCTTCAAGATGTAAATTTGATTGCAGACAGCATGTACAGTACATTGAATTTTAATCAGCCATTGTTTCAAGTATTCTTAAAGTTCCTCCGCCTGATGCCATTAATTCTGTTAGAGCACTGGAGGGGGGAAAGCAACACCACACTGCCTTCACTATGGAGAGACCTGCCTTGAGGAGACGATGAACACTCATCTGTGTTTTGTGTTTTTTTGCACAGGTTATGCAAATCAGCCCTCGTTGACTCCCAGACTTGTTATAACATTAATTAACAGAGTGCTACCTTGCTCAATATTTGGTTACAGAGCCACTGTCTGCGGATGTAAAAATTTACAGGATTCCAATTTTAATGAGACAGCAGCGCACAGGTGTGCTAATGAAGAAACCGCCTCATTTGAATAAGACAATGCTGTTTAGGGGAAATTAATTAACAACAGCAGGGAAAAAAAGACGACATCTCTGCACAGGTTCGAAATTATACCACACTGTTTCTCTTCACTGACAGTTGTTACCAGCTTATAATGCCCTCTTTGAGGCTGTTACTTAAGTCTGTTAATCATCTTCTAATCATAGCACTATTAAAATATTAGACAGATTTGGCTACTCTTGGGATTAATATCTACAGCATTGAAATAGTGCCTTCTCTATGCAGGAAGTCCCATTTTGCACACATAAACTCCTCTCTTATATTGTCTCATTTTACTCGCTTCTGTCTCCATGTTCGAGTTTACTTTCCTACTTGGCTGCTTCAAGTTTGCCTGCTAGCTTATCGTGTTTAAGCATTATTTTCCATCTGAGAAAAGAACACTAACAGCACCTTATTACAGCATGTGATTTGGAATTTTACAGCAACAATCATGGAGGCGCAGATAAGAAAAGGGGAAAACCAAGATGGGTTCTCCTGAAACACAGTGGAATGTGCTCTTAACCTTAGGCCTGATATTATAGTGCATATTATTATAATGTGCTGCTTAGAGCAGCAATTAAGGAGCTTTGTAAAGTAAGTGTTAAATACTAAAAAGTGTCTCACACGAAGACTCACAGTTCAGCTCTTTGAATACCCACTTGAGGGCAAACCTCTTTCTTATCTTCAAACACTTTTCATTTCGCGTGTCCTAGGCTATATCTTTTCTGTCTAGTAGGAACCACACATTTACTAGGCCTACTTTACCTGGCAATCCAGAAGCATGTACTTAGCCCATATTTGTCATTCTAGAAAATGTTTGCCTAAAGCCAAAAGCCACGTTAAAATCCTGTGTGGCGTGTGTTTGACGGACTGATGACAGAGATTCTCCTTTCTTAGTAGTGAATGAGCCCATTGGTCACTCTTCCACAGGCAAACTGAAACAGGTTATACATTTAAATCATACTCCACTTGCAATGAAATTTGAGGTATATTTAGACTATTATAGGCTACAGAAGGTAACCCTTGGAATGAATTTCCACTGAGAAAACACTCAGGGTGAGCAACACATTTGCACAATGTAAGTGACTGCTTGCGCTATCTGTAAAACTAATACATATACATACAAATGTATCAATGGTATGTGCAGTCAAAGTGAGACAAGGTGTAATTATATCATATTTCACTCAAAATGTGAAATGAAACTGAACAAACAGCATATTTGTGATTATTCTGGTTTCCCAATGTAGGTGTAATGAGAGTCATTAACATACAAACCCTTTGCTCTGTAGCTCAAGGTCACATAATTAGAGTATTTTGGCATTTCTTAAATGACTATATAGTTCAAAGTGTATAGAAGTATGTGATTCCATTATGTTTATGTTTCAAGTAGATATGATACATTAATATGTCCTCTGTAGTGTGAAGAGTTAAACACAGGTTTTTGGTCTACCCTAATACAATTGGCTTTCACTTATTTTATGCTCAACTAATTTGTACAATTTATTCTTTGATAAATACTTTTTCTGCTTATAACACAGTGCTGCTGAATTCTTGAATCTGATTCATCAAGAGGTGTCTAATTTTCCATAACAACAACTCTGGAGAGTAGTGCCGGCTATAATTCAGTTGATAGGTTTATATTAATGCGTTTCTATAGTAACTCAATCGCAGTGACTTGTATGGCAGATGCTGTACATAATCTAATAATCTAATAATAAATGGATTAAGAATATGTTGATATTTAACAAAGAAAGATGTATAATTATTGATACGGTGAAGCTGTCTGGTAGGAGATTTAACATGTATGGAAGGAGTCTCGAGTGTCACTGTTTTGTAATGGTCAAGTTTTCCGCTCTGGGAGAGTTGCCAGGACAGATGACTTTGCGCTTTGAGGTTTAATGACAAGCTGTGTTTTTTGTGATATTAATTTTGAGAGAGTTTTTTTCTGAAAGAAGTCGGTGAGCTTTATAACTTAATTGATAACAGGAGCTAACTTGTCTCACAGATTTTCCACAACATTAATTGTAACTATAAATATATTTTTAAAAATACTGTATATGACGTGCTGTTATAAGAAACTATATCGCTATCATTAAATGCTCCATCATGATTTATTCTTACTTGTTGCAGTGTAAATCTACAGTACATGCTCTGTCAAATAGTCTTTTTTTAATTGAGCCTAATTGCTGGAAAGCAGTGAGACGAGTTATTCTAGGCTGTTGACCTGCCAATACCTGCCAATACTCATTATTACTACAATACCAAGCAGGCATTGGCCAAATAATCATACAGTCATTACGAATCTTTCCAATCATTCCAAGCAACCTTTAATTGTATACATGTATACATGTAGGGACAACTAGCCAATAATTTGGCCAGGCTGCTTATTATTATTATTATTATTATTGTTATGTGAATTCCAATTCCAACTGAGTGAGATTTCAATTTGAGATGTTCTCTCTAAATCTCCTCAACCCTGCATTTCTTCTGTCATGTATTCTGCCTCATCGTGTACATTTTGATACCACTATGCAATAGTACATATATATATATATATATATATATATATATATATATATATATATATATATATATATATATATATACACACACATACACATACATACATACATACATACATACATACATACATACATACATACATACATACATATATATATATATATATATATATATATATATATATATATATATATATATATATATATATATATATATATATATATATATATATATACAATTTTATTTATTCATTTTTTAAATACAACTAAAAAAGCCTGGTAAGTGATTTGCATTTTGCATGGTAGGGCTGATCTGAGAAGGTTAGCAGAGATCAGATATTCAGATACACATATTCAGAAGCTAACCTGGGGTATGGTAATGAAAATTACATCATGATAAACATAACTGAACAATTACAGTGGGTATAGAAAATTTTGATATATGAATTGCACACACCACAAAACAAAATAGCCTTTTTTTCACAGGTGAAAGCTTGGACAATATGTGGTTTCATTTTATGAGGGACTTTATTCGGGAGTCTATATGCGGTTAGCTAAACAGCTGGCTACATGTAGTTACAGTTTAGACTATTATTTACTGTTGTACATTCTCTTTAACTTGATTGTAATATTTTATAGTCTGTGTGAAGTGAGATTAGTTTGTGGATTTCCACTTACAGTGGGTATAGAAAAGAATCACCCCCCTTTAAAATAATCACATTTTGTTGCTTTTCAGCCTGAAATGAAGACGGACACAGTTTTTTTTTTTAATCCAGCTGTATTTACTCAGTGCAACTTATAACATCCAAGTGAAAGATATAAAACCAACATGTCAGAAAAAAAAATAAAAAATTAAAAAACAGAATCACTGAGTTGGAAAAAGGATCACCTCCTTGTGTCAGTATTTTGTTGAACCACCTTTTGCTTTAATTACAGCTTTTAGTCTGTTGGGATATGTCACTACTAACTTTGCACATCTAGACTTTGCAATATTTGCCCACTCTTCTTTGCAGAACTGCTCAAGTTCAGTTAAATTTGATGGTGACCTTTTGTGGACTGCAGTCTTCAAGTCATTCCACAGATTTTCAATGGGGTTTAAGTCTGGGCTCTGACTAGGCCATGCAAGGACATTCATCTTTTTCTCCTTCAACCACTGTGTGGTCGGTTTTGCTGTGTGCTTTGAGTCATTGTCATGTTGGAAGGTAAACCTTCTTCCCATTGACAACTTTCTGGCAGAGGGCTGCAGATTTTCCTCAAGAATTTGACGGTATTTTGCCCCATCCATTTTCCTTTTATCCTGACAAGTGCCCCAGTCCCTGCTGCAGAGAAACACCCCCATAAAAGCATATTACCACCTCCATGCTTTACTGTAGGAATGGTGTTATTTGGATGGTGAGCTGTATTGGATTTCCGCCAGACATTTCATTTGGTGTTGAGGCCAAATAATTCAATTTTAGTCTCATCTGGCCATAACACTTTTTTCCATGTGGCCTCAAAGCTCAGTCGTGACTGCATGTGGCCTTTCTTGAGGGGTGGCTTTTTTCTTGCAACCCTCCCATACAAGCCACATTTGTGGAGAATTTGTGATATTGTTGTCACATGCACACAGTTGAAAGTCAAATGGCTTTGAGTTTACAAGTAAGTTTTAGGAGGGGGGTGATCCTTTTTCCAACTCAGTGATTCTGTTTTTTTAATTTTTTAATTTTTTTCTATATCTTTCACTTGGATGTTATAAGTTGCACTGAGTAAATACAGCTGGATTAAAAAAAAAACTGTGTCCGTCTTCATTTCAGGCTGAAAAGCAACAAAATGTGATTATTTTAAAGGGGGGTGATTCTTTTCTATACCCACTGTAAGTGGAAATCCACAAACTAATCTCACTTCACACAGACTATAAAATATTACAATCAAGTTAAAGAGAATGTACAACAGTAAATAATAGTCTAAACTGTAACTACATGTAGCCAGCTGTTTAGCTAACCGCATATAGACTCCCGAATAAAGTCCCTCATAAAATGAAACCACATATTGTCCAAGCTTTCACCTGTGAAAAAAAAGGCTATTTTGTTTTGTGGTGTGTGCAATTCATATATCAAAATGTAGCACCGTGAATCAGAAAGTAGGTCAACATAATGGCAAGTTATATTAGCATGTTTCCATTAAAACAGAAAGTGAATCATTTTTATTATTGTAGATTTTATTCAAGTTATCTTACAAGCATTGCAACGGTGAACGACTAAATACAGAGCATGTAAGAGAAAAAAATAGAAATCACATCTATCAAAGTGATGCAATGACAGAGAGAACAGTGTTTTGTGGACATAATGAAGATATTAGCAAAGGAGAGTTATAAGCATCAGTTAAACCGGTTTATTTTTTAACATAGTATTTCATACTACTAATATACAACATTAGCGGTTTCCTTAGCAGTTGATTGTTTATCACATGTTTTAACAAGCTTACTTTAGTAATTACAATTGAGTGTCTGGCTGTGAGATTTTTTTTTTTTTTTTTTTTCCGTCTACCAGCTGGCCAGGATTTCTCCGTATTGATGTTGAATTGTTTTTGTTAGTGGCTGTTTGTGATGGTTGTTAAAAGCAAACATTCTTTGCAGTTGTGCATTAAAGTTGTCTAATGTATAATGTCGCTACTGTGCAAGTCATTACTTCATATCCTAAGTAGTGATGGATGTATACATATATAAGCTCTATGCCTATGGCATTCAGCTATCAATACAGACACAGTACACAGCACACAGTTCCAAAGTTCTAAACTCTAATTGTAACCAGGATTAGCAATGGCAATCTGCATATACTGCAAGTGCAATCCCACAAGTAAAGCACCAGTTAGCATTGAACCTAAGAAAAAAAATTATAATTTAACCTTTCATAAAGGTGCTAACCCATCTCAGGTGACAGTCTCATTCTTTACAAGGTTTCTTTGCTGCACTTAAATGAGTAACAGAGATGAAAGTAACAGGTGACCTTGTCAGTCAATATCACAATATCATTGCAAATAAAGAAAAAAGAATAAGAGATTTTCTTCTTCCCATGATCATCAGGAAATTCAGATGATGCAGCTTCCTGTTGAACATGTGGTTTGTGGCATATTCAGGGTGAATGTGTTCAGCTAACTTGGTTGAGTGAATGTTGTGGAACTGAAATGTTCCTGTTTTAATAACCTATAATGGATGACTCATGAAAAAGCATGTTCCAAGCATGACCTGTTAAATTCATTCACACAGTAATGCAAAGGATTTTGAGGCATATTAATGTTTATACTGTATTTCAAGAGTAAAGTGTAGTTATAGTGGGCTGGGACACTTTACCTACAGTACATATGTTCAAAATATCCTGTACCTTTACTCTGCATATTTGTAAACTTAATATCAGTATATAAATATGGCACCCTAATCGGAGTCACTTGCAAATCCTAATTTACATCTTAATGCACATGTTGCAAATATGAATCATAATTCATGTGCCTTAAATCTTTATGCTACAGACATGAATCGTTAGTCATGCTGCCAGTGTACAGTGTTTATAAGTGAAGGGTTTTGATTGGAATATCTCAGTGCTGTAGAAACATGTAATGCATGTGAATAGCTGCAGTCAACTGAAGGGATGACTAAGTTAAATTGTCATCTGCAGATAACAAGTGTCACGCAAATGTCATGAGCATGCATACAAAAACATATGTTTCAGGTGTAGGTGATGCAAGTAGGATTTAAGACTGCATTTACATATGATTACTTTAGAGCAGAATTTAACTGAGATTAACCAAGATTCAAAGTTCATTAGAGTTCACAATTGGTTAAAGTAACTGCAAGCCAGGGTCTGCCATGATTTTCAGGAACCTGTGCAAGAGTACTTTCTCTGGGCCCATTTGAAATGTCATAGTTTTTAGTCCGAGTCCCACTTCACGAGGTCATGATAATTAGTTTCCTCTTGCTGTGATGCCCCTGAGGCCCAGGGTTTTCCTATTTCCTTTTTTTTTTTAATGAAGGCTAGAACCACAAATTAGTTTAGGCCTGTCCCAAAACCAGCCTGTGCCCCTTTAAATAGTAAAGCACCAGCACACAAACAGCGGATGTGTGATCATGTCAGAGAAAGCCTGCTGTCGAGTGTTGATTCGCACTGTCTGGCAATTGCCGATGGGGACGCGCGTCAGTTTTATAGCCGAGCCTGGAGAAGAGGCGTTGGCAAGCAAAGAAAGCCTTCTCATCAGTGTTTATTAATCACCGGCGTGATATGATACTGTAATATCTGTGGTATTTTTACACTCATCGAGCACGCACACAGTGGCTTTGGTTACAAGAGGACTTAATGAGTTACAAGTCTGCTTAAGAAGGGTTTCTGACATAAACAAAATGGCATGAAAATGTGTTAAATATTAGATGAAGTCTCTGGTAAAGGCCTGCTTTGCAGGGTTTTTTGTTGTTGGTGCAGCTCCAGAAACGTGTCTCTGGATTTAATGCAAAGAAATTACACATAGAAGTCTCTTTGGAGTGTTTCATCACATGCACACGCATGAACACATATGCACATGTACATCACTCAAACCTAAGTGGTGAGGGGAACAATGAGCTTTGCAGGCTGTTTTGTGTTTCCTTTATGTGGTGAGCAAACGTATTCAGGCCTATAGGTGATATCATGTATGCAAGCACTGTATGAACTGTGAGATGTTCTTTATTCAAGCAAGTGTCAGGACGCAGGTGCAACAGGCCACTCATATGAGCACTGAGCACTCCCATCATGCTGAGTTTTCCAACTGCTGCATACTGCTAATTGGTTTTATCACAGCAGCAGTTATGACCAGTGTGTGTGTTTTACAAACACATGATATAGACATAAAGGTGTTTTGTGAAAAAGCAGAAGTGGATTGCTTCAGACGGTCTGAATAATTGCTATCTAAACATTGAAAGTGCTCTGTTTGTTTTGGGTACGCACATTGATTTGTCAATGTCTGATGCAATACATTTTGACAAATGAGACACGGCTTTGAAAAAGAAAAAAAGTCAGTGTAACCATGGAGCTGAAGAATGTGCTCTTTTCTGTTGGATCTCACAGACATTTCTCTTAATTGGTAAGTCTCATAGTGCATTAATTAGAACCTCAATGCTGATTCACAAAAACCAATCAATTACACATCTAGACTTGACTGGCAGAACCCTATAATTGGGTGGCTGCTTTCCTTTTCTCAAGTACTGCACAGCCAATCCATACAGACCAAACAGGTGGCAGCAGAGGAAACAAGCTCTTCCAGTCCATAAAACTGGCTAACTAGCTCCTGAAACTTGCCAGCCTGTAATTATCATATCATTTGTGTTGTAAATCACAGTGCCTCTTGTCATGGTATCATCAGACGTACGGCAATTTCATGCTGCAAATCAACACAGACAATTCAAAAAAAAAAAAAAAAAGAGTATTTTGTGAGGCCCTGATAACTCAGAAAATGACATGCTAAGATGATTATGGAAGCGCTTAGATTTTAAGATGTTGATTATTTCCTTCTTTTGTGTGATTATTGACACGTTTACTTTAACACTGATTATAATTTTATGAAAATGAATGCATTTTGAAAAAGTCACTGCATTCTATAAGACTATAATCATGTCTGTGATGAAGATATTGTCTAATAAACAGGGAAAGATATTCTATGAATAAAGGTTGCAGAAGCATATAAAATTTAACTAGAATGGACTTTCCCTTCCTCAAGTCCAGACATCCCCAATTCTTTCACACTTACATCTCTGGGAAATGCTTTAGTTCTCCTGTCAGCAGCAGCCTTCATATTAACAGCATATGTGTTCAGCTTTTATGATTATAATTGTCAGTCATAAACAAAATGGCCTACTTTTGCCGTCAGCTACATTACAGACCAAAATATATGAACGCAAGCAGTGATTCAACAAGTTTCAATTGTCACTTTGCCAACACCCAGCACAACTGAACATGATGACTGTGGAAATTAAGTAAAAATCATATAATATTTAATCAAACCAGTTTTTATTCTGTGCTAAGTAGGGAATAAAATATTTCAGGCTGTTATTGGAAAATAATCAATGGCAGGGTAGGTTATTTTCCAATAGCGGTATGTCCAAATTGTTTTATTCCCCTTTTACCACAGCAATTTTCCAGGGCAACATATTTATAAATTATTTTTTTAAAATGATCATTATCATTTTTATCATGCTCATTCCATTTAATGTTGTGAAAAAGCCATTAAACAAGTTCACTTATAAAGGTTAATGTAACATCATGTTACCAAGAAACTGCAAAGTCTTCCTTCATAAAGAATTTCCCATGTCAGAAAAAGAGTTAAAGCTGTTCCTTTACTTCTATCTGATACAAAGCACTCACACTGGAGACTCCTTCCAAAAAGGCAAAATATACATGTCCTTATAAAAAGCTTCACCATATGAAAAATTACTCATGTTTTTATTTGGTGCATCCACCATAAAAGTTCCAGTGTATTATAACAAGAACAATATTATTACTATGTGATTTGCCTTCCAGCTGGAACTACTGTCAGAGCTATTGTTATAGAAAATTATTCAGCACTTTCTAACCAATCAGATTTAAGAACTCAACAGCACTGGGGTATAATACAACATATTGTCCATTATCGTATAATTTTTTTTAAAATGTTTTACAGAGTTAGTGTAACATTTAAATTCTTGATATGTACAGTACATGGACATTAAAATTCACCAAAATGTACTGTAGTCTCATTTATTTAAAAAATAATGCACATAATTCACATATTCTAATCATATAATCAGCTGACATGTACCTGATAAATGAACGTGGAACTGCATCACTCCCAACATTTAGCCGCCAACGGTTATAGGTTATATAAAAGACGGCTGGTTGCAGCTTGTCACTCAATAATTGGATCAATTATTTGGGTAATTATATGAATAACTCTCATTAGAACACTTATTTAGCAGTAAGAATAGCATATTCTGAAGTTGTGGAATTAGTTTGAGCATAGTCAACAAAACCAAAAATGAAGCTTAATATTTAAGGGCTGAGATGAATAGTTATGAACGAGGCCGTGGTCGATCACTGTTTATGCCCTTAAACTCTCGGGCCCAGATTTACCTTCCTCACTCCTGTAACTGCATACCTATAGGTTTTTGTCTATTTATTAAATAATTTATAGTATTTACTGAAAAATATGCATGAATATTAAGTTGACTTTAATGGGTTATATGGGGGTGCAGTAACATTACAGGTTTAAAGGATTTCTTGGGGACGTTTTTCCATTCTTTCCCTTTGTATGTATTTGGAGGGCACCACATGTTTGGACTCCCCAAACAAAAATTAACAAAAGCCATTCCCAAGAACCAAATTCCTGGCTATCGCTGATAGTCATTTATAATAACTAACCTGAAGCATCAATTGTTTTGGACCCCACTGCAATGCTTTCATGCAACTTGTCATACAATTGTGTAGGAATGCAAGTCTGTTGCATGGCATGACATAGAATAAAAATGTTTTTTGAAGCCATAAATAAGTAATACTTTGATACCGCATAGCTAAAAAAAAAAAAAAAACAATAGTAGTTATTGTTTGCTAATGAATCTCAGAGCACGAATCAGCTCTGCAGCAACGGATCAAATTAGCGTGGTTTAGCGGAACTACTTGACTTAATGGAGCTGGCGAAAGAACACAGACTTGTCTCTACACCTCCAAGATTTGCTACCATCTGTTCCTTTGTTTACACCTCGCCGTTTCCACGGCAACAACAGGAGGCAGGTAGAAGTGGGAAATAGTTCGACTACATGGCTACACTCCATTACTGAACACTTCTTTATAATGAACTTAGAGAGCACACGATTTATTCTAAAGCAAGGACTGAAAATAGAAGCACGCTTTTAGTGGGTGTTGTGGTTGGAACTTGTGATAGCTACAGTCATATGTTTTTTGTGGAGAGTGTGAAAGTTCACAAAATTCAGTAATAGCTTTATCGCACATCAAACAATAGTCTCTTTTGCTTACTGCTTTTTTTTCTCTGTTGACATTAATAGCATTTAACCTGAATTCATTTGAACCACCCTGCTCTCAGGTCTGTGCATTATTCATGCTTTGGATCTAAATGGTGCTATATTGTCGCCAATTATGAAGAATATGAATCATTTGTTCTTACATTCACAGTTTATATGCATATACAACGATAATGAGGCTGTCTATTGTGAAAAGCTGGTGAGAAAGATGCCGATCTCACATGTCTCGGTTGCTCTGGGCCTGAAGAATTAACAGGTGTAAATCACAATGCATAAAGGTGACATGGATTAATCTTTCAACTAGTAGAATTTGAAGCCCGGAGCCTTTAACTCATGAGGGCTGGATCTCATCTGTTTTCCAACCTTGCAAACACACCCTGACGTGGAAAAGATGGATCGGAGGTGAGAATCACACAACAGATGAAAATAATTAGGCCCTACTTGGAGGACAGATTTAATGAGGACAGCTTTAATGGGCAGGCAAGGAAATCACTACAGTTTCAACATGGCTACGTCAATATAAAACCAAAAGAAAACAAACGTAAATTGCATATCTGCACTTATCATTATATACATTCTTCTATATATAAATATGTGTGATTGTTTGGGTTTGATTTGTTCGACTATGCTGTTTCTATTTGAGCCCAGTAGTTATACTTAATATGTAAGGCAAACAAGTGTGTTTATCTTTAAATGAGTAAGTTTAAAGTAAATGATCTGCAACAAAAAAACAAAAAAATGCAGGGGAAAAAAAATCAAAATACAAAAAAAACTATACTATAAATAATTTTAACAATTTACTACCTGTATCAGGTATGGAAAAGTGATGAATAATTCCTTAGTCAGAACAATGTTGTTGTTTTTTATTATTATTATTATTATTATTATTATTATTATTATTATTATTATTATTATTATTATTATTATTTAATCATCTGCAAGAAACAGGAAACAAGTACAAAACAAGAAGTCCAAGACAACAGATAAAAATTAACTGGTAGGGCTACAGTGCAATCTCTTGTCAATCTCATTAAACCAAAAATCTGTCATGAAGTGCTACAAACTGTTTCTGGACCTTAAATGATACACTAAAAATGCTCTCATTTTCAGCATAAAGTAAATGATTTTTTTCTCAATTAGTTAATTAGATTCTTTCTGTTGATGTTTCACTTTTAAATTTGAGTCGTAATGAAAAGGGAGAAAACAAAAAATCCCCAAACTATTTTACATAGTAAGACATTTAACAACAAATTAGATTTCTTGCTTAAACCCTGACGTCAGTAAAACTTGGCACTCAAATGCATAGAAAAGTTTGCTCATTCTGAACAAATAAAATATTTTAAGTGTTCAATTGCCCTAATGCACGTAACAGGAGACTGTGAAATCTGTCAGATCTGCGTCAATGCCATATGTTCATTAAAAACCTGCTGCTCATTGCTGAGGGTAAAAAAACAATTAAAATTTTTTTTTAACATTGCATAACACAAAAATCCACAAAATATCTCAGGGTACAACTAAGGCTGAGAGTTCGACTTCGGTAGAGAATTAAACTATGCGGTTGAACAGTTTGACAATTGAACAGTACAAAACAAACAATCCATCCATCAGAATGGCGTCTTAACCAGAGCGAACATAATACATTGAGATGGAAATGTTCAAGTGGATGGTAGAGGGGTGAGGGAGTGGAAAACTAGACGCTCTTTGATGCTCTGTGATGGAGTCCCAAACTGTAGAGGTCTGTTTGTATTGCATACGAAAAGTCTTGGAATCAAATCTTTTGGAGCAGTTCGAGCTGAGGCATCCTCGCTGTGCCCGCTCACACATAATTTTTCAGCTGACAGCACAGATTTCCTTTCCTTAGCTTTAACAGCCAAGTCGATTCATGACTAGGTCTGGAACTCGACTGGTATTAGCTTAGTTTGTTTATTATTTCTTCTCTGTTTTTTCCCACTAATTATGACTGAGATGCGAAGAGTTATTATACGTGGATTCACAACGTTAGTCCTCAGAGATGACGTCTATGTCGTCCTGGCTGCCCTGCTGAGTAGCTACTCTCCAGCGGTTCACGTGCTGGTTTCCCTTTCTCTTCTGCTGCAGCTCGGGCAATTCCTCTTCCAGTTTCTGCCTCTTGTGCTTGGTTCTCCGGTTCTGAAACCATACCTTTACCTTCAAAAGACAGAAAGAGACTTTGTTTCACGCCATCAAATCATCACTATATAGAGAACATTTCTTATAAACATCGTTCTAGGTCTTAGGTTAGGTTAGGTTAGGTTAGGTTAGGTTATTTATTTCTGTGGTGACAGCTTTGACTTTCTTGGATTAAATAAGCCATCTTAAATGATCAGTTTGTAACTAATATACACATAAGTGACTCATTTCTTCAGCTACTACGTAATGTGTAATAGTCCAGAGAGGTGTAAAGGATGTACAGGGTTTTACATACACGTTGTATACAACAGCTTAATCTCTTTATTTTCACATCTTCTTCATACACTTCATACTATTGATTCTTGACATTAGAAATATATAGTCCCACTACACATGTAAAGAAGTTTTCTGACTGCATCTGTTGATGAGGTCATGTCTGATCCTGCTGATGCAGAGAGCTTTTACATTAACATTATGGCAGTCTATAAAGTGAAGCACATTCCGTTATCTGTGTTTTACATGCACATTTTAACACATTCAAAGGAAATAAAGAAAAGACGTGAGTTTAGCTCCAGGAAAATACTTACATGATTACTTCTTTAAAAAAAAAATGTATTACATGTTAAAATACCCCTAAGCCAACCTGACTCAACTGAAAGCAGTGAGCTGTTGCAGATCATCAACAGCACTTGCGTCAACAAGCATGTGCGTAACGCTGATTGTGAAATCCAATTGTAAATGCATGTTGAATACATGTCTTGCCATTCTTTAGGCCCAACCCAGGGTAGTGAAGGGCGAATGACTTCCGTCCTGTGATGACATGGTGTAGGCCTGAAGAAAGTGCGTGGATGAGAATGCTGTGTTCACCACATCCTGCTGGCTCAGTGACGTGGAATGTGTTTGTGTACATTTGTGTGTGTGTGTGTGTGTGTGTGTGTGGTGTGTGTGTAGGAGCTGTCTCGTTCTATCTCTCTTACCTGGGTCTCAGTAAGGCAGAGGCTGTTGGCCAGCTGCTTGCGCTCAGCACCCACTACGTAGTGGTTTTTCTCAAAAGCGCGCTCCAGTCGCAGCAGCTGTGATGGGGAGAAGGCCGTGCGGATGCGCTTGGGCTTGCGCGAGAATGGTCCATGCAGCAGCAGGTTTTCCGGGCTGCTGTCCTCACCTGCGCAAGAGAGCATGAGAGATGTACAGGATGAGAGATGTCTTGCAAAGTAGTGAAATAAGCTCATATAGTTTTGTGATTTGTAAATAATTAGATTATACAGTATTGTCATGTATTTGTCTGCTATTTGTTAGCATGCATGATCATATTTTAACCAAATAAAACATTCTATTATCATTTACAGTGTATTCAATTTTTTTAAAAAAACAATGTAAATGAATTATAATATATAATAAAATTGTTATTATCATGTATATTATCATCATAATATTTTTCAGCTTATAATAAAAGTGGATATGCGAATGTAATGTGAATTTCAGAATCGCTAATATCGGTAGCCAGTGCTAACCATATTCACTCAGGTAAACCATGCTCAGATGATTTTGTTTTACTGAAAGGGACGGCATTCAGATGTATTTTTCCATCATGCAACGTCACCCTGATTTTCATACAAATGCATGGCTGTAACGTCTCAATGTCGCATCCTAAGTAAATATCTTAGCATGAAAAGATGCAAAAACAATTGCTATGAATTTTGATAGGCAGTTAAGCAAATGTAAAACCCCCACATTTTGTCTCATTTCTTTCAACATAAGGCTATAGTAAAATGCGGTCATTATCAGTTCCGAGGGGTGTGTGACCTTCATCCCACCGCAGGCTGCATCTGGCAGACCGAGTCCATATGCCGTTTATTAAAAAACACACAGAAGAGGCGAAGCATTTTTCATAAACAAATGGATCTATAACTCAGAGATGGGATGTGTCGGCCTTGAAAAGAATATTCAGCAAATGCGCAACCGCAGGCATGCACAAACAAAGTTTGTCCCATCAGAGCGGTTGGAGCCTTAGACAGTGCAGGCCACTGAGGTGGGACATGATGAGCTATTGTAAATGAAAAACTAACCAAAATGTATCAGAGTGCAGGTGTGCATCAACAGATGTTCATAATCAGCATACACACCTTCTGAATAGATGTTGTAACTCAACCACATTGTTGGAAATTACAAATAAGGTTAGTGTGTATTTAAATCTCATGATGCCTCCACCTGTCCACTCTCAAAGTTCAATTTTTTTTTTTTTTTTTTTTTTTGAGTAAGTGCAAAAATGTACATAATACAGGCTTTTTTGCAGATATTTTGATCCACTCAATCTAAATATAATTACATTAGATTTATTATTAATTATGAAGATTAATTTAACTACATTTATACTTCATGGGTGATTTTACTGTGTGCATGCATACAAGCAATTCAATATGAAGTACGTTCTTGACTTCAGTCATCAGAACAACTATTAAGATGTACAAAAGTACAAAAGACCCCTAATAACATCCACAGTGAGTGAAAGTGGATTACCATAAAGCTGCTCAAACAGGATTTGATCTGAATCTGAAGACAAAGCATCTGAAGTGATTCTTTCAGACTTGCATTAAGCCATCCCAGGGAAACAATTTCATTTGAAAGAGTCCCTAAGCTAGCCTAATGATATATTCTCAGCAACTGTGCATGAGAAGACCATGAAAATAAAGAGCTGGTTTGCATCCATACACAGATTTGCTAGTTTGTTTACAGAGCACTTGTGGAAAAAAACAGTCTTATGGCAGCTCTCAGGTTTGCAGAGCTCCTAATAAGGTATGCACTTTACCTCGTTTACTGATGGGTGCATATTATCTGCCACAGAACTGTCATTGACAGTTGTTTTCAGCTGGAGTGCTGAAAACCCCTTTGAACATCAGAGCTAAAATGCAAGTAGCCAATACCTGGCAGAGGGGAAAAATGTAAACAGCCCCATGAGGTCAGAAGGTGTTGAAAACTTGTTCTGCAACTACAACCAAGGTGCTCTGGGAAGGGGTGGAAATAAAAACAGCGATTTACAACAGTTGCTATTAAAGCCACATCCTAACCCCTGAATATAGTGCTTAGATATAAATTGGCTATGCTTGTTCTGTATAGTATTGAGACTGGCATCATCTCCATGTGTGGCATCACCCTGCGGTCTTATTCAAGGGAGTTGGTGGAACATAGTGGAGGGTAGTGATGGAGATTCAGGCCTCTTGAAGAGCCGGCAGCCCCTCCGGGGATTTGGGCTCAAACAGTCCCTGGCCTATCCATGGCAAGGATGCCCCCGCCATGAGGAAAAGGGAACCAGATGGCACCCAGATCAGCTTTACTAGCATTCCCTTGGCACAAACAAGCTTGGTCTTGTCAGTACTGCTCTCATTAAAGGCAGGGAGAAGGGTGGCATACAGTGGGAAATAAAGACACACTGGATCATTTAGTCTGCAACCACAGTGCAACAGCCGCCAATTCAGCCATCCCTCCGATTTGAACAGTTTAAATCTGAATAAAATTTAAATACAGCCTGATTGCACACTATGGTAAAATTGGATGTAAAAACTTATGGTAGAAATATTTTGTAACACTAAATAACACTAAGCAAAAGTAGGAATCAATAAAAGTAATTGTTTCATGCAACATTAACTTCCCTTGTATTATAAAGTAATATGATACTACAAGAAACCCCAAGAAAGAGAATAATTGCAAATAGAGCGGTCTGTGTCTCCAGTCTAAAACAACACAACAGTCTGCTAGATGCACCCATAACACAAAACCTTGCATATGTACAACAGGAGGCCAGACAGGGATCCTGTTTACATTGTGCTGCATGAGAGATCTAAGGACACGGATGCATGGTTTTTGCTCGTTCAGGAAGTGGCTAAGTTAAAATCCTATATACACATTAGTGCCGACAAAAAAAAGTGACACCCGTGATAGGTAATCCTTTCCCACTCCATCCCCTCGGCTATATTTAGCCTTGTCCAAACAGTGGTTTTCTAGGTTATTGGACACCATCAGTTAGTGGATCATCCCTGTCCATGAACAAAGAGACTCTATCTGAGTCCCCGGATCTGAGTAATAGCGACAACAACCTCAGACTTCCACCAATTACCTGAGTCCTATGCCCCAGGGCCTTTGGTTGAGCCGAGTGCGTCACCCAGCACACCTGATGTGGCTGAGCTTTCTCACTTCGTCTTGCAGAAAGGACAGCCATGTCAGACGCAGCGAGCCTGCTGCCTTAACAAATTGACTTGTAAGCAAGACCACCCACAATCAGTTATACCCACTAAATGTTAAAACAAACAACACAGTAAAATGATCTGAATACACATAACGAGATCTGATTACTCTCTGCAGTTTCTGCTAAAAAAAATGTATTGTTTTAGAGAATCGTTTTAACATCAGGCATTTCATGGAACAATACTACACTCACCTTCTCACACTGAATTATTCATCATGCATGACAATACAGCTGTGATCATTTCCCCATGAAAAAAATGACTATTTTACTTAAAAACATTTTTTATATGTATCATGTATTTGTTACTTGTCTACAAAAACATTTACCTAGAGTTTGCTTTTTTTTTTTGGTCTAGTTGATCATTTGAATCAGTTAATCTTATCATCATCATCTAGGAAGATGACAAATAGACCAAATATTGACAAGTCCTGTAGCAAACCCCATGATAAGGAAAATCACTCTGTTTTCCATACAAGTCTTACATCAGTGAATGTTTATGTCCTTAAAAAAAACCTTAAATAGCAGAGAAAAGCAAATCTTGTTCTCAAATCTTTTCATATTTGAATAAATGAATTTGTCTATGAGTAATAGAGTTCATTTGTCGTTATCTGGTTAATGCAATCTGTTTAAAATCCTCCCGTAGCCTATTATATAGCTCATAGTTTAACACTGATGAATATTGTTAAATAAATAAATAAAATCAAAATCAAAACAACAATCAACGACCAGCAAAGTAGATATTTTCACCCAGAAATACATGACACTTTAAAACAATTGATAATAAATGATATCCTTCATATTTGTTTAATTAGTTTGTAATTGTTATGTATATATATAATGACCTTTATTTCTTTTGCAAAATTATTTTTATGATTTCTTTCATGTGCTGTTCTGTAATATGGCACACGTCATTCTTAAACTATTTACATTTTTATAAGCGGTTTTTTTTTTTTTTCACTGTTCAAATGTGGCCTTATAATTCAAATAAAGATGATTACATAGCCTAATTAACAGGGCTGCAAATTTTAAATGATTTTTGTTATAACTTGGTGAGTCCTTTCATTTCGTTTTCAAGATTTTCCTACAGCCCCATGCATGAGCAATCCTTCACACGCACGCGCGCATACACACACACACACACACACACACACACACACACACACTTAATTCACGTACAGAAGAGTGTAATATATTGTGCAATATTGTGGGACGACACGTGGTCGAAACTTTTTTAGTACTGCGCCTGATCACTGAATGTCTTTGTGCAGTAATTACGCTAAATAAAAATGAACAGTATGCATATTGTGGGTTGGTTTATGTCATTGCTAATTCTGACAATAGGAAAATAAAAGAAATTTGATATCCGAGATAGCGCTTGACTGGACTGTGCATAACATTTTGCGGACGGGTTTGTGGCCTGTATACCTATAGCCTAAAATAACACACCTGTTAGGCTATTGATTCAGCTGTGGCAGATATGACATGCAAAGTGGTTTAGAAAAAGGAGTTCCAGGCTTTCAAAATCAGGCGTTACTCTCTCTCGTGTTCATACAGATCAGATGCTCATGCCTAAACAAAAAGATATGGCGCTTATGCCAGAGTGTCACAGTTATTTATTTTCCCTGATTAATACTGACCTTGAAAGCGGTGTCCAAGGTATCGGTTTCTGAGCACCCAGGGGTAGAAGTGCAGGCTGTCCCGCTGGTGTGGAGTGAAGAAGGGTTGAGTAGGAATGGGCAGGTGCCGCAGCGCGAGCGCAGAGTTGGCTGAGTGGGAGCCCGGATCCGGAAACATCATGTCCGCGTTAACGTTCCCGTACAGCGACCGAGCCGAGTTCTGAAAGCAGCTGCCGAACGGAGCCGGATGCACAGACTCGGTGTAGCGCAGAGCCGTGGGCCGAATCGGTTCATCTCCAGTGCTGGAAGAGTTTGAGTCTTTTCCGACCAGAGATTCAATCGTGAAACACTTTTTGTGCTGGAACATTATTCTGGGATTGATTCTGAAATTACGGTTTCAAGATTAAACAAATTCCCCGAGCGCGTTCCCAGTGCGCACAGACACACAGTTTCGAAAAAAAAAATAATAATAAAAAAAATAATAATAATAAAAATAAATTCCCCTATCAAATCTCCACAAAATGGTTTCTGAAAGTAATCAGAGTCTTTTTGCAATCCATAACTTCACGTGCGCGACATTCCTCTCGGCTGTCAATGTGCAGCCGCGCGTCCGAAACCGGAATGCAGGTGCACTCTGTCTTCTCTAAGTCCAAATCCGGACAGCTCTCTGATAATGACCTGACACCTAATGTCACCTAATGTTCATTCAAAACTCAGCTTTAGGATGCCGCGACAACACTCAGTACAGGTAACGGCCACACCGTCTGTTTGCTTCGTCTGACAATCTAGATTGAACTGCAAGAGCGCGGAACACCTTGGTACACTAATATGATCGATGATCGGACAGCTTTTGAGCTCCAGCCTGTCACTCACTCACTCACTAACCTCAATACCTGCTCCCCGCTCTGCGCGCCGAGGTGTGGTGCGCATGCGCACATGCAGCCAAGCAAACGCCAAGCACACAGCCATTTTGTTCGCGTTAAATCGTTCTGTGTCATGTAACAGAAAATAAACAGTAAATAATGCCTATTTCAGCTGATTCATCGTTCCTTATCCATAAAACAAAAGAAATGACCTGTTGTTTGGAGAGAGAAAAATGAAGTTTTATGAGCAATATTTGCAGAGAGGGGGTCTGTCAGGGTCACATCTTATATTATAGCCTACTTTTGATTGAAGGATAAAATAAAATGCAGGACCAATTCATTTCTTATGAAAAGCTGTTTAAAATATTTTATAGGACGTTGCAAGTAAACAATTATATTTGCAGATTATACTATAGGACTATTTCCGTTTTATCTAAATTTAGATGTTATTAACTAAATGTCACAGCCACTCACCGCCTTCCTTATTAATTACTGGTAGTTTATACTTTATATGAACAAGCCTATCAATCGAAATAATATCTGAATCATTTGAGTTAAAGAAATTCACTTTTAAATATACAATACATGTAAACTACAATGTGTAAATAAAAACAACAAATGGCTCACCAAATAGAAAAGTTATATCAAACCACAATGACCAAAAATGTTTTTATTAAAGGAAATCTTTATTTCAGAAGCTCTGCCCTAGAAAGGATCATAGATTGGGCTATATGCTAAATTTTAAACCCTAAATATACTCTTTATTTGCGGTTTGTTGAATATAAAATATACAGTAGGCTATATTAGTTCAATATAGCCTATAAAACAGATTGTTTAATATAACCTAAATCAAAGTTGTGGTTTAACATAGCAGATGAGACTTTAATTCATTAGGTGATGCGCATCAGTACCTCTAATCATTTGCTTAAATGACTGCTTTACATAAAGCGCGACGTTTATTATCGCTGAATCTTATTGCTAGGTTTGCTGATTGCGAGTCTGTACTCGCTTGTAGCCATAGTGAGGTTATAACGGACGGGCGGAATTAGGAGGAAGTTCAGCATACGGAGTTTATGAACGCGTCTTAATGAAGCGGTTCCAGATCAAGGGGAGCGGGCCATTGATCTTTCAGCTCAGCGTGTCTCAAGTGCCTCTCCTTGTCTCATTTGTCAGTTACAATCGTTCGAAGTTGTTGAGGGAGGACGGAGGCTAATGGGCTAGATCAGAGTCCCGGAATCCCCGGACAGATGTCACCCCTTTCAGGACGAACAATCGCGGCTTATGCGGCGCACAAAAGCCCCCTGCTCGGGAAAGCCGTGTGAAGCACGCAGGCCACAGACCCTTCCGCTAGCTCCGAAAAAAACCCCGAAAATCCTTCTCTCCTCCCTGCCCGCTCGATCCTGCAGCATATAATTAATAGCTTTCTCTGGCCAATTTTGGCCCCTTTTGCCTCCGACTCAAATGGTCATTAACATCTATTAATTTTGCCTCTGGCCATTGATTAGAGATTGGGCGCCGCTGAAAGGCTATAACAGTTGGAGTTTTTGTAAGCTCTCCGGGTGTGAAGGCGAAAATGTGATTATTGTTCCCCTGCCTGGTGCTAACTGAAGTTAAGCCTCCTTTGAAAATCCCGAAGCCAGTGTTGGCTCTTTTACTGGTAGCCGACTTAAGCGGAGATGAAGCGCCATCTATTCTTATAAACTTTACAACGTTTAGAAAAAGACGCATTAAAACTCTGAAAGTGGAAGAATCTGAGACTGAAGCAATTTCTCAAAGTACTATAGAGCGAATTTGAATTTAGACTGCTGAATTAGGCAATTAAAACAGTTTCATCAGAGCAGATCATATAAGTGAATTGTGTCGTGAATTTCTGAACTTGCAAAAGAAGCTCGTGTAATAGCATGCAAATCCCATTTATAGCACCTATATGTAAATAATAATTATTATTGTTGCTGTTGTTGTTATTTACACAGCGATTTTCTAAAACCAAAAGTCTCGCTTTACAGAGAAAGCAGACAGCAAAACTCATGTTTATAATATAATTCTTCAGTTACATCATATTTTATATTCAAAGTGTTATTGCGTTGCTGTAAAGTCTTCAAATTGTTATTATTATTATTATTAGTAGTAGTAGTAGTAGTAGTAGTAGTAGTAGTAGTAACATTGTCGGTGTAGCTATAAAATGAAATACATAACAGATCAATTAAAAAAAAACTTATTTCAACGAATAGGCTTTAATCACAGTTTACAGAGATCACGGATCTCAGGCCTAATGTGTAACACTGAAAAGCCTGTGAAATGTTATCCTTTGGTCTTGATAGAAACACAACAGTTTTGGAAGATAAAAGACAGAAAGACATAACAGTTATTGATCTATAATTTTGGGGTTGTTTTTGTTGTTGTTTCGATTGCTGAAAGTGCATTTAACAACAACAAAAAGAAAAACAAGCATGATAACATGCTAATAACTGTAGTAATTGTTGGGTCCATTTCAAAAGCTTAATTGCTAGTCATTTAATCTACGCTACATTCCTATGAACCGTCGTGGCACAGCCTGAAAAAGCTTATATATAGAATCGCATTATTTCATCACAGTTAATCTGATCGGACTGTGGGAATCTGGGTGCTGAGAGTGAAAGCTGTTTCCTCTTTATACACACTGCCCTCTGGTGTTCAACAGTGTAGGGATGTGGGAGTCGGGGCAGTTTCTCAGCTAGTTTTATTTAATCTGTAGACTACAACAAATCGCCAGTAGACCAAGTCTTCACTGTGCATCGGTAAGTTAAGATACAAAATATAACAATAAAAATGCAACTAACAGCTGTTCACTCTTGATTGAGCACATGCATCTTGTGGACCCCATCCTATCGTATGATAAACAACTTAAGAACCAACTGTGTGTTATTTTTATATGACTATTTTACTTTTACGTTTTATATCTTTCTTTTTCTTTTTTTTTTAAATACTATTTTAAATTACTGTTCTATATTTTAGCCAAACGCACATTTATACAACCTAATTTAGTTATTCATGCAATGGTCAATTAAGCTATGCTAGTGTAGATACTACTACTACTACTACTACTACTACTAATAATAATAATAATAATAATAATAACCATCATTTTAATAAAGGATTTATTTAATCTCAATGAACACAAAAACAGGCTCAGAAACATTCAGGAAAATATCACTAAATGGTGATAATAAAACATAAAATTCAAAATTAAACAATAAATGAAAATCATACCTAGACCTAAACAGCGTTATTTTTAATGAGAAAAAGTCCACACCTCATCACACAATGCATAAAAGGGAGAAAAAAAACAAAAAAAAAACGCTATGGGCCTACACATTGGTTATTTTTTATTGTGAAAGAAAAAACATGAATAGCTATAAAGCCACATAGTGACATAATGCCTTAATTTCTTGTTTAACAAGAATGATAAGAGATTCAGTGGTCTGTGTCTGTAACTTGGACTTCGTGCTTGCCGTGTTCACGTTTCAGGAGACTCGTCACTGTCCACAGATTTGAACTGTCCGTCTTCTGTCATGGATGTTTCATGCTTTAAATCACTGCACTGATCCTTCGGTCGTTCCTCGACCTCTCTGCTCTTCCTCCATTTAGTCCTCCTGTTCTGAAACCACACTTTCACCTGTGTTTCAGTGAGACGCAGCGCCGAGGCGAGCAGCACTTTCTCCGAGCCGGTCATGTAGCGCTGCTTAGCGAAAACCTCCTCCAGCTTCTGCAGCTGCTCCGCGCTAAACACCGTGCGGATCCGCCGACACGTCTTCAGTCCAAAATCTCCCGCGCATGTTAAATCAACCGAGTGGTGCCCTAAAAACAGAAGTCAATTACAGTTAGTGAACTCTGCCGCGCGTGCTCACGGTCAGTTCGGGAATAAATCAACAAAAGCTCTGTGCCAAGCATGCAATTAGACCTGTACTTTATTGTACAATATACGTTAGTCTTACCGTCACGAAGCCGCGTCTCAATGTTTCTATATGCAGCATTCTGGCGATGGTAAAAGTGCGGAGCGTAAACGCACGCGGATCCGAAGGCAGCAACAAAAGGCCTGTTTGTTAACGCTGGAAATAAAGCTCCGCGCATAATAACTTTCGGTTGTGTATAAACGGTGTGGCTGTCGAGAGCTGGCTTTCGGTGTCCGGAAGAGAGGATCCAGTCAATGCTGAAGCTGTTCGGTTGCGCTCTTGGTGGAAAATGTGCTGTTCCTCTGAAACACGTCGTGTCCATGTTGTGTCTTGACAAGCTCTGTGCCGAATGAAGGAAGGGCGGAAAAGCGCTCGCGCTTTTAAATGCGAGCCTCAACCAGTTTCGCTTCATAATCCGAGACGGGGTTTTAAAGGGATTACGGGTGATTTGTCATTAGGGCTCGGGCAGATCAACTGCTAACAAACCAATTACAACCTGTATTTGTAATAATTTCACATATGGCTGTAAAGCGAATTATGAACCCATTTAGCCACACACGCTACAATACACACTCGCGAGAGCGTGACGAGTTTAGCACCAAATTCATTAAGCACTAAAACCACCTCGAGTTTTGGAGGAAATGTAAATACGGGTTGAATACATGGATAGTCAAAGAAATTCTCACCACTGGTGTGAAAAGTTAAGAAGGTTAGCGGTGCGGATACAGGTTTTAAAATGTTGTTTTGGTGATTAACCTGTTAAAGTAAGATTCATGCGCCATTTGCACAAATTGAGCTAATAATCTAAAAGAACATTTACACATTCAGTCATTATCAAGGTAAATTGGTGTGTTTACTTTAATTATTTGAATTACAGGTTATCTTTTTTATCTTAATTTTTTTTTTTTACTTTACAGGAGTGTGTTTGTACCTTTTAATATTGTAATATTGTAGTTTAGCCTACAATGTTACCCGAGTAGGTTACAATTAGCATCTTGCTACACATGGACAAAACTAGTCTAACTTCCCTGGTGCTAAAAACAATAGAAACCCGCATGGAACTTGTAATGGTTACAATGGGAATTGTATTTGGTTTAATGGAAACTGTAATGGTCCCTGTGGGTCTCTTCTGGTAATTTGTTGCCCTCTATGTTAGGCATGTTATGTCTAGTTGATACCATTAAGGACCAGTAATGGTAATGGTAAGGTTTTAATGGTTAGCTGATGTTTTGTAATTGTATTTGTAGTGGAAACCAATAGAATTTCTGTGATGGTTGCTATTGTTTTGTTGTTGTTTTCCAGCATGGTCAAAAGAACATCGAGTCTGAACAGTAAAACCTGCTTTTCTCTCACTCATGAGTCAAAATGATTAATAAAAACGTCTTGAAATCTACATCTGTATCTACAGTGGTGTAAAAAGGACAAGTAGGCCTGTTTTTTTCCTTTGTAGATATGTTTGTATCCCACAGACAGACCAGTGACAAATTAAAGAAAAACCTGAATAAACGATAGGAGAAACATAAAAATTGCAGGTTTTTTTTATCCTGGTCAGGGTTGTGGTAGATCAAGAGGCAGAAATACACCCAGGATGGACACCAGTCCATTGCAGGGCACCATGCACACACACGTTCATACACTCACCTGGGGCAATTAAGCATAGACAATTCACAGCAGGTTTTTGGGAGGTTTGAGGACCCGAGAATCTGGAGGTAACCCATGTGAGCACAAGGAGAACATGCACAGAAACTCTGCACATACCTGAGCTCAGGACCAAACCATGGCCCCTGGAGATGTGACGAAGTAAAGCCACCTGCTATAACACCAGGCAGCTCTGTGCTTGACACAATTAAGCAGTCAGTATCCTCTGTGGAATTGTATAAAAATGCTGAGCAAGAGCAGTTTATCTTAATTTTGGATCAAGACAGCAAGAGGAAAAGATCTGTGACTTGGAAAGAGGGCAGTCACAAAGACTAACCATCTGGCTAATGTTTCAATAGGAACAGTGAATGAAGTCACCTTTGTTTAGATCTGCATTTAGATAGCAAATAGAATTGGAAATTTTGGCCAAAGCACACATTCAGTTACCATGACGCTTGTGCATTATTGTGGCATATAACAAAAAACAGAAAAGCAACTGTTCTTCAGGTAAATGTAGTCAATGCAGGACATGATCAAACTGTCAGCCGGAAAAGTCTGTCCATAATTATGCGGAGAGGGAAATTAAAGTAGGGCTGCAGTGCAAAAACCCCTCATTGCAAAGATGAACACACATTTGAGAGTTGAATGGTACAAATGAAGATGTATACAAAGATTACATGGTCAGATAGTTCATCCTTTTCCATCTCAATGAGTGGGCGAGTACATCTGTGGCACATACTTAAAGAAATGTACAGTGAGGGAGCCCAGTGGCACTGTTATTTACTGGAAGGCATTTTTCTGGCATGGTATGGAGCTACTCATGGCCGAAAGGATCACTGCAAATCAATACACAGTTATCCTATGATGAAAATTCTATCCTGATGATCTCCAGGATGAGAATGCTCCCATGAGGGCTCACTGACTGGATTGATGGGCATGAAAATATTTCATATGGTATCGCTTTCACAGTCACCAGATCTCAACGAAACTGAACACCTATGGATGATTTTGGAGCAACATGTCAGAAAACACTCTGTACCACCAGCATCAAAACACCAATTAAGGGAATACGTTTTGTAAGAATAGTGTTTATCCCCTCAAGTATAGTTCCAGAGACTTGCAGAATCTGTGCCAAAGCACGCTGAAGCTGTTCTGGTGACTCATGGTGACCTAACTCCTTAGTAAGACACCTTTAATTTGTCACAAATGTATAGGTCTACCTGAATCAGGTTACCAATAACAGGAGTATTCACTTTTCACTTTGCAATTATCATTTGAACATTATTCGTTCATGTAAGTATTTGGACTAGTCAAAGTTCACTTTTAGCTTACTCACCTGATCAAATTCTTGCTGGACCCAATCCCCAAAGGATTAGTATGGTGCTTTTATGAAACCCAGCCATAATCAGATGCTCTAAAGTAAAAGCCAAGTTAATGTACAGCAATTTAAAGGATATATTTTCACACAAATATTAGAAACTTGGCCAAAAGGATGGCAAAGTCAGGAAAGCTCTCAAATTCCACAGCTGCTGTTCCTAGGCCGTTGTAAATGAACTGTTCTCCATTACTAGATATTGATAGGCTACATATTACTAAAGTTCAACATTAAATCTAAATTCATTTCTGATGACAGTCACTGGGTGTGTGTGTGTGTGTGTGTATATATATATATATATATATATATATATATATATATATATATATATATATATATATATATATATATATATATATATATACACACATACATACACACACACACACACACACACACACACACACATATATATATATATATATATATATATATATATATATATATATATATATATATATATATAGATAGATAGATAGATCTCAACATTTTTGGAACAATGCCTAGTTAGGCTGGATTCATAAGAGTAGTAGTGATTTAATGCAATTGGCCTTTGAACAGAAGAACCCCGTACCCACTGCATTATGGTGGTGGAAGACGGATACAAATACTAGACACTCAAACACTCAAAACAGCCATGCATTTCTGGAATAATCTCCCAGAAGCCTTTTGAAACAAGTTGAGACTTGGATATTTGAGGTTCCTGGTTATTTTCATGTCAAAGAGATTCATTTCATCTTGAACACTATGCGCCAATACGGTCAGTTTTATACATTCCAATATGCGACAAAGTAGGTGTTAGCATGTATCCATGACATCAGCTTAAAAAAAAAAAAAGGTTCACTTTGTCACACTTAAGGCATGTGTAATACGAGATGCCAACTAGCACACTCCACTTCAAACTGGATACCCAGTGCCCTGATTTGGTATCTCTGTTAACCAACAATTCTTCAATAGAACCAGCTTTTAAAAAAAAAAAAAAATCCAACAATCAGCCAAATTTACTCTCAGCAGCTCAGCATTTAGTGGCTGCAAGGCTGAATTCAAACCTCACGTTAACTTGTCAATTTGGTTGAATGCATCAATGTAAAATGCCAGATTACAGGAGAAAGTGAGGAAAATTCCCAGGTTACAACAGTTTGAAAAGATGCAGAACGACACATCTTGGCAGAAGCACTTGTCAGCCTTCACCAGCCCCTTTTGGTAGCTGTCATATGATGATAGCTGGCTGTTGGGTGGGAACTGGCAAGTTACCCAATGGGGGGAAAGTGACATAGTAAGTAAAAGGTAACCATGTTTTGAAATAATCCCATTTAATACATCTTTTAAAGTGATTCAACCTTGCTCTTATCAAAACTCAGCCATTCAACATTACATCCTTTTATAGTTGTAAAAATTAAATTTGACCCCACTGACTGTCATATCCATATCACAACATGTTGCATCTTTACCCTCAAGAGGAAGTGACTTTTAGACGTCTTTGGTAAAGAGAATGCAGGCACGCTCCTCTCTTCTTATACTATACCTGTCAATACTGCAGACCTGCAGTGGCATTCATGACTTAATCTAGCCCAAACCAACTAACTTCTAGACATGGGATAAAACATGGTATAAAAACTAAGTAGACTAGACTTTTTATATAAATATGAATAATGTGCAAATGTCCTCAAAGTACCCTTAAACCAGTTTAGCTACATCAGCGTCAAGTCATTCATTCTGAATTCAGCATACCCAAATAAAATGGTAATTACTGCACCATGAGAAAGAGTCGTAGAAAATGCCATTGCTACAGCTTCACCAGTTTGAAACTCAACTTCTGAAATTCATACTACAAAAGCTCATATTAGTAGTAACATTGCTGACGTGTTCTCAGTGCAATGCCTGAAATGTCTGACAGTTCAGTTCTGTCCAAGTAAAACAGAGGCAGCTTCATCAAAGATTATCATAATACTGACCAGTAGCAATAAAACCTCAGTGTCTGTTTATGTCTTGTTTTCGGTGTTCACGCTTAAATAACCAGGTTATTTAAGCAAAACTGTCCACAACAATGACCCTGTACATGGAGAAATAGCGTTATCATGACACAGAGCATCAGCAGGCCGGGCGTGTTAGCTGAACTGGCACCAGGGCGTTTGGCTGGTGTCACACTCCAGCAAGGTGCTGATGACGGTGCAGGGAGCGCCACTGATCATCAGATCCTGTCGAGACTCCACCTTGTAGCGCAGGTTGGTCAGACCACCTTCTGGGTCGATTTTAAATTGTTCCTGCCAAAAAACACAGAACAATCATTAAAATATGCAAAATATAATAAGAAACGATGAATAAATATTATTCAAATTAAATTTAAACATCTATATTCAGTAGTACCTAATAGCATAACAGTGCACAAAAAAAAAAAAAAAAAAAAAAAAAAAAAGGGCACAACAAAATGAAATCAGTAACCCTGCATTTGTGTTTATAAAATCAACAACAAAATAACACCTTTACATAGCCTCAGAAAAATAATTGTTACTGCAGTGGAAAATTCTGAGGACCGGTTCTATATAACAATAACAAATAACCTTTTTGTATTTAAGTCTCATTACTTCAGTTATAATGACTTTTTTCCCCCTAACAAAACAGTATTGCTCACTAGTATGAAATTATGTGGCACAGGGGAAGTTCTGTGGCATTGCTTCCTCACAGTTCCAGGGTCCCATGTGCCCCATGTCTGTGTGGGTTTCCTCCAATCTCTCAAAAACAAACCTGTAGGAGGAGGGGCTACTCTAAAGTTCCCAATGATGGACTGGTGTCCCATATCCAAGGTGTATTCCTACAGATGGTACTCAATCAGAATACGTTTTTTTTTTTGCCGTCGCAGTTGATGCGACAACATGCACTTGCTGCTATTGACCGCTAAGTGGCGCTATAACCACAGATTTTTTACAAGAAAATGTCACAGCACGTTTTCACAGGTACTGTAACAAACACCCCTCCCAAAAAATGATTACACCTCCCTCTATCAACTATAACAAGTTAGCGAAAAACTGCCTTGTGTTATGTTGGCAAAATATTATTTTAATTCAGCGTCATGATAGCTGGTCTAAATATGGTCAGTTCCTTTCTAGAGCTCACCAATAGTGAGAAACTACAGGCCGACCTAAACATGGAGAAATCATTTCATTGGCTAAGGAAGTTTAATGTTCATTTCTGGCGATGTGATTCGTCAAAATGTGACACATGATGTGTTCCGCTAGCTTCCAACAGGAGACATCAATACAGTAAAAAGAGATGGGGGGAAAAACGCCGAAATTCCGTGTAAAACCGTAAAAAACGGACGTAAGCAGCTATCCATAGCTCGAATAAGAAAGGAAAGTACATGGAAAAAGATTGTTTGCGATAAAGAGAAAACAAGTGTTAGTGCATCGAGGCATAAAATACATGCGATGAAGAACAGTAGGAATATCTCCTCTGTCTGCCCTCCTCTCATCATGTCTCTGTCTATAATATAATACACACAAAGAAGTTACATACAGTTTATATATAGTCAATTGTGTAGTACTGTAGAGCTTTGGGGGAAATTATAAATGAGTTACTGTTACAAAAAAAAAAAATATATATATATATATATATATATATATATATATGAAATTCTGCAATCAATATCTTTAACAGCTGTTTTCTCAAAATGAGTTTTTCTCAACACTCTGAACCAAAAATGTCAACCGTGTAGCACTTACATAAACCAGTCTTTTGTTCTGATTTGAGTACATTGTTCTAATAAGCTTTGAAAATAAATTCAAAAATGTCAGTTTATTACTATTAATTTATTCCGTTATATTTGATCTCCCATTTACAAACCGTCGTCGTAAAGCGAAAGCGTCACAATTCCAGTCTTTTGCAATACCGTCCCTTTGCGCCACCTGGTGGTAATTTCGCGAATGACTTTCACATGTGACTGGTTGTATTTACCGCAGTGGCCTTGGGCCGGCGGTACACGCGACGGTAACAGGCATTCTGGTTGACTACCTACTGTACTCCACAATAAGTGTTCCCGGGACAGACTCCAGATCCGCCAAAACACCAACTAAAAAAAAAAAAAAAACTTACTGAAGATGAATGAATGTGGTCAAGGTCATAGTGTAGGGGTGAACCACTGAAACATAACATTTATTGCAGTAGTATTGGATTTAAGGTATAGGGCTTTTTCTGCAGGTACTGGGTCTTCTTTTACAGGCTGCTGTCACCTCCTGGTTTGGCGAGTTATTTCTAATGCAGGTGCAGAACGTAGGTGCGTGTTCTGTCAGCCATCATGTTTGCAAAGTGTTTGAGTGCAACTTTCTACAGTAATTGATGGAAGGCGTTTATAAACTTGCTTCGGTTGGCGCTAGTTCTTCAACGTCGACTTGGTTTGTCAGAAGCTTTGGCTAGGTTTAGTAGACTGAGACACTGATCAACTGTCAGAAATTCATCATGACCTCAGACAACTTGATTAAACGCATTAATGGGACATCATTTACCAAGAGATGTCCATTTGCCTGCGTTTGGTCACTACTCTCCTGTACCTGTTTTTGTGAAGCTATCCTCTTCTGGTCTCTCTTCCTCCAGGCAGGGTCGTGAATGTGCCTGAACGTTTTGTACCCTGTGGTTATTCCTTTCGGCCTGAACAGCTGTGTGGAGATTAGACAGCAAGTCATAGCACATGTTATCCAAGGGAACATTTTATCAATAGCCTTGTGAATTTTCTCTCTTATCAACCTGCAGTTCTGCTGCCCGCAGTCTTCTGAAGAACTCGTCATCTTCTCTTCCCCAACCCCAGAACCGATTGGACATTCCATTGCACTGGGAGTAGAATTACCACCGTGTTGTGTTAGATATACTTTTCTTTAGTGTCTAAAACACAGTAATAATAAATAGGAGTATTGCAGTTTCTTACCATTTGATAATGTTTCTTGGTAAGCAGCAGAATCCCTCCTACATATGTTTTATAATGATACAGTGGGTGAAGTTCTGGTGAAGCTACATGGAAGGGGCCCTCGTCTGGG
This sequence comes from Cranoglanis bouderius, assembly GCA_023630585.1. Classification (NCBI taxonomy): domain Eukaryota; kingdom Metazoa; phylum Chordata; class Actinopteri; order Siluriformes; family Cranoglanididae; genus Cranoglanis; species Cranoglanis bouderius. The sequence continues at coordinate 9,780,120 of CM042561.1, forward strand.
AATCCATAGTCTAGAGCTTCATTCTGAGGCAGCAAGTCCACATCGTGCATCGCTATGTAGTCTGTATCATTTCCGCTCTCCATGTAGCCAACATTGATGAGAGAGGCTCTATTGAAGCTGATACACAGGATATGACAATTACAAAAGTTCCTCTGTCTAAATTTAGCAGCCTTCAGTTCTGCAAAGTAGCGACGTTAAATGTATTACATGCCAAGTTTCAGCACATTACTGGTCATTAACGCTTCATCATTATTATGGGTAATCTAAAGCTTTCACACTTGTTTTTCTTTCATTTGACATTTATTTATTTATTTGTGTGGTTTTTTTTAACCATTACAGGTATTTAAAGGATGCTGCTTCTGATGAATTGCCACAAAAGTTATATCTGGTCAGTGCTGTTCTTTTCCAGTGACAGATAGGGAGACAGGGTAGAGGCAGAGGTCCCAAGAATGCTAAAAAGAGGGAAAACCCACCAAGAATTTTACCACAAAATCCTTAACCTACAGCAGTGCATGTGATGGCAATTTTATAGCCAAGCAACAGTAAGAAAACAGCAAGGCAAAAGCCCAGCGTGAACGGTAATTAATATTTGACTTAAGTGACCAAAGACACCACAGTCCCGCCCACTTGTTTTCTATTGGCTCACTAGGCTGAGGCTCGTGAATTCGCATGTTAAAGTTCTCCTAGGTAAACCTGGCACAAAGACCACTACCAGAATCAAATGCGCCTCTTATTTTCCACATCCTTTCCCCATCAGTGAACCGGCTTATCCGATGGGTGAGAGGAGCTGACCAATTGTGCATCCCAGCAAACGGGGTACTGTCAGTAACTGTGTACCTACAAAATTACCTTTATGTTAAAAGTTTAACTGTGGTCAATGAGGAGGTAGGTGTACCTAATAAACTGGCAACTGTGCATGCATTACAGTATTCCAACAACATTTCAACAGAACACTTTAACATGTGTATAATAAAGCCCCACACTACAATTATAATAAAGTTCCACACTACAAAGTAAAACACTACAACTTCATGTCCAGTTTAACACAACTAATCATCAAGAATAAAATCAAATTCTCACCGGAAATGATCCACCTGGTTGATAACAAGAATCTTGTGACGTATTTTCTTTTTGTTGAGGAAAGCGTGCATGTACGGCACAAAAACGAGAAGTTCTTCAAAACGCTCCCTGAAGGGAACAATGACAGCCATTTTATGAGGGCCCCATGAGGAGTCATCAATGGGGGCAGCCTGTCTCTCTAAAGGACATGGCTGATAGGGTGGACGATCAGCCAACAGTGCCTGGTTCAGATCAGCTGAACAGCTCAGCTGCAGCCAGAGAAGAGACCCGAGGACGAGCACCATGCAGAGACCGAACAGCTTCAGCACCGTGCACTTTTTCCATAAAAATCTGAAGCAGAAAAAAAGCGTGAACTGTGAAAGACAATACAAAAATCTTCTCTTTAAAGATCAGTCAACAAGATCACTGTATGCAAAACGGGTTAGTTGTAGAGGTGCACTGATCCAATACGCAGTTTCTGTATAGGGGTCGATAGTGGCCTGAAACACACTGTCTGATATTTTTAAAAATATTTTACAACAATCAGCCATAACGTTAAAACTGCCTGACTAAAACTGCCAGCTCTGACTCATCGAGGCCTGGACTCCACAAGACCTCTGACAGTGTGCTGTGGTATCTGGCACCAAGACGTTAGCAGCAGATCCTTTAAGTCCTGCAAGTTGCAAGGTGGGGCCTCCATGGATCGGACTTGTTTGTCCAACACATCCCACAGATGCTCGACTGGATTGAGTTCTGGGAAATTAAGAGGCCAAATCAACACCTTGAATTCTTTGTCATGTTCCTCAAACCATTCCTGAAGAATTTTTGCAGTGTGGCAAGGCACATTATCCTGCTGAAAGAGGCCACTGCCATTAGGGAATACCGTTGCCATGAAGGGGTGCAACAATGTTTAGGTAGGTGGTACGTGTCAAAGTAACATCCACATAAATCCACACCCAAGGTTTCCCAGCAGAACATCGGCCAGAGCATCACACTGCCTGCCAGCTTGCCTTCTTCCCATAGTGCATCCTGGTGCCATCTCTTCACCGGGTAAGCGATGCACATGCACACGGCCATCTACATGATGTAAAAGAAAATGTCATCAGGCCAGGTCACCTTCTTCCACTGCTCCATGGTCCAGTTCTGATGTTCACATGCCAACTGTAGGTGCTTTCGGCAGTGGACAGGGGTCAGCATGGGCACTCTAACCGGTCTGCAGCTAAGCAGCCCCATACACAGCAAGCTGCAATGCGCTGTGTGCTACAGTAACTCTTCTGTCGGATTGGATCAGACGGGCCAGCCTTCACTCCCCATGCACATCATTGAGCCTTGGGCCCCCATAACCCTGTCACCGGTTCACCAGTTATCCTTCCTTGGACCATTTTTAGGAGGTACTAACCAATGCATACCAGGAACACCCCACAAGACCCGCCATTTTGGAGATGCTCTGACCCAGTCGTCTAGCCATCACAATTTGGCTCTTGTCAAAGTCGCTCAGATCCTTACATTTGCCCATTATTCCTGCTTCCAACACATCAACTTTGAGAACTGACTGTTCACTTGCTGCCTAATATATACCATCCCTTGACAGGTGCAACTGTAACGAAAAAATCAAAGTTGTCCACATCACCTATAAGTAGTTTTAATGTTATGGCTGATCAATGTACACTGTGAATGTGCGTGATGTTGACTGACCCAACAAAGACCTGCACTGAACATTGGATACAGCTTATCTTGAAAGCCCAAACTGCTGTCAATGCTGTTAACAGATTAAAGAGAGCTTGCTCGGTTGTAGGATGTCAAATATGTGATCAATATCAGGTATGAGCAGATACACAGAGCTCCAATGTTGGGATCATCTCTGGTTAGTTGTTATCTGAACACTGCTCCAGGTTTCCAAACACAGGTTAGAGGTTTCTTGTTCCAGAAAGTGCTATAGATTTAAATCTAATTTGGGTTACACAATACACAGCCAATATACAACCTTTGATATCCAATAGGAGCAGAGTATTTTTGTGAAGTTTTTGAACAAAAGAGCAAAAGGTTAAACAATAAAGACAAAATTTTTCACAGCCTTCTTTGCTCATATTTACCAAGGGTGCCAATATTAGTGGAGGGCACTGTATTTGCTCATTCTTATCACAACACTGACCTTTGCAGGACTGATAATGCAGAAGACAGCCGTGTGCAAATTCAACCTTCTATTAAACAAACTATTAAATTGATGGCATGCTGAGAGCATCCTGACTAACCTAAAATGCTCCAGGTGTATAATCTAGAGGTTTTTGATGAAATCACAGTATCCACCAAACAGCAATAAATAATGCAGGGAAATACACCAATGATTCAATGTCAAGGCTGATCACAATTTTATATATATATATATATTCATAACATAGAATTTTGCTGAAACGATGCAGCCCTAAATCACATAATTGCTGTACAAATTGTGCAGTCGTTACTTATAATCCAAGATCATTCATATGAGCAATGTCTGGATAAAGTTAACTGAAGAATCCATCTAGCATGCAAACACAGTTTACAGTTTAACACTGTCTCTGGCTGACACACACACAGGCAACTCACAACTTGCATAAAAAAAGCAATATTTTTGCTTTATAAAGTGTCAAGCAGGCACACACAGGTACTACAGATTAGAAACTACTCACAGGTGATGAGGAGCCTTTTGCTTTTCATTTCTTGGATGTTCAGAAATGAAGAAAGAAACAAAAACAACAGCTAGGCCTACTTCGTAGCTGCCTGTATGAGTGCAGCGTGGCATCACCAGTTTTGGATTTACCTCTAATACCTTTCAGATAAACTCCAGATAAAAAAAATAATAATCACAGCTGTGAATGATACAATGTCCTTACCTTCTGTCTTCTTTAAAATAGAGCACTGGTTTTCTCCGGGAAGAGTACATCATCGTGGTTCTATCAGTAGCGTTAGTGCTGTTTATAAGACTTTTTACCTGCAGTAGACAGACACACGAACCGCACTATTGGCTGAAATTGTGATCTCTAGCTAAACAGCTGGCTACATTATCAACTCAGCTCTTTCCCAGTTCCTCCTTTCCTGCAGCCCGACTCTTTCGTTACCGGGCAGACGGCAAAACATCCTGATGTTTTTTCTCCTTCATATTTGCCGTATTTCAGCGTTTCTAATTTAATGCACGATTTTACGCGGCTCTTTCTCTATCGCCAATAAGTCGCAAGGTTTTGTGGCTGGATGAAACCAGGCAACTTCCGACACATAGCCGCACCGCTAACTGGCCATAAAGTCGCAACGATCAGCTAAACTGTAGACTTTATAGACTTAATTAGCAATGTATTGCCTCTTACAATATAGGTTACCCAATATGAGACGGTGCAGTCTGTTTTGTATATCGTCACATCCGTGTACAATACAGTAAATCGCCACAGTGCGGCAAAAAAAAAAAGGGGGGGGGGGGGGGGGGGGGAATCACACGCTGGCTATTTTCATTGAGTCCGACCGCTACAGAATCTGGAAGGAAACAACGTGACCCGGGGGAAGGTTCCTAGTCTTGTTTAAAGCGGAACAGTATTGCTGCTTCGCAACAGTTACATGTGTTTATAAAAAATTTTTTAAGTGTTACATAATTTCAAACACGCATTAGGATTTGCGGTATTGCCTTGCAATAGGTTTAGTTCTGGCTGATCTCACTTTAGGGGTCTGTTTCACAGGGGTTGAAGTTTGTAATTTTTTAAAACTGTTAGCTATAGTACTGGTAATTTCGAAGATGCCACAGAAAAAACTGATTTCATTACAGCCTTCTCTTTACATTTTTATGGAGAAGTGGTCTTCTCGTTTTCATTAATGTGAAATTAGGGCAGTTGTGGCTCAACGGTTAAGGCTTTACTGATCAGAAGGTTGGGGGTTCAAGCCCCAGCACCGCCAAGCTGCCACTGTTGGGCAAGTCCCTTAACCCTCCCTGCTCCAGGGGTGCCGTATCATGTCTGACCCTGTGCTCTGACCCCAACTTCCTAACAAGCTGGGATATGCAAAGAAAAGAATTTCACTGTGCTGTAATGTATATGTGACCAGTAATGGCTTCTTCTTCTAAAATGTAAACACTTCTCTTGAAACCTTGCCAAGTCGAACACTGGCACAGAATGACAAGAACCCTGGTGATTATCCTGCGTTCAAAGACAAATGTTACTAGCTTCTATTTCATCCCCCCAGACAACCAGGAGCATCACCTGGGTAACGTGTGGATTCCACAATGCCATGAGGACCCTCATGGAAAAGTGTTCTGAGATGACCTCCTGAGAGTGGTGGTGTTAACCTTGTAACCCAGAGGAGGCGTACGGAGACCCCCAGGTATCAGAAGCACAAACTTCCTGGAACTCCACATGCCCATGAGGATGAGACTTGTGTGGCATGTCACAGTAGGCATCCATCCTGCATATAGGCCACGGTAATGACATGATACCACCCAATCTCTTTTTAGACATGGGAGCCCCTCATTTCTTTCCTATTTGACAGGTGAACAGATAGTCTGAGGAGTGGATGGCTGCCATTTGGTCCAAGTAGTACAGTAGGATGCACACTGAGCAAAACAGAGAACAGTCTGTAGATTCACCTTTTTGGAGCACTGCAAGGTCAATCAATTGGTTTTTCAACTCCCACTCATTTTTCTGAAGTGATCACTAGCACGAAGGCAGCTCGGGGGGTTTCTAAACCCACAAGCACAGGTAAGATGGCTTGGCGTGCCAACTCTGTCCATCCATTTGGCATAGCAGATCTGCTAAGGGAGGAAGCCAGCAGGATGATGTTCCAAACACTCATGAAAATATCAGTGGGAACCAAGGTCTGGGTGACCATCGTGTAGTCACAAGTAGGACTGTGGCTTTCTTGCTGAATTCTGTGCAACATGGGAATAGTAATAATGGGTAGAGGTGGATACTAGATAGCAGGGTCAATCATGGGCCAGTCTGGATCCACTAGAAAGAACCACAATTGACAATGAGTTGAATTGGCACCTTGTCAAACTTGTTCCTGCTCTGGGACACCAGATCTGTGTGAAGTTGCCACTGGCCCATAACCTGTCTTGTACAGTTGAAGACTACTGTATAAGCCCACTATGTGTGTTGCTCTCAATGATTCTACCTGTGCATGAGCCCATTTAATAGCTTCATTTTTATATTGTAGCATCAATATCTTTGGCAGGAATGCCAAGTTTGGCCACATGTTCGAGCTCTATTCTCCAACACAGATACTGCATGCTATTAGATAATTAACAATAATACATAATTCATACATAATTCGCTGACTCATCTGGATGGTTCATATGACAAGTTGTACAAACTGCTGAGCACCAAGTCCAGGTACCATTGTGGGGTCGTTTCTTTGTGTTAAGATCAGAACCATTCTATACTTTGAAGAAAAGTTCTGAATAGTTAGAACTGTATGCACTTTCAGAGGCAGCCAATCGGTCACTGTTGCATAGACAATGCTGCCACGAACACTTTTAGGGTAGATCCAGAGAGAGGGCCTTCTAGCTAACTCTGCAAAAAACCCTACAAAACACTGTTTACAGTGTATTAAAGATAAGGAGTTTATATCTGGGGAAGTGGGGAGATTAAAGCAGAGACTTTCTATAATATACCTTAATATATGTGAGTGAAGAAATGTATCAAAGTAAATCCAAAATATTTAGTGCATAAAGTTCTAGGATTAGACAATTGTATCACATTTATTGCTGCTTTCTTTGAAAAGTAGTTATATAGTAGTAAATTGAAAAAGATGTTACTAGTGAAGTGGAGGGAGATGAAAACTTTATTTGAGTGCAATCATGAACACATCACGACACAGTCTTCCCCTCTTGTCATTTAAAAAGCTTAAACCCTCAGCCAATATCTGTGTACACAAATGTCTATCAAGAACCCCAAATTAAAAGAAGTACATGGTCACATCCTACATGGTTCAAAGGTGGGGAAAAAACCTATAAAAGAAATAAAGTTGAAAAATAATTTATATGGGACGAAGAAACTTCAAGTAATAAAATTGAACTGAAACACAAAATTCAGCCTTAGAGAGCAGTGAGGATGATCGCATTCATTTGCAGGGTTGATATTGCAGCTCTTCATGAAAATGTAGGTGACGGTCATCTCTATCGAATCCAGAAATACCTGAGTATCTGAGCACACAGGAAAATAAATGGCCAAGAAGACTGCAGGATTTTAAAATAAAGGTAGATACAGGATGACACATTAGAATTTTAAACAAACCACATAAGAGTGGTTTATTAAAAAAAGTGACTCTTACTTACAGTAAGCCAAACATTCCTTCAGAAAATATAGTTAATAGAACTTTATAATTCTGCCTCCCCCACCAAAAGAATCTGAAATTGAATCCGAAATCAAAGCCCAAACAGTATCAAACCACAAATATGTAGGTATTTCCCCCACCCCCAACACATTATATAATGCAGGAGGGAAAAAAAACATACTGTCATTTTTCAGTACAGATCTGGTGTCTGTGCTGTCGCCTGCAGAAAAGCTACTAGAGCTGTAGACAACCTACTGAACCCATTTGGCTGGACATTTAGGCTGGAAAACAGTTCATGTTAATTGAACAAATGTATATTAAATAAAAAGTATGGACATACATTCACTCTGAAATAACCAAACTTTACATACGTCACTAATTCCTAACCAACAAAGAGAGTGTTGTACACAAAGCAACAGAATCTGAGAGTTGATTTTTGTGTCTAGGATAAATGTGTGCATCTTCAGTGTAGGACAACTTCACACAAAACTCCTGATACCATGCTTCAAAAACAAAATTCAGATCATATTCAGACTTTTGTGCCGACTTTTCAAACTAATGTCAGATTTCATTCAGGGTGGACAAAAAAAAAAAAAAAAAATGATATCAAAATAAAAGTATTGTGGTTTTGGCCTTAGGACGTCAACTGGAACACAGCTGAGAGGTAAGTGGCATAGAAACAAAATATGGTGAAATAATCTCAATGCAAGTCTGGGAGAAATTTTAGAGAGGTGTTTCAACTTAGAGGTTCATTTCAGCAGTCTAGACTTGACTTTTCAATCAGCTGTATACTGCATACTGAATCAAAAACACTGAGACGCGCACACACACACACACACATACTTTACACTAATTTCTTGGCTTCAAAGAAGCTCTTAAGATGTCTCATCTGCCAGAAACCGATAGCCACCAGGATCAGCGTCTGGACAATAGACCACCACAGGACTCTCTGGTTGGTGCTCTCACTGGTCTGTCTGAAGCGCTCTTCACGGTACTGGAAAAGGAGGACAGGACATGATTACATCATTAATACAGTATGTACAAACAGCGGTGTATAACAGCTTTTCACATTTCCACATGTGGTACATCAGTGACATCTAAATATGTGATCTCTGTTTAGTGCTGCAAGTACTGTATCTGTATCCTGGATTTAAACCAGAATAAAATTTTTAAATGTTATTTTTCTTAAATTGAATATGAACCCTTCAAATATGCCCCCTGGGTACACTGGAAATAAAACCCGGAGGTAGAAACGCCAGCACTGTCTGCATGGTTTGTGAATTCTGGCTCTGACAGTTCCTCAGCCTTACTTACATTATTCAGGTTCATAATTTGTCTCAAACAGAGAAATGCACTGGACTATTTTTTGTTTGTTTGTTAGTTTTGTTTTGTTTTAATCCTGGTCACAAGTTATTAATGTTGCTTGCATCTTCCTGCAAGAACAAACTTAGCTGGTTCTATTTTCCAAAAATACAAAAAACTAGTAGCTGAATTTAAAGCACCCTGACCCTGACCAGGTAGTTACTAAAGACTGAATGAATGCTGTGAATGCACAGCACACATCTTTCTTTGTCCCGAGACCTTCATATGACTGCTTACATACGCCCACATGAAAGTAATATTTTTTCGTTACTGACTAATTTTATTGTATTAGGTTACAGTCCTAATGTAAATGGTAAAAATCAACAGTCATTTAACCAAGAAAACGAGGAAAAAGGAAAAACATGATAATTTGAGGACACCTGCAGTGGCTTTGACCTGTTAGGTAAAAGGTACCGATGATCTCAGAAAAGTATACTGTGATGTAATGTATTGCGCGATTGATATTTTATAGTCCTCTATAATCTTACTTCGTCACAGGATGAAGACCTGATTTATACTTGGGAGTCTGGGGATCTGCGAGCGTGTGCAACCATATGCATAGGTGTCTACCAACATGCATAACATAGGTATGAATAGGGATGAAACAAAGTAACTGATTTAACAGAATTGTTCACACGGTAGTTAAGGATCATTATTGGTAATATTAGCCTGAAGTATGTCTCAAATTACATTATATCCCTAACAAAAAAAAAGTTGTGTACACAGAACAGGCTTTAGCAGGATAAGACAAACTATAAAATAGTGTGTGTGTGTGTTTGTATATATATTATTAAATTTTTTAAAAATTTATATTGACTGATGCATTTACGGTTCGAGAATTTGTGGTAATGTTCATCTACATTAACATTTGCCACCAAACTAACTGCTACCAAAGTTCTTTTTAGTACATGCCATTTACTTCCTCATTCAGGTTTAATCATTCTTTCACCAGGCAAATATTATTTGCATTCAGTCTCCCTGCTGCAAGAGAAACTGGTCCATATCATGTGTTCATTACAAATAGCAATGCTCTTTAACAGTATTTAAATGACGATCATATTTTGGAGAACTGGACGAACAAATATTACCGGCGGGTAAAAGTAGAAACAACCCCTGGAGCACCATTTAACAGACTTCCTGTCTAACCAATTGGTGTTTGCTTGGTCAGCAGCACTCTGAATTCGAATGACCTGTTGTTGGGATTTCTGAAGTGTGCACTGTGGCTCCTCTGAATGCTTATTTATAAACTCGGCGTCAGGTCACATAATTCTCTCACATGCTTTTATGCAAATAAAGCATTACACTTACTCTCTGATAGTTCTGCTCCTTCTGGATCTGATCAACCTGCTCCACAAGCTGGCGCACTCTTAGCTGCAGCTCGGTCAGCTTGTCTTTCGCGGCGATCTCTGCATAGTTATTCGCGTGCTCGCCCACTTGGATGTCCAGATGAACTCGCTGTGGAGAGTGTAACACATTACATATAAAACAGAACTAAAATCCAGACACCATACAGTACATGGATATGAGCCATTAATCTTTTTCACCATAAGAACCATGAATGTGGGGTTTAACTCACAAGCATTCCACCGGCAAAGAGAGAAAATTTGGAGGAGTTGGAGTGCAAACAGATCTGGTGTTCTCCGGGTGTGTGGGAGGTGAAGGTGAAGCGGCCTTCTGACCCATACTGACGAGACAGGATCACCTAAATCACATGAAGAAAAAAATAATAATAATAATAAAAATACACATCTGAGTTTGAGCTTTTGAAGTACTGAGATAATTTCGCATTCCTGCTAAATAGCCTGAAGGATGACAGCTGACCTTCTCATCAGGGTCTTTAACTTCCACAAACATCCCGAGCCCTGGCGTGGCAGGCAGGTACGATTCTGACTGCTTGTCATACAGCTGCGTCCGGTAGTTTCCTGGAGAAATTGTATTTGCACCGTTGGGAAATGTTAAAAAGGATTTTGCTTTCAATATGCATCTTCTGATCCGTTTGTTTTTACTGGTAGCGAGGAGAGCTTCAATACTGCACAAACACACTTTGCAGCTACAGGATGTGGTTTCAGTTGAAACAGTTGAAAGTTAAATAATTTAACAGAAAGTTTAAAAGACTCAGTGTGTATATGGTGTATTATACTGAAGTAGATTGAAAAGAATTGTGCTTTGATCTTTCTAACAAAAACTACACAGTTTTAGATCTGGACAGTGATTTTAATTTTTAAAAAAAACTTTTTAAATCACCAGACCAAGAAATAATAGTCGAATATGTTGCCTAGAATGTATATTTTGGAACCCTTTCAAGAGAAAGCTACAACCTGGCCATGTTCTGACTATGATATTTGATTCTACAGACAATATGCTTGTATAGTACAGTGTGTCCCAAAACTCTCCATACACAGGGGGGAAAAAAAAACACTTTTTTAAAAAGCAAAATGTCTTCCAAAATTTTTCATACTTAGTTCGTATTATATATATTTTTAGATCGCCTTTAAGAATGCCTTTGACAAAAGAACAACATACTGAAATCATTCTCATGGCTGGATCGGGAAGCTGTCGCAAGGTTGTGATGGACTTTAACAGGAAACAAGACGAGCACATCACACTCGACACTGTTGCCAAGCTTATTAACAGATTCATAAAGACTGGAAGTGTTGCGGACCAACCGAGAAGTGGGCGTCCACGAACATCCACTGACGAAGACACGACCGACGCGGTGCTGGCAAATATAGGCCCCTATGCCTATGTACGGAGACTTTTGGGACACCCTGTAGTCAATGCTTTTGACTTGAACTTTTCTGTACCGTTAGTGACAATATACGTTCCACCTCACAGTCACAGACCAGTCTGTACAGGATTTCACTGAGTTGTTTTGGGATTGTTGTGGCCAAAAATGCTTGATTTGGCTGCGGCTTTTTTTCCTTCAAAATTTGTGATGCGGCTTGCGGAGTATTTTGTGCTTTTTTTTTTTTTTGCAGAAAACTACTTGAATCGGCAAAACTGCACGAAATTGTTTTGCATGGTATTTCAAAGTGATGTTTGTTGGTAAATGAGACCTTTCAGCTGTACTCGTGTTCGACGCACATGAATCAAAGAGGGATGTGTACGATTGCACGTTGTGAGAACACATGACGCGTCTTGGCCCAAATCTGTGGAGAATCTGCAGTAATTTTGAAAAAAACTGCAAGCTCCTCCGAATATTGCGGAGTTTGCTTGATCTTGCATTCATCTCTGCGATCGCAAAATCCTGGAGGGACTGAAACACTGGACAAACAGAAACTCAAAAGTACAGGAGTTCTGTAGTGGAGTCGTCAAGTCTAAGGCGGTTACTCCAGTGAAGTGCAAGGTGAGTCCTGGATGGGGTCCTGGAGTGAGGGTGGAGTAACGTTCTCCAGTATTGAAGAAGGAATTATTTACGTCGCATATTTACATTTCAGGGTGTGCAAACATCAGTAAAAACAAACGTCAAGTCCAACTCAAAGTCTCATATACTCAAATACCAAGTCAAGTCAACACTGGGATGTAACTGGGCACTAAATTTCTGGTACGTTTTTTTCACCTAAAGAACGGCCTTGCCTTCAAAACAGCGTGATCCACGAATAATTACTAATTATAAACAAAGTCTTATCATTTTTAAAGAATCGACCAAGTATCACAGTTAAGGCAAGACACTACAGGTAGACATGACGATTCTGGCAATCATTTTTGATCTCTGTAACATGTCTTCTCTTAAACTACTGTACCAAAAATGAGAGGGGAAAAAAAAACTCAACAGGAATATGTCAATTTCACAGTTTTCGTCCACTCATGTCACCACATTATCTGATACTTCTAGCAACTTTGAAGAATGCTTTAAACCCCGCCCACTCGGCACAATTACGTCATACATCACTGAAAAGCTTGTTTTCTGATATACACCCTTTATAAACCCTATAAAACACACGAAGTACAATGGAAACATTACAGCACACTGTTAAAGCACATATGGGTTTGTTTGCTTTTTTTGTTTGTTTTGTTTTAAGTTTTACATTTTTTATTTCTATCCATGATGAGAAAGATATTACAGAGAAATTTCCCAAAATGTTAATTATTGCTGAATTTACGTTTTTACACTGAAAGGGGGGAAAAAACAAAATAATTTCCGAACAGTGTATGGTATTTTCCTGGTTAGAAGAAATGCTGTCCCAACAAATTTTCTGTAAAGGTTTTCCTCGGTAGCGTCTTCACAGTGAAACATATTGTAATCCAACAACATCGAGATTCTTGGTTATATTAAGTATGCTAATTGATGCATATTTAAATAGACGATGCCGCATTTGTAGAAATAAATAAATATGTGTAAGAATATCAGCAATCAACTGGCAAAGAATGTTTTTTTTGTTTTTGTTTTTTGCCTTAGCAGATGGAAACAGTGTTGAATAAATTTCTCTGGGTTCCTCTAAGCATAAACAACAAAAGACAAGCGCTCAGTCACAATCACTCTATTACACACGCCAATATGTGTGTTTCTTAACAAAATTATTCCTAGTGGCAAGCATGACCATCAGTATTTTTGGGGGACAAAGCACGTGCTAGGTTTTCAAAACCAGCCAGTAAACTCAATGAGTATCTGACAGTCCCCTCACACAGCTAACTAGCCTAGCATAGCTATCGCAGCGAGCCGGCTAGCGCCTTGGTGTTTGCATCACCGATTTAAAAGCCCGCAAAAATCCCACCTTAGCTCGAAACCTAGAACCGATATCGATACTATAAACAGCTAAGCGCTGAAATGCTAAGTTATGTATTTGACGAGTCAGCGCCGGTAGCCACCAGGCTAACCTCAGAGGATATAGGCTAACCTCTTAGCATTTAGCTAGCCGTCTTCCTGACTCGGAAAACTTTCACTTGACATACTGACCGATTATCATGGTTTCATCCGGAATTTCTTCAATGAAGCATTTCTTTTCCGTCTCGCCGATGTGAAAGTACAGTGCAGAGACGAGACTCCAGCAAACATTGAAAAACAAAAACGTGCCTAGCATTAACTGCATTTTCGACACCATCACGTAGACACTACCGAGGAAGAGCGCACCGAGTCTGCGCAGAGCCACCAGTGCCACGTAAACGTTCGCAGGCTGTCGACCAATCACAAGCAGCGGTCAGGCTTCTTCTGACCAATTGCAGCAGTTTCCGGTCTCACCGTTGCTAATAAATTGATAGCAATTTTTTTGCTAGATTTAGAAGCTTATTTTTTCTAAGCTCCTGGCAGCAAATTTAGCTGAAAATGTACTTGGAATTTCTAGAAACTTTTTAAAAGTGACTCAAACGCTAAAATGCACGTATTTCCCCTCTAAATGACACAAACGATTTTCTCAGTCACAACACACGGCCTGAGTGCATTGTGTGTGACGTCAGCAGTAGTGACGGCTCAGCCGTATGCAAGGAGTGGATTTCTGAAACTGGCGGAAACGCACGGCTGATGGTGGCAGTGTGAGCGAGAACAGTATCACTGTCTCTACCAGTGAGCAGTTAACCAGCCAAGCAGCACAGCAGCCTGGAGAGCTTCCTAACGCACACATTATATTTGAGATAAGTTTGCTAGCTGCAATTGTTCAGTGAGATGCCTTGTTATTAGCTTGTACCTATAATTGTTGATCAGTTAGGTAGCATGTTAACTAACTACCAATAAACTGCTTAAAACTATAATTGTTCAGAATGTGTAGTTTTTGCGTAAATGTTCGATAATTTAGTGTTTTGTGTTTAAAAACAAAAATATCTGATAAAAAAAAGTTTTTTATTACCGTTACAAATAAAAAATGTCATAATAAACAAATCTAAACTAACAAATTGCAAATCCTATTTTTCGCAGATGGTCAATTTGATTAACGTCATTTTGTATTCTACATAATGGCGCAGTTTTGTGTCATTACTGTATGTAATGACGTCATGACATCACAGCGTCATTGAGCAACTTCCCCTGAAAATTAGTTGGAAACACCACGCAGAAACAGATATGAGAGACTCCAGAGTGAAGTCACGTCTGCTTTCGTGAAACCTAATGAATAAAAATGTTATCCACATTATTTGTGAATACAGTGCAACAAATTCCAACCACTACTGGAAGAACTTCTTTATTTACCATCCAGTTCTTGTACAATTCTTGCCCTTTCTATTTCACAGAAAATTTACTTGTGTACAGTACAGTCTGCAACATGTACTGGGTTACATTCACAAGATTCTCATCATATGGGTTTATTTCAAGTTGACAATTAAGCCTCAGTGTTTTATTCTATTAGATTCTGCAAATTGTGCTGTGTCCTTATGTGTATTGAATTAAGCCACTTATATTCAAGCAAATGCAGATCACCATTTCATAGATATATGCAGCCGAAAACACTTAGCATTTGCAATCGCCAGTAAAAAGACAATACTGCTGGAGCTGAAGAAAGAAAAAAAAAACCCGCCCCAAACAGTCATGGTGCAGGCTGGTAAACTGGACAGAAATCAGCTTAACATGTTTTTTCAACAACCTTTTTCATTTCTTTTGCTCTTCCTAAAAAGCAGTTTGCGGTAACAAAATGCAGCAAATATGATCGAGAACCTTGTTGTTCTGTTTTTTTTTTTTTTAAAGGAAAAAATGACTGTACCTTTGAGCTAGGATACAATCCAGTTTCTCAAATCTAAACCTACTGAGTTAACACCAAACCCTATTCAACCCTTAAAGTTTACCATAATCCACTTTAAATCCCAAATAGTAAGTAACTGAAAACATGAAAACATACCCTGACTGAAACTAATGAGTGCATCTAAAGAAACAAAATGTTTTTGGTTTAAATCTAAAAGCACTACAATCATGTATATGATTTACAGATATTTAAAACATCAAACTAGTAAACAGATCAGAGTGGTAAGTGTAGATTAAACAGTGTAGATATAAAAATTTAGTCATGTCTCATGGTCTCCACACTGATTTAAATTGTTTGTTGGTTTTTAACAATTTTTTTTTAGAAATGTGTGATCTGGTGTACTTTGCATGAACCAAAACCACTGCTGCTTTTATTTAATTCTTAACACTTCAATATTTGTCCAATTGCTTTAAAAAAAAATTAAAAAAAAAAAAAAAAAACACCTTAACCTTTCCCATCCATCCACATTCTTTTGAGTTCATAGAAATTGTCCTGTTTAGACTGATTGTCTAGTAAAACCTCCTGTTCCTCTCTTGTCGTTTCTGAAAGACCACTGCTCCTACAACAGCACAAACAACAATCCCGAGAAGAGCGCACAGGAGAAGCAGGAAGACCTTCCAACCCGTAAGAGGTGTACTCCGGAAATTACCAGTTGGATCGTCAATGTTGTCTGTATCACAAGAAAGCAAGAAATATCACAGATTTAAAATCAAGAAGTATGCATCAGTCTGAAATACTAAAATAAATATTTACAAAACAGGCCATGTAGATATGTTTTCATTTGTAATATATGTAATATCAAGAATGATAATAGTAACTTTTATACCACAATACTGTTGCACTCTCAAATCTGACTGGCCAGAAGTTGATTAATTTTCTATATGAATGGTTAGAAGGGTTTGATTAAATTTTCACAGGTTAAAAAAAAGTGCTTTTATTCAACAAATAAAAAGCCATCACTGATAGCTGTTTCCTTGCAGAAAGCTCCAGCGTAATATTCCTTGAAGGCGCCTCCAGTGTCTGTGCTTTATAACAGTCAGAGGTGAAGCTGCTCCACCATGGGAAAGCCTTCAGGAGGGAGGACTTTGCACTTTTACATTTTCTCAATAACAAGCTGCACTTTTTTTTCTGTCTTATTAACATTAAGAGAGTGTGAGGGAACAAGCTGCTATATAAATATATTAAGAGTATGATGTTTAATTAATTGATAAAAATGTAATCCTTGGTACAGTATATTGCTACAGTATGAGATGAATAAAACGGTTATGGGCATAGTGTTATAAGAAAATAATCAACTTCAATAATCAAAACAGTGTGCCCTGTCTTCTTCGATTCCTTACATATACGGCACCTTTCAAAAGATTAAACTGTACCGCAAAGCACTTTATAGCATGTGAAGAAAAACGAGACAGATAGAACAATTCCGAATATTATAAAAAGAACTAAACAGAACAATAAAAATGATCATAAGTACACAGCGTCACAACAATGAAAGCTATTTTTCATTGAGCGGCCAGATGTACTTCACTCTTATAGCAACTTCTAGTGTACCTTTAGGAGACTTGAGCAGACTGACACTGGGCTCAATCTTAGTCCAGTCTTGGCTGTCCTCCTCAGGAGTGTGTTCTACCATCAACTGGTACATTTTCATAGAGATGATATCATGGTTGTCTGCATAGTCAAAAACAGACATACAGTATTAGGAATAATTAACAAAGGTACACTATACTGTATACACTATGAGGTATGTAGACACCTGTCCATCATAACCAAATGTGGTCCTTCCCCAAAGCTAATGAAATGCAGAGCGAAAATAAGTATGGCGGAAGGCGGACGTGAAGCTGAAGAGGAGTTTATCGCTAAACGAGGAGCCTGGTGTTTGGATTTGTACTGTTTTTTTTTTTACTCATTTATGTAATTGGTATATTTTCGGAGCCTATCTGATGATGGGTAAGTTTTACTTTTAGACCAATGTTTGTGTTTCTGAGGCTCTCAAGACTACATGCAGCTATCAATTGTAGCCAAAAAGCAGCGGTGAATGGTACTATATTTATATCGTCACTGATATCGTTATCGCAATAAATACCAGAAAATATCGTGATATAGTTTTAAGTCCATATCGCCCATCCCTAATACCCACAGCCAAAATCTAGTGGAAAAACGTTCCAGAAGAGTGGAGGTAATTATAACAGCAAAAAGGGACTAAATCTGGAATGGGATGTTCATATGGGACTGCTTGATGGGGCAGCTGTGGCTCAGGTGGTAGAGCGGGTTGTCCACTAATCTTAGGGTTGGCGGTTCGATTCCCGGCCCACATGACTCCATGTGCCGAAGTGGGCAAGACACTGAACCCCAAGTTGCTCCTGATGGCAGGCAGGTGCCTTGCATGGTAGCTCTGCTGCCATTGGTGTGTGAGTGTGTGCGTGAATGAGACACAGTGTAAAGCGCTTTGTGAACCGCAAAGTTTACAAGGCGCTACATAAGTGCAGACCATTTGTCCACATACTTTTGGCAATATAGTGTATCTTTATGGGAACCAGGATTACCTGAGAGATCACCCGTTGCTGCAGATGCTCCAAAATAGTAGCCGGTAGGGAGGCGGACACCCGCGATATCAATACACTCTTTCCACTCATTCTTGTCATCAACATCAACCATAATCTATAGAGCAAAGGGTAGATATACAAGGACATATCAAAGATAGATTCAATAATTACACTTTTTTTTTTTTTTTTTTGAAGATTAGGTCTCTAAGAGTTTGGTGGGTTCAATATTTGAATGTTCATGAAGCTCCACCCACAGGACCCACGATGGTCCATCTATAAAATGACTGACAGGAGGTGCAACCAAACACAAGCAAGCTTCCAAACTGTTTTCTCAACAACTTTACACACTTTTGCTAAAGCCACAGCTTAATCCATTGTTGCTGTTTTTTTTCATCATGCTCTACATATCTTCCAGGTTATTTGTACAAGTAAGGAATTTTTTAAAATGCCTACTGCATCTTTAAAGCATAGTTTTTTATTAATAAGGTGATGAGGTTATTTGCATTGGATGTAAACACCTATCAAATTTAAGTGACTTGATTCAAATTTCTTGTAACAAAAACAAATCACTTCACACATCTTCATAATAACACGGACTCATAAAGCAAATTTCTTTATAATGTAAAATAAAATTTAAAAAAAACATTGAGTGTAATGCCTTGCTCTGTATTAGAATGTTTTGAATTCAAGGATTAAAAAAATAATAATAATGAATAGTATTAAATAGTGTACAATGGGATTCTTACTGTGAGTCTGCCTTTGGAGTATCGAATAGCAAGATATGTGTCGTGGTTCATGTTTCTGATTTCAGCCGAGCAGCCCCCCAGTTCTGTTGTGCGGCCATCGTTTCCATGATCGTATGACAGCGAGCCATTACTCACCATTGCAGAAATGTAGGGAAAGGAACGCTAGGGGATCACAGGGAAGTGGTCATCACATCCACATCTTTTACAGAGATTGCTAATGCAGTACCAGATAACGCATGCATATACAGTTTCCGAGTCAGATCAAAGCAAACAATCATTCCCATTTTAGAGATTATTCACGAGAAAGATGCCAAATAAGAGGTCAGCTCAGCATTCAAATGAAGTAACAAAATATGAAACTGAACTAAATGCAAACATTTGTAAAAATGAGGCGGATGTCAAAAATGAGATGCATCTTAAACAATTCGACTCATCGACTAAATAATTCGTATCATTTGTACAAACTTCTTTAGTTGTATCCTTGATATATACACAAAAAATGAAGTCATGCTATGAGGCTAGCAAAAAAAAAAAAAAAAAAAAATGACCCCACGTGGAAGTACAATCCTTTATACATGAAAATACTTAACACAGCCAAAAGCACATGAATCTGAACAACAGCCATATTAAGGGGACAGTTCGGGATTTAAGACACTGTGGTGTTTTTGAGTTTCAACTATACGGCTTAACCTGATGTTTCAATGTTTAAAGCCGAAGTTCACATCATTTTTTTAATAGTGTAGTGGTGTTGATTCAAACTAATTGCACATTGTCTATTTTAAAACCTAACAATTCCATTTTTGCACTCACACTTGTGTCATTATTGGCAATGTACATCTTCAAGCTGTAAACATTCATGCTAATGCATTTCAGTCAATAATCAACAACAATTTTTTTTTGGTGAATTTTCTTGGACTGAGCAGAAAGCTAAGGCTTAATCTACCGTCCCAAACTATCCATTTAATCGCTATTAAGTTGTGGAAAAGAACAAAACAAAGAGATGGAATTTCATGATTGGTTCAACATTTTCACAAATGGATACTGTTTCACCAACAATGACCAAGCACAAAAAAGCTATAAAATAAATACAAGCGAAGTACACATATATACTGCTATTCTTTTAACTCACATAGGAAGCCTCATCGTTTGGGTATGTGTCTATAAATACGGCCAAGCCATGGAAGTTGTCATTGCTGCCAGGGCCTGCTGGGAAAAAATCACCTGTGAGTAAAGCACACTTACATCCATGCCGTGGAGGTCATTGCGGAAAGTATCCATAAAAACAGCCAGGCCTACAAAATGGTCCTGGTTTCCAAAGACTGGTCCTAAATGAAGGTGAAAATATGACAAAAACACAATCAACTGAAGCAAAAAACTCGCACAGAAATGATCTGCAGGTGAATATACGGGTCTATAAACAGATCATAATCATCTCACTGCATTATCTAAAGAATATTATAATATTTGATACACTAAACAAAAATTAAAACATACAAAGCACACATTATCCATTAGTTAGACAAGCAAAAGAAAAGAAAAGAAAAAACTCCCCCTAGACCAACTCAATACAGGGCGAGTGCTTTAAGACAACCTCGCTGCCGAGTTGCTTACACACCCACCAGGATGTAATCGCTCTTTTGTGTACCAAATGGCAATGCCATCCCCATGCAGATTCTTCTTCCCCGATCCGTGAACTTTAAACTGCACATGCATCTCCCAGTCTTTCAAGTAACAGGGCTGCAAAATAAAGAACAGACTGTAAGATTGAATACATCAGATGGTAAGAGACATAATATATTTATGCAGCATCAATAAAAATGAAAGATATTTACTTTTCTTGTTATTGGGAATTACTGTGTAATACAATGTTTCCTGTATTTTTACTTTTGCTCTAATCTGTCTCAGTGATGAGATACTTTGTATGGAAAAGTCCCCATGAAATCAAAATTTAAATTTAAGTTAAAACTAAGGCTTTTAGTATGAATACGTCAGCCTTAAGGTTATCTATAAGCTAGTGTGCTCCAAAACAATAACAAAATTCACATTTAGAAGATATATGCATTCAAAATTAAAAGTCTCTCTCTACCACCAATACGGATCAACAATCTTGATGACATCATTCTGCACTTCAGCTTCTCATCAGATTTTCTGGCCAATCAAATGCTCTCTAGAATCTGAAGTGTCCCGCCCCCAACATTATAAGAATCCATGGTACTAACTGTCAAGTACAGGTTAGCCCGGGCTGTGAGGTAAGATAGACGGTATTGGCTATTTAAAAAAGGGAGAGGAGCTTTTCGATATGTCCCACCATGACTTCCTGTTTCAGTGGAAATCAACACATCGAATAACATTGAGTGTTTCAACACACTTCATGGGGACTTTAAAGGAAAACTCCACCCTGAAACAAATTAAATATGTTTATATTGAAATATATGTGATGTGATCAACGAGTCCTAATTTGTTGGTTGGTCCTGTGTTTTCGCTATTCCTGTGAGAAGTTAGTGATTGTCCGCCACTCTGATGTCATGGGGGCACAGTCCTAGCACAGTTAGAATGATGTTTAATAGGAGAAAAACATTTCAACAAGCCAACAATC
Source organism: Cranoglanis bouderius (assembly GCA_023630585.1). NCBI lineage: Eukaryota > Metazoa > Chordata > Actinopteri > Siluriformes > Cranoglanididae > Cranoglanis > Cranoglanis bouderius. The sequence continues at coordinate 9,801,385 of CM042561.1, forward strand.
TAATGAGAAATCCAGCGTACAAGTACTTGAGACAGAAACTGGTAAACTCAAGGTTTCAGGATGCAATGCAGCTATACGATGCAGATATGCTGAGTCACAGCAAAGACTCAACTAAGCTAGTTAGTGATCTACGTGATGGCGATCATGACGGCTTGGACATCGGTATTAGCATGAAATTTGCAGCGTTGAAACCGGAGCTGTCTGAGGTAAGGAGGTGTGACAGCAGGACAGAATAAAGGACTAAAGCACTGCTGTACAACTCTCTTTAGGTAGAAATGAAGAAAGGCCTAAATCCAACTGGCACCACTATCAGAAGGTAGACGACACCAAATCTTGGACACTATTGAAGATCAGGTGCTTCTGATGCTGATGACCCTGACTCTTTCTGCTCTCCAGACCTGCCAGGCCCATCCTAATGGTCTACTTCTACTCGGAGCTGCCTTCAGCTGAGAATCAATCGCTGCTGTTGAGGATTGCCATGAGACTGCTGTGGATGGTACGACACAGATACCCTAAAGATTGCTATGGATATTTTCACTTGGACAGCATAAAGATTCCACTTCTGAAAACAGTGTCACTCTCAGTTCTGGGTACAGCTTCACTTGGATACTATAGTTTTAAAGCTAAAAACGTGAAGATCCTTTCAACATACTCAGTACAGTATGAGTTTGTAGCATATAGAGTGGAGAGTAATGACTCATTCTCATTATCAGGTGTCACCCAGAAGAGGGTGGGATCCCCTTTTTTTGCCTGGTTCCTCTCAGGGTTTCTTCCTCATGTCATATCAGGGAGTGTTTTTTTCTCGACACCTTCCCCCCTGGCTTGCGCATCAGAGATCCAAATCTATATTCGGATTTCTGTCAAGCTGCTTTGTGGCATTGTCCACAGTTAAAAGCGCCATATAAATAGAATTGAATTGCAAACTGACCATGTTAGTTATAAAGATTAATATGCAAGTCATTCAGGTTGATTTTTTTCGTTTAAGCTCTTGACATATAAAATGTAGCAAAAACACAATAGGACATATTTCAAACTTACATGATCACGTTCACATTTACTAGAAACAAACACTTTTTTAATGACTGGGAAAAAAAAAAGAAAAAAGAGCAAAATCTAAACCCAAGTCCAAAAACAAAATGGACAGTGACGTCACTCACCACTGTGTTCCAGATGGAACCTTGCTTGCTACGTTCGTCAGGTGTCAGGCGTACATACTGGCTTGTAACTAAAGTACTCCCCCAAAAATCCCATTGGCTTGAAGCACTTGTTCCAACACCTAAATCGAAAAAGCACAATCTCAAAAAGTCTACTAAAAAAAGTTTACATTGTAATCACAAAGCTAAACGTAGTTGGCTTTAAAGTGGAATGCAAAAAAAGCATTCAAAGACAACGCACAACGTAACCACAATGGCTGCAAGCGTGATGGCCTGAAGGAGGTTTTTAGCTAAGTACTTCATCCAATTCTTGCAAGTAGTCTACATTTGGAAGAAATATACACATTCAGTGGTTCTCACAACTTTTTTTTTAAATTTTGTTTTGTATGAGTACTCACTTTTCTGACATGCCTTCAGGTAAATAATTTACATGACTGGATAAACCACAACAGAGGATCTACTAAGTGTTGTCAACTTAGGGACTTTGTCACTAGATTTGATGACTTTTTAGGCCTCTTTCACTAATTTTATTTTAATATGTATATATAAAAGACCCCAATGACAAATACATTGGCTTTCTGAGCAGACATTGTGACTGTCCTGTACTCGATACGGCTCTCCAGCTCACCACAGCCACTGGATATACGAGCTGAGAGGGCAGCTTCGGTCAACTCACCAGTGGTGTGTAAAGCCTGCCTGAGCTGCACTTGAAATAAAAGGGATAAAACATTTTAGGATGTTTAGTTATAAGAAAATAATCCTCTGCTTTGCATTGGGCCGCATTACACACCATGCCTGCTGTGTTTTATTCCTTATTTATTTTATTCACTTCTAAGGCTACGTCCACATTAATCCGGATAAATTTGAAAACGCACCTTTTCCTCTATGTTCTGGCCTCCTGTCCACACCGAGATGACGCTTCTGTCCAGCGCAAAATGGAACGTTTCGAAAACACTCACCCAGGCGGATAAGTTTCAAAAGCCCTTTTCACAGTGTGGGGTGGACTGAGAAAACGGAGATATTCGAAAACAACCCCTGCGTCCCAATTGGCATACTATCCGTACTAAACAGAATTAGTACGTCCCAAATCGTAGTATGTTGAAAGGAGTATCCCAAAGGTACCCGGATGGTCTGCTACTTCCAGTAGATTTTCAAAGTGTGGATCCGTGGACACTTTTTCAGCTAATATTGCACACAACTCCTTGTGCGAGGCAGGAGGAGTTCTGTGACGGTTTGCTTCACCGAATTCAAGAATGCATTTTAGAGAGGTGTAAACGAAATGTGGAAAAATAAATCAAGGGAACGATAAATTAAATCACAATATTATATAAACGATATAAGGAATAAGAAATGAAGAAAAGCTGAAATGCAACGAGGTGTTTACGGTGACAGCGTTCTCTTCCGGGCAACAACGTCCTCTTCTGTTACCCGACGTAACGGGTCCCAGCACTTGCATACTCTTTTGCTACACGCTCGAATGCATGTTCTTCTTCTTCACAAAACAGTACATACTTTTAGTATGTGGTACAAGTATGCCATTCGGGAAGGAGGGAATGACGTATTTTTAGTTATGCGACGCAGTCATGTGACCCATTCAACTCAAAACAAACAAAATGGTGGACAATGTTGTGCTGCAGTTGTTGTTCCTACTATCCAGTTTGATAACATTGTTAAGATCAATGCCACTTTGTACAACCATCAGATTGCATTTTTAAATAAACACCTGACGGAAATGACGCAGCCCAAAGCGTCTTACGTTCTTATGCTTGCACAATACAGGGATGTAAGCGTTTTCAGACGTTCCAGTGTGTACGAATAATTTTTGGAAAAAGTTTGAAAACGGAAATGCAGTTTTCAGATCTATTCGGATTAATGTGGACATACCTTAAATCTCTTCAGACAGTCTTCTTCATGTAAAACGGATTGATATGCAAATTATCGTGACGATTCGATGACTATGCAAATTAGTCCATGACGTTATCTGGCGACTTCTCACGACTATTCTAACGAGCATTAGCTACTTTCCCTTGAAAAGGGCTAGCAGCACTGTGTTGAACAATTTTTCTTTACGCTTTTTATACGTTATTCTAAAATATTTCTACTCGAATGCTCGGTTAGCTCCTCTGAAATACTTTGCAGGATGAAGTGTCAGGTTAACTGCAGTCTAAATAAACATATATTACAATAACAGAAGTGAGTTATCAGTTATAATATAATAATAATAATAATAATAATATTAATAATAATAATAAACAATAAAAACGCGGTGTTATAACAGACCTTATAGTGTGAGCCATAAGAACACAAGCGTTTTGTGAAGAAATTATTTAACGCAGTTTGAAGATATACAGCACCGTATAGAGCTACAGTATCTTTCTGTGGAAAATCCTACTTGTTCTTGGACGAGTATTTAACTGCTGAAATATTAGCTAGCATTAGTTATCTCTCGTTTATAACACGTTACTTTATTTTAAAAAAAAAAAAGTTACATAGCTATCAACTATGCTCAAACCATGATGCAGTTATCCACCAACTTTCCAAAGCAGCATGTAGTTGGTTAACAATGATAATGTTAGCTAGCTAGTCGAGAAACTTCTTAAGGCGCTAACTCACCTTGATATGGCTTTATGAGTGAATGCTCCCGCTTTAAGTGTTCAGCGTTGCCGTCTGTTATATCTGAGCACACAGAAGAAAAATGCAGCAACCACAAAAGTAAGAATATTTTGCAAACGCCTTTGCGGGGGTAGCTGAAAAAAGATAACAGTTGCCTATCCGTAGCCATTTTCGCGAGCTATTCTCTTCCTCGAAACCTCAACTTCCGGTTTCCGACAAGAAACAAGTGCTTCTTACTTATTGATCCGAGCGCAGCCAATCACAGCTATACAACACAACGGGTACGTCCTGGTCTGCACACTGCTGTAATAAACACTGTACTAACATATAAAGCTGCCATATAAATCTTTTTAGTATGCAGTTTTGGATCAACTCAGGAATTAAAATGCAACTGGTTTAATTAAGAATCGGATTATTCTTTGTTTGAAACAATGCCATGCTGTTTTAACACTTTACGTCTGAGCATACGTCTGAACAAGTCCTGCACAAATTCAGGGTTTTGGGGTTTTTTTTTTTCAGGACATGAAAAATGCACACATGTAAACAGATCATAAAAACAAAAATGTACAACAAGCTAATAAAATATATACATTATAGAGAAGTTACTGTCATGACCAAATGTTGCCCAGAGTAAAGGCATGTTTAGATACATTCCGAGTTACAGCACATCACAAGGCCAAATGTAAATGGTGCATGGATGCAAAAGTCTATTATATAACAGCTTTACAATGCTTCTTTCCTCCTGCTGCAATACTCTACACGATCGTCCGTGAGCTCTTGAGCAAAGTCAGAAGTCCAGTCTCTCTGGAAAATCTTCTGTAGTTGATTCTGCACTGTTTGCTGGCCCTTTTCCACCACCGAGCCTGTCTGATTCACCACAAGCCCAACTCCAGCTGTCTGGCTGAAATAATTTTCAGACCAATTGGAAGTTCCTGCAAACGCAATAGAATTACCAACCAGATTAGAGCTCACCTCTTTTGGAGAGAAAAGCAACAGTGTTCAAAATAGTCAGTTGTATTGCCAGAAAAGTTTCAATTATACCAACACAACAATGTTTAAAGCAAAGCAAGTAAGCTCACCGATGTAGACAACGCGATCTGTTACCATATACTTGGCATGGTTGACACGTGCAAAAGGGATCTGATGTTGCGCTGGTGTAGAAGGAACCTCAAAAACTTTCTGGAAAATGCACAAGAGAATTTAAATACGGTCAACATCCTGCTAAAAAGCTGGGTTAGGAAATATTTAAAACACAGCTAGGAAATCTTTGACATACAACATGAATGCTGCATCCGAGCGGTGTCTTGCTGAGTACTGATAAAGACTGCAGGAAGATGAACATGGCTTCAGGAGAGTGGCTCCAGCAGCTGACCAGCAGATTCACCTCCACCTTATGGGCACATGCAGCCTCCCGCAGCGCTGAATCAATGGCAGGCCAGAACCTAATACAATATAGGTAAGGTAAAGTAAGGTAAAGTAAGGTAAAGTAAGGTACTTTGTCATTGTATACAATACAACAAAATTTCGTTTGGCAACTCACAGATAGCAACAAGAGCATTTAAACATAAAACTCTAAAAGGAATTTAAATTAAAAAAAATAAATAAATAAAATTAAGAATAAATAAACAATAAGTAGCACACACTGTAAAGTATATACATAATTGCACATTGAGAACTGTTCTGATATATATATATATATATAGGTGGGAATAAAGAGATATATTTATTCTTCTAAAAGTTGTACACTAGCTTAAACCTTTAAGCACCCATCACATAGAATAATCCCATTCATTATTTGCTATAATTAATAAATCAGTCTTAAATCACTGATCCTCTATAAAAGAAGGATACCTTATTTCAGGGGTGAACTCAGACATGGGAAGGTAGTCCATCACAGATACATAGATGAATTTCTTGGCATCAGCAATTACAGAAAGGATAGCCGATATATCATCTGTCCTTCCGTAAGTGGATAATTGAGGTGGAGCGCTCTTAAAGGGAAAAAAACAATAGGCAAGGTAAGGTTTGCTAATTTATATACTACCTGTCTGATAATACGTAAGGAACAAGACATGACAGGGTGTGCTGTTATAGGAAAATTATTTATGACGAGGTGGTTCCTATAAACACACATGCCGAGGTCAGGTATTCCTCTTATACCACAGAAATTTGCCAATGATTACGTGTTTTATTAATTAAAGAACAAAACGTCATGCATTTTTAATGCTGTTCAATATCCACAGGTCAAGTTAGTAGCTGTTATCACTTACATTACAGCAGTCATTCCCTCACCAGCCTCTCTATATTTTCCCTTGAAGTTAATAAGACCAAAAAGAGACACACACAAAAAAAGCACAGTCCTTTTGTCCTGATGACTTTCTAATGGTGGAATACTTGTTTACCATTATGATGCCTGACACTGGAGACTCCTTCCATGAATGTTAAATAAATGTCTGCTTACAGAAAACAGCAGTGTGAAAATGATGTTTCTTACATCTTTGTTAAATAACAACAGGTTTTGAATCCATTAATAGTCCTGATTATGTGCATCTGCCATACAAGCGTCTGCAATTTTACAATTACAATATAAACGAGAACGTATTAGACCACACGCATTACTATAAATGTGTGATTTGCAGCAGACACTATTGTCACTGATTTACGGTTATTGAAAATTATTTGACACCTTCTGATCAATCAGAATTGATCATTCAACAGTGCTGTGGTATAAAGGCACTTTACAGTCACCAACTGTTCATAGACTTGTTCCATGTTCACAGTCAACAAGTTCATGCGTTACATTCACTTCAAAGATATGTCTTTGAAGCGTCTGGATACTGTTAGATATCACAGATTGAGAAATTCATGTAAAAGGTGTCAGTGGAGACCAAAGAATGAGAGTGAATTTGTCAGTAGATTACAACACTGTATGTGTGAACTGTTGTGAGTAGTGTGGTAAGAGGATTTTGAAAGAAGGAAGTGACTCAAGACCACATTTTGAGACAGAGAAAAATGACACGTGTTATACTGTGTACAGTTATGGCATCCATTTGATACACTCGTGAGAGCAAGGCCATGGAACTCACAGACAGATAGACACGTGCAGGAACACCGTTGAATTTAACAGTTAATGGGTACTTAATGCTGGAGAGGGCGGAGAATCGGCCAGGCCAGTAGGGAGGTAAGGAGCTATTTTTCCGAGCACCAAGTTCCCAGTAGACTCCAAAGATCCGTGAGGCATCCTGTGCCAAACAGCTGCAGTCCTCCACAGACACACCAACCTCCTTTACCTGCAAAACATTTCAATACAAGGAATAACATACTGACTTATTGTGGAACCTTAATGAAGTTCAAGGTGAAAGGCTTTCCTAATTATATGATTTATTACATTACATTATACATTCATGTTGTAACTATAAAACTCAGGCTCAGATTTCAAAGAGGGGACATTAACACATTGCTAGCCAACTATGTAGCCGTTAGTAAACTAGCTTTTGTCAGAGATACACATGCAGGGGATTTCTGAGTCTTGATTTGCATTTTTTTCCCCGTCAGACATTTAGTAGCCAAACATAAAAAAATATACACGAACAAATGGGTTCAAACTACATCTACAGTCCCCTCCAAAAGTATTTGAACAGCAAGGCCAATTCTTTTTTTTTTTTTTTGGCTATATGCTGAAGATATTTGGGTTTGAGATCAAAAGATGAATACGAGACAATAGATCAGATTTTCTGATATTTACATGTAGATGTATTAAACAATTTAGAACATGGTACCTTTGATGGCAGAGCACCCAATCTTTAGGTGAGCAAAAGTATTAATATTAATATTTAGTTGCATATCTCTTGCTTTCAATAACTGCATCAAGCTGGCAACCCACTGACATCACCAAATTGTTGCATTCTTCTTTTGTGATACTTTTTCAGGCTTTTACTGCAGCTTCTTTCAGTCGCTGTTTGTTTTTTTTTTTGGAGATTTCTCCCTTCAGTCTCCTCTTCGGGAGGTGTAAAGCATGCTCAATTGGGTTAAGATCTGATGACTGCCTTGGCCGGCCAGTCTAAAACCTTCCACTTTTTCCCCTGGATGAAATATTTTGTTGTGTTGGCAGAGTGCTTTGGATCATTGTCTTGCTGCATGATGAAGTTCCTCCCAATTAGATTGGGTGCATTTCTTTGTAAATTAAGACAGAATGTTTCTGTAGACTTCTCAACTCATTCTGCTGCTACCATCATGAGTTACATTATCAATAAAGCCCAACCATGACACTACCTCCACCATGCTTGAACAGTGAGCTCATATGTTTTGGATCATGAGCACCTTTCTTTCTCCACACTTTGGCCTTTCTCTCACTTTAGTAGAGGTTAATCTTGGTTTCAGAACTTTTTTTTGGCTCATCTCCTTATTTCTTTGCAAATTCCAATGTGACCTTTCTAACTGCTGGTGAGTGGTTTGGATCTTGTGGCATGGCCTCTATATTTCTGCTCTCAAAGTCATCTTCGAATGGTGGATTACGATACCTTCCCTCCTGCCCTGTGGAGGTTGTTGGTCATGTCACTGACTGTTGTTTTTGGGTTTTCCTCGCAGCACTCACAATGTTGGCCGACCTGACCGATGTCTGGTTGTTAGTACACCAGTGGTTTCTTTACTTTTTCAGCACATTCTAAATTGTTGTATTGGCTATGTCCGATGCTTGTGCAATGGCTCTGATTGTCTCCCTTTTTTCTCAGCTTCAGAATGGCTTGCTTTTCTCCCATAGATAGCTCTCTGGTCATGTTGGTTTATCCTTTGTAAAAACAGATGCAGTCTTCACAGGCAAAACCCAGTCCTCAAACGAAGAGTAGACATTCAGAACTATTAATTGCTTAATGAATCACCTGGGCAACAAGAAACACCTGTCAGTCTCGTGTTTTTCTGATCACTTGAAATATGAGTGGGTTCAAACAAAAAGGTACCATGTTCTAAATTGTTTAATACAGCTACATGTAAATATCAGGAAATGAAAGCTGAAAATCTGATTTATTGTCTCATATTCATCGTTTGAGCTCAAACCCAAATGTCTTCAATGTATAGCAAAAACAAAAGAATTTGCCTTGCTGTTCCAATACTTTCAGAGGGTACTGTAAGTAAAAATATGTCCATTCAGAAATCCATTAAATAAAACTTGAATGCCATTGCAGATCACAAAGATATAATATGCTAGTCATTCAGTAAGTTGGTTAGCCATCACAAATCATACACAACTTGTCATTTATTGTGAAAATCATATTAATATAGTATAGTGCTGAATATTATAGTATATTCAGAATAAGCTATCCAGCAGGAGCTAACCATTTATAAAACACATTTTGAACACAGGGGTACTTCATGGGTTTCTGAGCAGCCTGTTTTCATCATTTAGATGAATGAAACAAACTCTTAGGTGCTGACATTCAGAATGCCAGATGTTGATATTTTCAGAAATACCTGGGTTAGCGAGCGCCAGTCCATGTTTGCGCTTCCTACATACATGTGCTTCTTGTCCACAACCCAAAGCTTTGTGTGGACGACACCTCCAGTGATGTTTTTAAGGTCAACCTCTCTGACTTCTGCACCTGAATGCAAAAAGCAAAGGATAAGACTTTTCACTTTGCTCCTGGGAAAATACTACAGACAGTAAAATTGTCAAATCTACCTGTCCCTGTTAGCTCGTCCGTGTCTGATCTGTATGTCTGCGGGGCGTTAACTGCAATCTTCAAATTCACGCCTCTCGATTCAAGCTTCTTCAGGTGATCTAACAGTACTTTGCCCTGAAATAGATAAATTCAAACTTGTCATAAAAAATTTGTTTAGCATTTGCCTTAGTACAAAGTGTAAGAACTGATGTGCTTATTAAGAAGGCCGATGACTTTCTGATCCTGAAGGGTGTGTCATGAAGGATGACCTGGTGGAAAACATTGGTTGTTGCTTGCAAATCCACACACACACACCAAAGCTTTTTTACCTGCATTGCACTGGGATCAGTCAGGCCAAGATCCGAGTCTCTGAGTGTGAGGTAGAAAGCAGCAATGTTGACCGAGCTGTTAGCTCGGTTCAGCAGGTTGGTCCAGGTGTATGTGATGCTCTGCAGGTGTGGGGAGCCAGAGGGGAAGAGCATTCCTTCAGGGATACTCTCAGTAAGAGTCAGCCTGATGGGTAGGGTTAAAACGTATTTGAGTGTCTTGTAAAGATTTTAGTGTTCGGTCAGTTTAAAATAAATAAATAAACAAACAAACAAACACACATACAGGTGCATCTCAATAAATTAGAATGTCATGGAAAAGTTCATTTATTTCAGTAATTCTACTCAAATTGTGAAACTCGTGTATTTAATAAATTCAATGCACACAGACTGAAGTAGTTTAAGTCTTTGGCTCTTTTAATTGTGATGATTTTGGCTCACATTTAACAAAAACCCACCAATTCACTATCTCAACAAATTAGAATACTTCATAAGACCAATAAAAAAAACATTTTTAGTGAATTGTTGGCCTTCTGGAAAGTATGTTCATTTATTGTACATGTACTCAATACTTGGTAGGGGCTCCTTTTGCTTTGATTACTGCCTCAATTCAGCATGGCATGGAGGTGATCAGTTTGTGGCACTGCTGAAGTGGTATGGAAGCCCAGGTTTCTTTGACAGTGGCCTTCAGCTCATCTGCATTTTTGGTCTCTTGTTTCTCATTTTCCTCTTGACAATACCCCATAGATTCTCTATGGGGTTCAGGTCTGGTGAGTTTGCTGGCCAGTCAAGCCCACCAACACCATGGTCATTTAACCAACTTTTGGTGCTTTTGGCAGTGTGGGCAGGTGCCAAATCCTGCTGGAAAATGAAATCAGCATCTTCAAAAAGCTGGTCAGCAGAAGGAAGCATGAAGTGCTCCAAAATTTCTTGGTAAACGGGTGCAGTGACTTTGGTTTTCAAAAAACACAATGGACCAACACCAGCAGATGACATTGCACCCCAAATCATCACAGACTGTGGAAACTTAACACTGGACTTCAAGCAACTTGGGCTATGAGCTTCTCCACCCTTCCTCCAGACTCTAGGACCTTGGTTTCCAAATGAAATACAAAACTTGCTCTCATCTGAAAAGAGGACTTTGGACCACTGGGCAACAGTCCAGTTCTTCTTCTCCTTAGCCCAGGTAAGACGCCTTTGACGTTGTCTGTGGTTCAGGAGTGGCTTAACAAGAGGAATACGACAACTGTAGCCAAATGCCTTGACACATCTGTGTGTGGTGGCTCTTGATGCCTTGACCCCAGCCTCAGTCCATTCCTTGTGAAGTTCACTCAAATTCTTGAATCGATTTTGCTTGACAATCCTCATAAGACTGCGGTTCTCTCGGTTGGTTGTGCATCTTTTTCTTCCACACTGTTTCCTTCCACTCAACTTTCTGTTAACATGCTTGGATACAGCACTCTGTGAACAGCCAGCTTCTTTGGCAATGAATGTTTGTGGCTTACCTAGTGAACCAAACTGAGAGACCATTTTGAAGGCTCAGGAAACCTTTGCAGGTGTTTTGAGTTGATTAGCTGATTGGCATGTCACCATATTCTAATTTGTTGAGATAGTACAGATGTACAGACAACAAAAACACATTTTCTCACCTACAATCCGAGCTGCATTCCTCTTGGGGTAACCAGAAACCTTCAAGCCAGTGCAGTTCCAGCTGAACCATGAGGTGGGACACGGATCTAGGGACCCCATAGAGCCAAATGTGTTGACCAAATCCACCCAGAAGCAACAGGAAAGATGGGAAGAAACAAAAGAGCGCAAAGCTCCATCCTCTTGTCTACCAAACGCACAAAAAAAAAAAAAAAAAAACCACAAAAAAAAAAATTATTTCCCTTCATGAAAAAGACACACATTACAGAGATCACCCAGTCTGTCATTGGGTATAATTACTAGCTCTTTTTTTAACGTAAAAAAAAAAGAACCAAAAATGATTAATGTTTATACCACAGCACTGTTGAATTCTCAAATCTGGCGTTGATTAATTTTCTAGAACAGCCCAGCTCTGACACTTTTTGGCTGTAATTTAATGCACGTTTACACTAATACATTATTATTTCTACAGTAAAAGATCATTTACAGGCATTTAATAGTACTGAGGCACGGATGCTCCATATGCATCCTAATAAACAGATTTTTTTTTAAGTGTTGTTATTTAACAATGAAAAATGCATAATCAACGGAAGGAGTCTCCAGTGTCAGAGCTTTGTAACAGCCATTAACTTTTCCAAGATGGGAGAGTCTTCAGAACAGAAGACTTTGAGTCTTTCGATTACTCAGTAACAACCGCTTATAGCTGCTACAATGTAAGTGATAACGGGAGCTAACTTGTCTCATTCTACAACATTAAATGTAACTAAAAATGGCATCATTCTTTAATAAATAAAAGGACATGCTGTTATTGGAATATAATCCACAGTGTAACAAATAGTTTATGTCGTACCCTTGAGGATGTGCCGTTTTCTAGTTGTGCCTGTCTTGAATGGACTGTTTTACTCCTAGCAGGGACATCTACATCATTCTGCTTCAGAACTGGCTCATGAGACACTTCCACAGGAAGCTTTTTAGTCTCTTTTAATGCCGAACACTGCTTTTGGGCATCCTCTGTGACTGATTCTGCTGGTACTTTTTTTTGAAGCCACTCTTCGAATTCATCTCCAATTCCCTGTATGACTTCGCTTTTTATGAGTTTTTGTTTTAGATCATCCTGAACAGCTGTATCTGATTCTTGATTGTCTTTGGACTGAAACTCTGTACTTGCATCATGAGGCTCTGCAGGTGGTTCTGAGGCTGAATCTGTGTCATGGAACTCTGTCTCTGCTCTTAGACTCGGTCGGTGAAGCGATTCCTTAAGACTCTCCGAGTCATTTGGTTCAGGAGAGTGGTTTCCTTCAAGTGGAAGTGATGCAGCTTCTGGAGTTTCAGATAGGTTGGGATCTGACATACCAGCAACAGAGAGATCATCAGTGCTGTGTGAGTGTATGCGGGTTGACAGAACAGGCAAGGCCGTTTCTCTGTCACCAAACACTGGCAATTTTGTTCTCAAAGTCTCTCCAGAGCCGATCCCTCTCTCTTTCATTTGGCATTCTCGACTGGATCCCTCTGGCTTTGATGGCAGCTGTGACTCTGCAATTTGGGTGGTGGTTCGCTTGCGAGCCAGCGAGCTTTGGAAAGTAGGGATACGAGAAGAAGGTTTTCCAGCTTTTCGCGATTCTTCCCCTTCCATCTTCTTTTCAGCCATGCCCTTATCCTTATCATCCTCCTCCTCCTTTATAACCTGATGTTCGGATGTCCCAATATCGATATCTTCAGTTTCCTATAATGACAATTCAAAGACATGTCTATAGTTGAGTCTATGTATAGGTCTAGTTCATGTCATTTGGTAGGATGCCAAAGGCAATATACAAAATATAAAGACTTGATAAAGGGTGCTGTTACACTGGCATGCATCGCACCACACCTTTAACTTTTACTGCGTAAAGGAACATCATGGCAAAAATGAACCAAATGAGAATAACGGAACCTGAGACAAAACAAGCCACACCCAAATAACACAGTTGGATTGTTAAGAGCTGGTTAGGATGGCTAGCTAGCTTATGGGTTTTAAACAGAATGAGCTACATACCTAGGACGTTAATATTCCGTGCACCCGTAATAAAATGAGCTAACAAGTTTAGCTAGATGCACATAGCTAAAAAAATAATGTTAACTTACCATTATTTGAGCCATTATCTGTCAAATCTATCTAAGCTCGCTAACCACAACAGGGTTTCTATCTATTAATACTAATCTATTAAAAGTTCCAGGTTATGAATTAAGCGCTAGCCTTAGCCGATTAGCTGTTGTATATCTAAGGTACTAAGAGCTAATGTAGCTAGCAAGGCAGCTATATTTGGAAACAAGTTGCTCTCCGTCTCTCTCTTTCTGCTACGTGGCTGTGGTTCAGGGGAGAGAGAGAGAGAGAGAGAGAGAGAGAGAGAGAGAGAGAGAGAGAGAGAGAGAGAGAGAGAGAGAGAGAGAGAACCTCGCCTACTTTCCCCAAGCTCATTGAAACACCCACCTCTGAGAAACTGTAAATATGTCTGAGTCGTGATGAGCGTCGCAGTGTTGTGGGTGTCTGTGTGTGAGCTGACCGCCGTCCCATCTCACTCAAATAACCAACTAATCACGCTATTAACAATGTCACACTTATAACCTTTCGAAAAGCAAACATGTACGCTGATACACCGTGGAGTTATAATTATCAGAGCCCACGAGATTGTGTTGATTTTTAAACCGAGTGATGAACCGCTATACGACGCGGCTGAACAGAATGTAAACAGATTATGAGCCAAATTGAAGCAGCCGCGGTTTCCGGTTCTCACTCTCTATTGGTGCTGTGACTGAAACGCTGGCACACTGCAGTCCACCTCGCCTCTAGAGGGAGACGCAGATCAGCTCACTCGAGTTTATTTATTTACACACACACACACACACACACTCTGCGACAATAGACAAAGACGGGAAAGCAGCAGTGGTGATAGATGCAGTGGTCCCAAGTGACTGCAACATCAATAAGAAAGAATATGAGAAGCTGGAGAAATAGCAGGGACTCAAAGAACAACTGAAAAGGATGTGGAAGATCCTGAAACTGGTCCCTGTAGTGATAGGAGCACTCATGGCAGAGACCTCCCCATGCTGGAGATGTGGCTCCGACAGAACCCAGGAACAACACCTGAGATCTCTGTACAGAAGTGCTGGGAAAAGCTAAGATATTGAGCAGAATACTCCCAGGCCTCTTTTAGACCTTCAAATGTTAATGTTGATGACCAAAATTATAGAAAATCAATCTCTCTCTCTCTCTCTCTCTCTCTCTCTCTCTCTCCCCCCCCCCTCCTTTTTTTTTTTTTTTGGACAGTTTAGGACAACAGCTGATTTGGGAGGTAAATAAATAAATAAATAAATATTTTAAAACATTAAGTTGTTTATTGGAGTCTGGTACAAGAATATTAATTTAATTTGGGATTTTGTGCACACGGGGGTTTCCACACAGAGTTTACCAGGGGTTTCCTCTGGGTACCCTGGTTTCCTCCTCCAATCCAAAGACATGTGCTGTAGGCTGATTGGCATTTCCATATGTCTGTAGTATGTGAATGTGCCACCCCGCCTCGTGCCCCAAGTTCACTGGGATAGACTCCAGGCTCCCCTGTGACATTATGTAGGATTTAGTGGTATGGAAAATGGATGGATGGATTTTGTGCACAAAGATTGTAAAGATGTAGATTCCAGAAACATCCTACACTGAGAATGGCAAATAGTTTAGATCAGGGATGTCGCTTGGCCTATTTTGAGGGGGGCTTAATCACCCCAAAATATTCATTAGCCCCCCCCCAAGCAAATCAATATATCAACTTACAAAATTGGACTTGTATTGGGGCACGAGGCGGGGTGGCACATTCACACACTACAGACATTTGGAAATGCCAGTCAGCCTACAGCACATGTCTTTGGACTGGGGGAGGAAACCAGAGTACCCAGAGGAAACCCCTGGTAAACTCTGTGTGGAAACCCCCGTGTGCACAAAATCCCAAATTGAGTTAATATTTTTGTACCAGACTCCAGTGAACAACTTAAGCCGTTCTGTTGGTCAGCGAATGATCCACACACGACACAGTTTACTGTTTAAATATTTTTACGTTGGTTTTATTAATGATGCTGACCATTATCACGGGTACAGTTCAGCTGCTCGCTCACACACTTGCTGCACACTCACACACAGACCGTGAGCGCGCAGAATGACGCGGTCCCTCGTGGTCTTAAAGGGAAACACTCCCAGATCATTACAAGAGGTGACGCGCAACACAAGGGATCGCACCAAATGTTTACTCGGACAGACCAATAAGACTGTAGCTCGATTATAACTGCCCATGTAAACGTAGTTAATTTAATTAACAAAGACAATGCAGCAATATCGCCATCTCATTCACTCACTCACTCGCAAAATAAAATCCAAAAACTATTTTGGCTGCATAGTCATACAGCCATATTTGCCTTTTGTTGGTGTTGGATGGATGGGGACAAAGTGGACATTAATTTCTTTATTTTTATATAAGTAAGTCATATTAGATCAGTCTCTAAAACAAATTATAAGACAGGTAGACCTTGACCAAAAATAACCTTATTTCTATAGAGGTACACCCGTTGTTACTCTAAAATATACATGACTAGAAAGTTTTGGTGGCTTTAAAAATGTTTGGGGGGAGTATACCCAGACCCCCCTAAAAGAGGCTTAGCCCCCAATTTATAAATCCTAGTGATGTCCCTGGTGTCTAGATGTTTTCTTGATGTGATTTGGTGGTGATTTTCATTTTAGATTTCCCTCAAAACTGCTTTAAGTTGACTGTCCATAAGCATGAACGCTATGCACAAAAGCCCAATTTCCACAGCTTCATTTACAGGTACCGTAGATCACAGAGGTACGGGGCTAGCGTCATTTAAAAGCTACTGAAGAGATCTTTCATAACACAGCGGATGTTAATCGTTACAACCCACAGCTACAGGCTACCTGGCACTTCCGGTGAAATGAAACCTGATTCCTGTTTTGGTCATGGCGCAGGCTTTCCACGGAAGAACGCGATCATGTGACCAGTGCGCTCTCTCTGTGTTTTAAGTTTATGGTGATCTCCAATCGCCAATCTTTTTGTTATTTAATTACAACACATCAAAAACTACCAATTTAAGCTATCCAATTTCCATAAACACATTTTATTTTTTATTCAGATTTTTTTTTTTTTTAAATCAGTGAAATATTCCAGTTACTAAAAGAGTATTTTCGTGTGGTAATTGCCGCCGTTGCTAACAGAGTTAATACACTTTTAAATATGGTGCATGAGTTATTCAAATAAAAGTCACAAAATGTGCTGCAATGACATGAAATGACACAATATGCACAGTACAGATCGGGCAGAGTCTTAAAGCAGCAGCACTGTGTGGATGGTAATCGGACTGGATGGTCACCACAGACACTTTTCCACTTTTATGTATCAGGTAGTCACATAGGGGGCCGCCTTGTGATGTGGAAAGAATAGAAAGTGCAACTTATATGGCTAAATTAGGTAACTAAGGTCAGAAGATCATGAAGAAGCGACGACCATTTCTATCTGAGAGGGAAAACCACAAAAAAATAAAAATAAATAAATAAAAATAATTAATTAATTAAAAAAAAAACAAACAACAACAAAGAAAAAGCAGAAGAGGAGAAACAGACCCAAACCAGCAGAGGAAATTAATGTAAATGAATTCTGTTTACTCTGTTTGTGCACTGAATGACTAAATAACAACAACTAAACAATATGTAACTGACTTTTCCTGTTTCTATAAAAAGAAACATGGTTTTGCAACAGAAACCATTTCTGAAGGCAGGAAGAAGAAATAGTCAACCTCACACTCTTACAAATTGGGTATCATTGGAAAGCCCATGATGATGTCCTCTTTGGTGTGCAACAGAAAGTCACAAGGTAACTCACATGAGTGAAACGAGAGATGCACAAACAAAATGTCCACTACAGAGAGAGGGCACAATTAAACACACACACACACACACACACACACACACACACACACACACACCCCGAGCGAGAGAGAGAGAGAGAGAGAGAGAGAGCGAGAGAGAGGGGAGGGGGGAGGGGGGGATTTATTTAATACACGAGTTTCACAATTTGAGTTGAATTACTGAAATAAATTAACTTTTCCACGACATTCTAATTTATTGAGATGCACCTGTATATCTATAGATATTGGCTGGAACATGCTAGAACATGTTTGAGCCCCTTAGTTCCAGTGAAGGGAAATTGTCATCAATAAGGGAAAGGTCATCAATATAACTGTGTGCTTCCAGTTCTGTGGTAACAGTTTGAGGAAGGAACACACGATGTTGTCATGGTCAGGTGTTCACAAACCTTTGGCCATAGTGTTTATGTGGTCGTAATTTTAATTCCTGCTACTCTATTCTAGAAAAAACGGGGAAGTTTACCTGACTCTCCCGCTAGGTGGCGAAACTGTAACACATAGGAATCTGTGCCGTTGTTTTTTTTTTGTGTTTCTTTTTTCTTTTTTGGTTGAAGCTGAGAAGTGAACGCAACGAGGAAGTAGAACGAGACTTCAGTATGACAGCTGAGTTTCACTAACTAGCTAAGGCACGGTGAGATTGTTTCATATTAAACTTTTGTTTAATAACGACTACAGATAATTTCTCCCGGCAGTTTCCTTTTCGGGGTCTGTGTGAATCAGCTTAGCTTTATCACATCAGCTAGCGGAGAGCTTGGTCTTATCTTAGCAAAGTTGGCTAAATATATATTTTTAGCAAGCTAGGTAGCTGTTTACTGTAAGTTTGTTGTTGTTGTTGTAGACAAGCTAGAAGTAATCTAGCTAGATAGCTTTTCCTGAGATCGATTTAAACAGTCATTACATATAATATTTGAGCTAGTTGTAATGTACCGCTAGTGTTAAGTTGCTTTTTTAGCATGCGTTATGGTAAATATTTTGTGAATTTGTGTTGCTAATGTAACGAAAGTAAGTTTACACTTTCGTTTTTATCCCTCGTTGTGTTGTTAAATTAAAAAGGGAAGTCATTATTGCTCATTATCTTTCTGTTACAGGTTTGGACCACGACTTGGCTTCGATGTGATCGTTGGTCCATTGCTTATGTCCTGAAAGTTCTATATTAACACATAATGTGTGTGTGAAGTTGGTTGTACTACAGCCAGCAATGTTAACCACTTTTTAGGGATTAAATCCTATCCTCAGCATTCCTGGGATATGTAAAGGAAATGATTGATCTGTTTTTGAGTTAGAAGTACCAACAGCAAAGTTCAGACAGTTAAGGGCTTCTCAGAGCTGTGAACCAAAGATTTCCTCTGCTTTACTGATTGATTTTTTTAAATTTTTTTATTTTTTATGGACCTCTCTGTTTGGATTCTAAAATTAATTTTCTTTTATTCATTCGGTTTATATATCAGTCACACTTTGTATTGGTTTACTACGCCATGGAGGTCACATCCCCTAATTCCAACTCGTCCGTCCCTCCACCTTCCCCAATACGGCCAGCTATGGCTCCATCTGTACAGCTCGGAGTCACCATACTTTACACTTGCCTGTATGGAGCTCTGTTCCTGATAGTATACATCCAGCTCTGGTTGTTGTTATTGTATCGTCATAAGAGATGGAGCTACCAGAGTGTTTTTCTGTTCCTCTGCCTGCTTTGGGCAGCCCTCCGTACTACTCTGTTTTCCTTTTACTTTGGTAATGCCGTTGCCGCCAACCACCTGCCCACTCCGATATACTGGCTCCTCTACTGTTGCCCCGTCTGCCTCCAGTTCTTTACTCTGAGCCTCATCAACCTTTATTTTACGCAGGTAAGGCATATGCAAATCTTTTAAAGTATCCCTCATTTCTTCTTTGAAAATTTTTTAAGTTTTGCCTGTATTGTTGTACGTTAACAGGTCTTGCTCAAAGTTAGAGACTCGTTTAGTATCGAACCCAGGAAACGATTGTGAGTAACTTTATCATTTTGTTCTTTTTTAAAAAAAAAATATTAAAAAAAACTGGCTTATTAAAAGTCTGACCCAAGACGACAAACTTTTTTAAGTGTCCTATTTAGAGACAGTCTTCTTTTCTCTCAGGTATGTAGCCCGCTGTGTGTACGCAACTATGAGTGTGGTCTTCTTATGCGTCAACGTGGTTTGTGCCAGCCTCGGGGAGAGAGGGGACACAGGCAGGGTCAGGAACAAAACATGGACGCTGGTTCTAGTCCGTGTCTTGGTAAATGACCTCCTTTTCATCATCGAGGCTGTGTGCCTGGCCACTTCGCTGCTGCTCCTGACTCGATTCTCTCCCACCACCAGCCCTTATTTACACAGTAAGGTAAATAACAGTAGCCATGTTTCCATCCAAGTTATGAATTTAACTTGTGTGGAAAATCGGAATATCACATAAAACATTCGCAGATAAATCACTGTTTCCATCCCATGTGTTCAAGAGTGAAAAATCATCACTTCCGGGGAAACTGGCACATCTTGCTCTGTACCATTTTTTTTTTTTTTTTACTTTTCTAAGCCAATTATCCAATCAAATGGTTTGTGATTTGTTGAGGCAAAGTCCCAACTTTTTTGATGTGCATCGAGGAATTTATTCAGTAAATGTAGTTGTAATTTATGCGCATGTCTTCTTCTCAAATAAAAAAAACCAACTTTTTTTAATTAAGTTTTTTTATGCGCATTTTGGAGATTTTATTCGCATCCGGTGATTCCATCCAGCGTTTTTTTATGTGATATCCCAAAATTTGCATAAAAATATGTGGATGGAAGCATAGCTAGTAGTCTTAAGTTATCATTTTGTATTAAAGGCTTAGGCAGTCGCTACTATAATAATAAGGTTGACCTGGATGCAGTTTTGAATTTACTGACGGAACATGGTAAGTGTCCACCCACAGTTCATTGTCCTCTCGTATTGCAGGGGACCAGCCTTTGCAGGACAGCTGTGTTGGGAGCAGGTGTGATCCTTCTCTTCTTCAGCAGAGCATGCTATAACCTTACCGTACTCATCTTGTCACAGAATTACAAGGTGGAGTCCTTCAACTTTGACTGGTACAACATCTCAGACCAGGTATAGAAGTTTGATGCATTTATGAAGTTTAGGCATGATGGAAATACACTCAAACATTTTGGAGAGTCATGTTCACTCCTGTTTCTCCCAAGGCTGATCTTCGTAATGATCTCGGAGACACGGGCTACATTATTTTCGGAGCGATTCTTTTCATATGGGAGCTCCTCCCCACAAGCCTGCTGATTCTCATCTTCAGAGTACCACGTCCTCCTAAAGAAATGGTTAGCTCTTCTTTTGGTAACAGTAATTGCAGACCTGCCAATCTTTACGAATTTTGCGTAGGAGTTCCGCATTTTAATGTTGGAGTACACTGCTACAAGTTGTGACTCAAATTAACGGCAAGAGTGTCTTCTTTTTCCCCCAATAAAATTGGCAGACGAGCCAATCAACATATGAATTTGGAATAATTGGAAATTGTGTAGGTTTTTAACTCAACGATGTTAACTGACACCTGCCGGAAGTACCGCCCCCTTCACGCCCCATCTCTCATTTGTAATGATTTTGCCTGGTTTTCATTTCTCCACATTTTTCCCTCTTGAAAGATGCGGCAGTGTACAAACACTGCAGTTCTTTAAAGTGTGAAAGGACTAGCGTTTGTATCCCCTGCCCTTTCAGTGCGTCTACACGTTATTCCCAGTTGGGGTTGGGAAGTCTGCAATTGTTTGTTACATTGACTGATGCCTTTAAAAAAAAAAAAAAAAATTTTTAAATAAATTTTTCCTAAATTTGATTGCTTTTCAGAACTGTAGTCCCGTCATCAACAGAAGGGCCTCACGCTCATATTTCTTTGATGATCCACGAGGGATGGATGGTGACATGAACGCTACTTGGTCTTACAGCATACGCCCTAATAGCAGGTATAGTACCACTGATGATTAAACAGTGTTGTCACATTCCTGCATTTAATAGTAATGTGTGAACGTCTGTGCAGGCTACAAACTGTATTTCACCAGGATTTTTTTCAAGGTAGACACAGGAGTAAAAGACTAAATACAAAAAAAAAAAAAAAACACATTTTGTATTCCTAACAGCTGGTTTGGCTCCGGTGAGACGACTCCGCTGTTGTTCAACAGGACAGATCAGACAAACCAGCATCACGCCCTCTACTCCACCCCACAGACTTGAACACTCCACAGGGTTTGTGGGATTTGACATTGACTATTCTCAGGCAATAATACATCAGTACCTCAGCATATGTGATATTTGCACTGAAATCTGATCACACGCTTGCACATTCCATTGTCATGTTTCTAACTTTAATAGCTATAGCAGTGTTTTAAGGAGGCTTGCAAGCTCTATTCTGTTTACATAAACAAGGACCACTAAAGGACTTTTCCCCTCACTTAAACTTGTATAAAAAATTTTTTTCCATGTTTAAAAAAAAAAAAGAGAAACCATATTAGCAAAGTTGACTGCAATGCTTAATGTACAGGTGTTTTTTTTTTTTTCCAGACTGAGGAATGTTTATTTTAAATGGTTTTAATATGAACAATTTAAGTGATGATATTTTTTGCTGTATTTTAATACTTTTCTAATTTAATTGCATTTTAACAAGAAGCCTGAACAATGAAGACTTATTATTATGAAGTACTTTTAACATTATTAAGGAGTAAAAAAAAAACTTGAGATGAATGATTTATTCTGCATTATTTACAGATCTTCCTAATAAAATACTTTACACAGTATGTACACTTTGTTAATTTATGCCACGCTTGATGGTAAATTCTCCCCATCAACGCAAATATCAGATATAAAGAAAATTCAAAGAGCCAGAAATAATCAAAAGCCAAAAATACAAAAAAAATTCCATCTTTAACAACAAATTATCTTACTATTTCAATGATCATTTTATGGGCTTGCAGGAAAAAAAAAAAAAAAAAAAAAGTCAAAGACTATATTTAAAATAAAAAAACCAGATGAACTATGTATGTTAAAGACTTTGTCTTGGATGTATCATAATTAATAATGCTGCATGTATTAAAGCGGAATCCAGTCTTCTATCTTTGAATCTCCTATATAACTTAAACAGCGTCATCCTTTGGAAGTGTCTTTACATGCGGCACTGAAGATCTGAGCAACATAAGAGCCCACTGGGAGACAACTGGACATCTCAAGCACCCAAAGCAAAGCAGGGTACATGAGGTGAATTTCTACTGTATAAAGTCCTTTGTCAAATGCATTGCCTGGTCTACTAGATGAATAATCAGTGGTCCAGAGGCGGTGTGGTGTCCAGCTTGCGTAGGCGTCGACGTCTCAATTCAGCAGCGCTCGGCTCCCCGTCCACCTCTGCCTCCTCTTCCTCCTTCTTCTCCTCCCTCTCGACTCCTATGGTTGAGTCTGGTTGGGAAAAACCTGTCGCTCCACTGACAGGACCAGCTATAGGGAGCAAAAACAAGAATTAAATATGTATCAAAGGATTTAATTATTGATCTACAAGCACAAGCGTTTACTAATTCGCTCTCACTGGTTTGTGTTCCATTCTCTTGGCTGGAAGCTTCAGTTTTGCCTGATCCACTCGCTTCACCAGTGCTGCTCTCTGCTCGAGGAGGACTGGTGAAAAGCAGAGGAAACGAAAGAATGGTTAAAAAGATGCATGTGATGAGTACTCCTGTTGTAGCTGTGCAGCATTTGTAAAATTCCAGCAAAGTCATGGCGTACCTGAGTGTAGCGACGGTGGTGAGGTAGTGGTGGATGTTAAGCATGGCAGCATCCAGCAGTGTGTGGATGTTCTGGAGGCACTGCAGTCTGGCCTCCAGACCACGGCGGCCTTCCTGCTCCAACTCCCTCAGTTCTTCCTCTGACATTGTGGACAGAGACGGCGGAGGAGGAGGCATGGATGACACTAATGAACAAATAAAGGGAGAACTCAGCTCAGAGCAAGGGCTGGCATTAAGTCAAGTTAAAATTTAGTTTAGGTCATTCTGAAATCTTAGTAATAGTAGTGCCAGGTCAAGCCAAAGAGATTTCGTTTCAACCTTGAACACATTACACATAAGAACAGATAAAGTATTAAGTTTATTCCTCCATTTCAGTCATGTGACTTATTACCACCAGACACGATTTATTCATTCATCTTCAGTAACCACATTATCCTGGTCAGGGTCGCAGTGGATCTGGAGCCTATTGGGCACGACACAGGAATAAACCCTGGATATGATGCCGGTCCATCTCAGGGCACAGTACATACACAGATTTACACTTAAAGGCAAAGTCACATAGCCAATTCATTTACCGGCATATTTTTGGCAGGTCAAAGGAAACCCATGCAGACACGGGACACATGCAAAACTCCACACAGACAGTAACCTGAGCTCAGGCTCAAACGAGATATGAGGCGACAACACTACCCGTTACACCACTGTGCCTTCACTAGACACCATAACTTCACAGAATATAACCTACCATTCAGGTTGTAAAACAATCATAATGACACACAGCATGCTTTGAGTATAAACCAGCTTGTCAGGTTTTGGTGAACTCAAGTGATTTAGCTGATTCATACTCACTGAAGGGTGGAGGAGGAGGCATGGGCAGCCATGGTGCTGATGGGAATGGTGGAGGCATGGAGAATGGGAATCCAGGCACTGCACCCTCTCCAGCCACAGGAGCTGCAGCAGAAGCACCATCTGTTCCAATCTGGCTTGAGCTACTAGCCCCTGATTCTGCACAAAGTGTAAAAATGATATTTCTAAAACTTGTTTACAATGACACAGATTAAAAAAACAGCCTTCTCTTTTTCCTGGGTTTAACAAATCTACCAGGATTTGTTTACAACTAGCCAGCATACATGCATTCAAATAAGCCACATCTCCTTTTTACTTGTGCTTGTAACACAAACTCTAGGCAACATAGTATCAACAGAGGTGATATTTTCTAGCACAGTGGCTCTCAGAGTGGTGTCCTGGGACCACCACGGATCCATGACCTTCAACTGGGGGTCCTAATGATGGAGGAGCTCATCAACTACCACTAATATAGGAGTTATTTGATTGTTGTGGTTATGGGTAAAATTGACTAGTCATTTGAATTGAACTGGTTTAAAAATATACCTGTTATACTAATGTACTTCTCATAGGAAGTTGTTTATTTCCTTTTTAAAAGTGCAGTAAACAGAAGATGATGCTCTCACCCGCCCCTGAAGTTTGGGTTGCATCTGCACTAGTCTGTGTGGTGCTGGAGGCAGCAGGAGCAGCAGCAGGAGGAACTGCACCAGGGAAGGGAGCCCAAAAAGGGAAAAGCCCTGGGGGGAATTGGGGCATCACACCCGGAGCAACTGAAGAGAACACACACCATCATTAAAAGAGAATGCATTAAACATGGGTTTATAATAATGTCTAAGGGCTGGTGTTTACCATTAGCAGCTGGGGGAGCAGGACCATTAGCTGGAGCTGCTGGAGCTGCAGGCGGTGCTGGGGCAGCAGGAGCAGGAGTAGTGTTAGGCTGTGACGCCCGCAGAACATCCATACGGCACGTTGGACATGTCTGCTGCCTCTGGAACCACGACCGAAGGCAACTGTGACAGACAGATATAAAGATTAGTCGATTTATAGAACCACATGTTTCATGAACATAACCTGCTGCCATATATATATATATAATAAAAACAAAAAATAGCAACCTTGAGTGAAAGATGTGGTTGCAGGGCAGTTTCTTGGCTCCGGTTACCATCTCTTCTCGACAGATGATACACACATTGTCAGAGGCTTGCAAGTCCTCAGGAGTTGCATCTGGGTAGCTGCAAAAGACAAAGGAGTGTTAGACACGTTTCAACACCAAAATGCATGTAGTCCATGTATGGTTAAAATGTTTCGGAAAATCGCTTACAGTGTGTTCATGTTGCGAATGGCTCGTCGAGACATTATGGCATCTGTTACAGCCTTCTTAAATTGCCTGGCATGGAAAAGAATATTTTTATGAAGTCAAAGATATCGAAAAATACTCATTAAACCCCTACTTGAACAGAATTAGTTTCCTGCAGTTCCTTCTTTGCAGTTTTAGTAGAGGCAAATGTTGCAGTTTTAGAGGCAAATTTACACCATTGCAAATTCAGAATGAGATTCCATATTGCCTCACCTCATCGCGAGATACATGGGTCGAATGGCAAACAGGGGGAAGGTGTGCACTTTGATCATTATGGTCATGAACGCCATGTACAGCAACACCTTAAAAAAGCCTGCAGGTTAGAAATGAGATCATGTGTGAAGATGTGTCACGACATCTACACCTACGCTTCTACATGCCACAACTGTTCAAAGAAAAGCATCCCACCTGTAAAGAGCTCTGTGTAAAGCATGTAGACAGCTTTATTTTCCCACGGGTTCTCACTCTGGAGGTCAATGGTGTGCAGGATGTATTTAATGAAGGTGGTGAGAACCATGGTCATCAGAATAGCGTACTGAAAGACAACAGAGTGAGAGAGAAAGAGAAAGTGATAAAGAAAGCAAGGCAGAGAGAATGAGTCATATTTTTCTGGCATGACCTGTGCATTGACACGCTAGGACAGGGCTTCCCAAACTAGGAGTCGCAATGGCACGTGGGATCACTTGATTTGCAATCTACTCTTTTGTTTAATTCATTTTACAAATTAATATTGTAAATATTGAAGACGGACGTTGTGTGCTAATATTGTGAAACTTGACAGGGAGTCACATTCAGACAAGCCTATTTTAGTCTTTCACTATCCTGTACTAGTGTAGTGTAGTAATTCCCCTGTCCATCTACCTCCACTATACACACACTACCACGTCTTCAATTGTATACTTATTTACTATTCTAGACCATCACCGAGTACTAACACTAACCAGTTTTCCTATTACAGTAGTGTTTACATTTTAAAAACTCGTCATGTTGCCTTCTAACCTACCGAAAGCTCAGTTTCGTGCATCAGTCTTCTGGATTTTCTAGATTAGTAAAGACTTAAATGTAAGGTCAGGGTTATCTATTTGAGCAGCCCAAAACAACATTATCATAGCGAAAGTGAAAAGTTTTGAGAGACACAGAACTTGTCAGTGTATTTAATATCACTGTGCATGAAATCGCTAAACATTATACAGCTGGACATGGAAACCTGTCGGACTGGACTGTTTTGACTTTGGCGTGCCATCTAGTGATGGTTGCTTTTAAATCTACCAGATGTGCATAAGACAGGCACCAAGCATGTGAATAATAATAGTAATAATAATACACCTCACATAAATGCTGCTTCTGCACACGCACGCAAAATCTGTTGTCATGTGTAAGCCAGGATGTTTGGCGTCAGGCCGTATCACGACACCCTGGCGTGGATTTTCCACAACATAACACGTCTCACTTGACTGCTAAGTCAATGCAAGAAATATTCTTTAGATTTGTAGTCACTTAAGTTCCATATACAGATGTTACTGTCCTGATTATGATGGGAAGTGACAATGAAATGATTGAATGTTCTAAATCAGTCCTAAATTATAACTCTAGAACTAAATAAAAAGAAAATGTAGTGAACGTGTTCAAGGAAAATGTGGGGCTGCAGAAAATTCACAATGTCCATTTGGGGTTGTTTGCCCAAAAAGTTTGGGAACCCCTGAACTAAGACATGACACTGGTATTGAAAACCATTCCTAAGTAACCTAAGTATTTAAAACCATGCCTGAATTCTCTGAATTAGTTAACTGATTATTTCAAACGGTGTCGTTGTGAAATAAGGTTCCTTCAGATGAAACTGTCTAAGCTTGCAGGAGCCTCAAATCACAAACAGTGATCACCTCAAACCCGAAGACCAGCTGTACTGAGGCTCCTCTGGTGATGATGCTGTGGCAGGCGTGATTGACGAATAAGAAGTCTAGTACTCCTAGCAACACCATTAGAGCTGTGCGGGAACATAAAGAAAAAGGTCAATAGCTGCGAAGACATGATGCGATATCAAGACACGCTTTCCAAATAAGGTCAAAAAGCATTGCCTCCAATTCTAAGAGCAGGTGCGACCTCGAATTTTGCATAATGCTGAAAATAGAAATGTAAATAGGCTTACAATCTAGGAACGGTTCATAATGGTTTCAGTTTGTGTGATTACTGATGCAAGTGATACTTTGTAGTTGTAACACTGCAGTATCACTATGCTTAACCGGTGTGCTGAAAAAAAAAAAAAAAACAGCCCAGTTGGTTTATGCAGGTCTGGTGCTGGTTTAACTGGTCAACAAAACACCATCAGCATGCAGGATGTTGGTGATCATATAAACCAGCACCAGACCAGCTAAACTCCACCTTCAGGGTTGCTATTAATGCAATTTATACTCACAGAGAACTCGGAAGTGGAAGACCCATGATATGTTTGGACTTCTTTCCATCTATGAAAAAATAAATAAATAAATAAAAAGACAAAAGCTCAAGCAATCGTATTGCTAATAATTTTATAGCATATTTAATTTTGAGTGTGAAGGTTCCGTTCCTCACCTAAAAAGTATTGAGCATTAACAATTAAGCGTATCAAGGAAACAATCTACAACCACTCATGAATTACAAAGGAGCTAAACAAAACATCTGAGAGCCTATACGCTATTCAAGATCTTTAAATTGGTACAACAAAAGCATCATCCACCAATAAATGATCCTCACGATTAACAGTTGGTCTGACTAATGTTTACGTACAAAGTCGACTCTGTCTTCAGCCAACCAATGGAAGCACTTGAGGAAGAGCAGCAAAGTGAAAAGGGCCACAAAACGGGGGGAAAAGTCGTCCCTGAAGACCGTAAAGGCTAAGCAGGTCTCCGTCACGGCATACCAGGAACGCTCGATCAGGTGCTGGCGGATGGAGGGACACAATGAGAAGCGCAAGGCTCACGATACACTTGTGCAGAAAATCCTCAGGCTAAACCAGAACCCACTTTACACAGACGCACACATGCATACCTCCATCTCTGCAGCTCTCAGCTGGCCAAAGAAGACCTTGCGCATGAACTTCCCCAGCAAAAAAACCAACACGAAAGCCTGGATATATAAAACCTGTCAAAGAGACCAGACTACATTAAGCTCGATATACCAGTAGAGACATTTTCCTTTTTATCAATCCAAGTTTATGAAATTGCTTTTGTTAAACCAAGCCTTTCACATTTAAGAGTCAAATTACCACTCACATTTAAAAGCAGACAAAGACAGAAAAACAGTATCAATCTTCTGCATGACCCCAGTTACAGCTAAGCTCTAAAGCTGGTTTTAAACCGTGTGATTATAGAGTGGTGCAGGAATGAGTCCTAAAACCCGGAAACGAGTTAGCACTTCCGGTTCCATCGTCCTGAAGCCAACTGGTTTTTTTTTTGTTTTTTGTTTGTTTGTTTATGGGTTTTTGGTTAAATGCCTGAAATAAGGTCTGCGGTTAACACGAGCTCAAGATATTTTCACGTTTTATTCTACGACATAAAATAAAATCGGTAATACCTGACTCTTTTAAAGCTTTTACGTGTCTTGAAAAAGACGGTTGCTAACAAATGAGACCACAGAGGTTGTCTGGGACATTAAACGTCATCACGCCGAACAGGAAAACTCATCTACTACAGCCTTGTTGTGTTTATACTCGCGCTCTTGCAAACTATTCCAACTCAAACTTTCAAACTTGTACTTTTATCAATTTATAGTGTTTTTCCAATTGTACTGCTTTTTAAATAAAGACTGAAAGAGTAGTTGGAAGCTTAGTGGTGGTGACGTTGAAGTCGTGCGACCGTGATGTAGTTCATTTATAGCCTAACTTTAGCTTTTTACTTCTGCCGATTGTATTTAGGCTTCAAAACTGATAAACGTTGTGTTCATTTGTGCAGATTATCTTGAACAAACTGTAAGGACCATAAACCGTTGTTGGTCACAGAGCTTATTTTCTGCAATAATCTGAAAGCCAATGGAAAAATCCTATTGGATTTTTGTCGAGGGAACCAGGGTGATGCTAACTTCCGGGTCGGCGTACAACAATACATCGTTCCTGCAGCACTCGATATCAATCTTTTAAAATGATTACTTGCGACACTGTACGAGATGATCCCATTAAACTCTTGGCTGAATTCTAGAACATATTGTGTGCTAACATGTTCTCCATGTCAGATTAATACAGAGGAGAGCCTCTAACATGAGACCTGCTATTAATAAAAAAATAGTTCTGCTTATGGTAGCAATCAGCACGATCGGGGATGGTGTAGAAAATGGGGTCACAAACAGGATCATTTCTGTCCATTAGCGTGTTTTATTTATGCTTCACTGCCACTATTGTGTTTGTACTGTACAATCCTGTGGTGTTTAGATGAATGTTATAGCAGCAGTCGCACTCTGAGAAAAAAAGAATTATGACACTGCCAGAGCTTCATCAGCTGTTTTTGGTTGCAGTGGCACTAAATCAGCACGTCACATTATGTGCTCTGAGACTGCCGATCTCAACTCTGCAACAAATAATTCTTTTATAATATGCAAGTTTTGTCTGTGACAGCAAAAACACGCCAGCTTAACTCCAAGTTAAAAACATGTCTGTTCTCCATGTGTTGCTGCTATATCCATCCTGCTTGGGAAAGTAAGTAGCACTTATTATGAATTATGGCGAACTGACTTTTACTAGTACTCCCCCAGTGAACTATGTGATAAGTGAAGGATCTGGATGCACTTACTGCCATGCTCGGACTGCTTTTGGTGAGGTATACCACTGTCGGATAGAACTGGTGTTTGAGGAAATAAGCATGAGCCACCACGGCTCCAGTCAGGGCCAGACTAGTAGCTGTTACCAAAGCTGCTCGCACCATGTTTGCACTGTAAGAATAGGGAAATGAAACAAACAAAATACAGACCTCAGGAAAACTGCACAGGCTTTATCTTTATCCATCTTAACGATCTTTATCGCTGTTCAAGAATGGTGTGGCCATTTTCACCTCAAAAAGCATGAGCCAGTGAGTGTGCGATACATTGAGAAACCGACATATATCCTGACGCGAAAGGTGAAAACATCTATCTAACTTACACCACATGCAGTCGTTGATTTAAAACAAAAAAGTGAAACCCTAATACATTCAAGTGTTTCCTTAACAGTTGTTAAAACAAGACAATACAGGTAGAAATGACAGTTTTGGTCAAGTCGTTTGTCCGATTTTTGGATAAACTGCATCTGTAACGTCTTCTCTTAAAATGTACCAATAAAAGAATTTTACAACTCAACAGAAATATGTCCTACTCCTACAAAGCTTGTTTCCTGATACGTATGATCTACATGTCATTATGATTACACGTCAATTGCATTTATAAACCCAAATAAACCTCACTAACTAGAGTGGAAACACATTAAACCACAATGTGGTTTTAAAACTGCTTTGCTCAAAATAGTTTTTGGATGACCTGCATTCGGGACATTTTACATCTTCAGTATTAGTTCTAATGAGAAAGATATTACAGAGACGTTTGTTAATAAACGTTTGTAAATAAAACATTTACAAAAATGTGAGGGATGTACTCACTTTTGTGAGATACTGTGTGTGTGTGTATATATATATATATATATATATATATATATATATATATATATATACACACACACACACACACACACACACACACACACACACACACACACACACACACACACACACACACACACACACGTGCATCTCAATAAATTAGAATGTCATGGAAAAGTTCATTTATTTCAGTAAATCTACTCAAATTGTGAAACTCGTGTATTTAATAAATTCAGTGCACACAGACTGTAGTAGTTTAAGTCTTTGGTTCTTTTAATTGTGATGATTTTGGCTCACGTTTAACAAAAACCCACCAATTCACTATCTCAACAAATTAGAATACTTCATAAGACCAATAAAAAAAAAAACATTTTTAGTGAATTGTTGGCCTTCTGGAAAGTATGTTCATTTACTGTACATGTACTCAATACTTGGTAGGGGCTCCTTTTGCTTTAATTACTGCCTCAATTCGGCGTGGCATGGAGGTGATCAGTTTGTGGCACTGCTGAGGTGGTATGGAAGCCCAGGTTTCTTTGACAGTGGCCTTCAGCTCATCTGCATTTTTTGGTCTCTTGTTTCTCATTTTCCTCTTGACAATACCCCATAGATTCTCTATGGGGTTCAGGTCTGGTGAGTTTGCTGGCCAGTCAAGCACACCAACACCATGGTCATTTAACCAACTTTTGGTGCTTTTGGCAGTGTGGGCAGGTGCCAAATCCTGCTGGAAAATGAAATCAGCATCTTCAAAAAGCTGGTCAGCAGAAGGAAGCATGAAGTGCTCCAAAATTTCTTGGGAAATGGATGCAGTGACTTTGGTTTTCAAAAAACACAATGGACCAACACCAGCAGATGACATTGCACCCCAAATCATCACAGACTGTGGAAACTGAACACTGGACTTCAAGCAACTTGGGCTATGAGCTTCTCCACCCTTCCTCCAGACTCTAGGACCTTGGTTTCCAAATGAAATACAAAACTTGCTCCCATCTGAAAAGAGGACTTTGGACCACTGGGCAACAGTCCAGTTCTTCTTCTCCTTAGCCCAGGTAAGACGCCTCTGACGTTGTCTGTGGTTCAGGAGTGGCTTAACAAGAGGAATACGACAACCGTAGCCAAATTCCTTGACACGTCTGTGTGTGGTGGCTCTTGATGCCTTGACCCCAGCCTCAGTCCATTCCTTGTGAAGTTCACTCAAATTCTTGAATCGATTTTGCTTGACAATCCTCATAAGGCTGCGGTTCTCTCGGTTTGTTGTGCATCTTTTTCTTCCACACTTTTTCCTTCCACTCAACTTTCTGTTAACATGCTTGGATACAGCACTCTGTGAACAGCCAGCTTCTTTGGCAATGAATGTTTGTGGCTTACCTAGTGAACCAAACTGAGAGACCATTTTGAAGGCTCAGGAAACCTTTGCAGGTGTTTTGAGTTGATTAGCTGATTGGCATGTCACCATATTCTAATTTGTTGAGATAGTGAATTGGCGGGTTTTTGTTAAATGTGAGCCAAAATCATCACAATTAAAAGAACCAAAGACTTAAACTACTTCAGTCTGTGTGCATTGAATTTATTTGATACACGAGTTTCATAATTTGAGTTGAATTACTGAAATAAATGAACTTTTTCACGACATTCTAATTTATTGAGATGCACCTGTATATATATGTATGTATATATATATATATATATATATATATATATATACACACATATATATACACACATACACACACACACACACACACATTTGCATCTCAAAATTTGAATATCATGGAAAAGTTCATTTTTTCCATAATTTAATTCAAAAAGTGGGACTTTCATATATTCTAGATTCATTACACATAAAGTGAAATATTTCAAGCCTTTTTTGTTTTATTCTTGATGATTACAGCTTACATATACACACACACACTCACACACACACACTCACACACACATATCCTGTATTTTATTTTTTGTAAGACTAGATTTTTTAGTTAACTATGCAAATTGAATTGACATATATTTAACTAGATTACGCCTCATTTGCATAAACAAACGTGATTAGGTTTATTTTTTCGCCCTTTTTGAAAAGTTCCAATATAAAACATGTGTAAGAATATCACTAATCTGGTAGATTGCTTGTTATATCTAAAAACTCAGTGTCTCGCCTTAAGTAAAGCCACACCCACTTTGCAGCTCGACAGGATTAAAAGCATTTTGCTGTTCTTATGCTCAATATCTTAGACACAATTACAGACACTAACTGAATTACATATTTAGTACAAAATATTAATTAAGGTTTCAGTTCAGTTTGGCTTCAGTTTGGTTTAGACATCCTGCTTTATTTAGTCCAGCTGCTTTCAAATGAACTACGCTAGCTAGCAGCTGGAGAGCAAGAGGCTAAACTACTGCAAGAGATTTTCGAAAGCAACATAATTAGTTAACGTAATTAAATTAACTAAATGTAACTACGACCCGGCGACAAAATGTCTCACAGACAATCACGAACGTGATTTACTTCTACCTCAGCGTGAATTAGCCTCACAGCTAACCAGGCTAATCATAGCACAGCCCGTGAGCTCTGAGCTCCTGCAGTGCGGAGTGACCGAAACTCCTCTTACCGCCCGCTTGTGCTTCACAGAGTCTGCAGGAACCGCCGCACTGAAAGCCAAAGTAGCGGAGCCGACACATAAACTACTCCCGCGTCTATTTCCCCATCCAACACAACAACCGCCTCGTTCCACCGACACATATAAGGCTAGCAGTAGCACTCCGACGATTACGTGTTTATTTTTCGCTTGCTCTACAAAAGGCCACCTCACTTCCTGCGTGACGTCACCGCCTAGCCTCACAAAACCGTAAATATTAGAAAACACCGTCTCCATATTAAAAGCACCCGGGTTTTAAAAACCACTTATAAATTTCACCAGGCAATGCATGAAAACACCAATCATAAAACTGTATATAATAAATATACAGTCAACAATAATGGTGTAAAAACGAAACACCCGTTCTTTAGCCATCAAGCGTTAGATTGGTAGATTTGGGGCTAATCTTTATCATCTCTAAATCCATCTTTTGAAAATACCTCGACTGTAGCAGCTATGCTGTCGTTTAGAAATTCTCAGACAATAATTTTTTATGAAATATAAATATGAAAAAAGGAGGTTTGCTTTAACTGAATAGTTTCACGGATAGTGGAGAGTGAATGCCCGGATGAGAACGCTGTATCTGATTGGTCCAGGTAACCCCTGCACCATGGTTACCACGTTTACGTCAAACATCGAAACGTGTCCAAATACTGTATCTCTTTACACTAAGTAAATTAATACATACATGCGGCAGATCGTGAAACAAATCCGAATCCACATCGAAAGTCTGAATATTAACACCAAATGTGCGTATGGATGGTTGAAGCCGATGATCAGAAACTAATGTTCATCACAAACAGTTTATCTGGTAATGACTTAAATTCCTTGAATGATTAAACGAGTTTTAGAGAAACGGAAAATTAATTAGAGAGTCAGTACATTAAACCTGGAGCTGCAAAAGTGAAAATGTACTAACTCCGTTGTTCTCAATAGTCCCTTCTACTGCTACCTTAACCCTGATATATCTGTGTGACACCTCTTTGCAATAAACACTGCAAAAACAAACAAACACAAAGTAAGGTTTTCATTTGGCTCACCCTCATATAAAAGCCTACAAATGTACTTACTACTGTTAATGCTTAATAACCAGTGAATGTTTTTTTTTTTTTTTTTTTTTAACATATAATATAATAGACCTAATAGACATATGGGCCTATTTAACACTTTCATCTCGATCATCCTTAACCTTCTGATCACTTACTATGATGAATAGATTAAAATATATTCAAAAAAAAGGAAATGTGGTGACTAATAAAATTCAGTCCAAACTTAAAATAGTCAGGTTGTGAGTCAGTTTGGTCTTTTTTATTTTTTTCTTCAGTTCTCAAGATATTTTACACTTGAGAAACTAATTCTTATACAATTTGAAATTTGCTTTTCTGTTATTCATCAAATCCCACTAGTGTATTATTTGTCTTGCTTCCAAACTCCCAAATGTTTTTGATCATGACCTCGAGGTTCTTTTCAGCGTTTGATTTTACACACTACAGACTATAATATTATTAATGCACAATGAAACAAGTATACTTACTGTAAATGTTTTCTCAACATACACCAATCAGCCACAACATTAAAACCACCTGCCTAATATTGTGTAGGTCCCCCTTGTGCCACCAAAACAGCTCTGACTCATCAAGGTATGGCCCTCTGAAAGTGTGCTGTGGTATCTGGCACCAAGACCTTAGCAGCAAATCCTCGATCAGATTGTGATCTGGGGACTTTGGAGGCCAGGTCAACACCTTGAACTCTTTGTCATGTTCATCAAACCATTCCTGAACATTTTTTGCAGTGTGGCAGGGCTCATTATCCCGCTGAAAAAGGCTACTGCCATTAGGGAATACCGTCGCCATTAAGCGGTGGACTTGGTCTGCAACAATATTATGGTAGGTGGTACGTGTCAAAGGAGCATCCACATGAATGCCAGGACCCAAGGTTTTCTAGCAGAACATCGCCCAGAGCATCACACTGCCTTCCAGCTTGCCTTCTTCCCATAGTGCATCCAGGTGACATCTCTTCGATGTGCAGGACTGATCAAGAGTTACCAGAAATGTTTAGTTGCAGTTATTGCTGCACAAGGGGATCACAGCAGATACTGAAAGCAAAGGTTCACATACTTTTGACACTCTCACATATGTAATATTGGATCATTTCCCCTCAATAAATAAATGACCAAGTGTAATATTTTTGTCTCATTTGTTTAATTGGGTTCTCGGTCTAATTTTAGGACTTGTGTGAAAATCTGATGTTTTAGGTCATATTTATGCAGATATACAGAAAATTCTAAAGGGTTCACAAACTTTCAAGCACCACTGTACATTACCATCCTGAGCAAGAGTCTCCAGGCTTGTATTCCAATAAATGAGCACACAAGAGAATCATGACTATTTCATGGCTGCTTTAATCTGAACCCAGGCTGAATTTCATGAATACAATAGTTGGTGAAGTAGAACAAAAAAAATAGTGCTACTTAACCTCTAGTTACCCATGTAGGCTACAGTAAAATGTGAAAGGTAAATGCTTAGTTGTTAAACACTTTGCCAAGAACATATCAGCTAAAAGAATGCACCTGAATTTCACCAAATAATCTTTATTTAAAAGCAGTAACTTTTTGATTTGCCTTAAGGCAATGGAAGCTATAAAAAAAAAAAAAAAAAGGAAAAATCATAGTGAGCAGAGTCTAATAGTAAACATAAGAGAGACTATGTCTTACTTGAGAGTAACTGGGACTAGACAACATAGAAAGTACAAAGATTCTTAGAGAATCAAAAGATTGTGAATTCTGACTGATGTAAGATGAAGTAAAGATATGTGAAATTGTTTAAGTTTTCAGCTACATGGTTACCTACAGGTAGAGAAAAATCAAACATACAAGCATCATTTTAAAACAGACACAAAGGCAACTGCTAAAGCAGTAGTTAGTCCATGTATGCCACCGCCTAGAATTTTCCTCTGATAGATGTGCCTCAGTTTTTTTCCTCATCGTTCTGACTGCTTCAGAGTTTCATGACCCTTTTGCAGATAGTGTAAACAGTTCAGCCCTTAAGACCTCCATTTCTTTCGAAACTGGAGGAAAAAAAATTAATAAAAAAAAAATCCAGATAAAAAGAACCTCCCAGCCCATGGAGGCCCATCATTAGGAAACTGAGGAGATGGGGTTCACAGGTGAACCCATTTGTGTTAGTACTTTGTCCAGCCACTGAAGGGGACCATGCAGATGCACTTCTATCCAGCAGGGGGTGCTGGTCACGTCCTGTCGGTGATATTCAGCCCCCCAACCCTGAGGAGGAGAGCAACAATCAAATCAAATGTTTGTTCAAAAATAAATAGTGGCTAAAAATGATTGGACATTCAAAGTCAGCATGCACTACATAAACAAAAATAATACCTTTACAAAACTCATGCGAATAGTACACATCTTTGTGAGCTCATAGACAGCCTCAAAGCCGTGATTGACAGACTGGGCGAGCAGCTGAGCAAACTCCTGATTGTTGAAGATCTTGAGGCTGCAGCCAGAGGGGATCTTGCAGACGGTAGTGGGGTGGAAGCCGTGGTGGTAGTTGCAATTCCTGCTCTGCACGAAAATGCTGGTGTCACTCAAACACTCGGCGTACACCTCTCCTCCAACATAATACAGGTGAACACCTAAGATTTGACAGGAGACAAAACAATTTCAGCCAGAAAAAATACTGGCTAAATAAAATGTATTCTATTTTAATATATATATATATATATATATATTTAAAGTGAAGTACAAAAGAGAATAAACCTTGAAGTCATTTTGACTTGGAGCAAAACATGAAAATAAAATCTCTATTACAGAGTACCATTACTTTGTGCCTACCTTTGCCAATATGGCGGCGGGTGTTCTCGATCGTGGAGTTGCGGTTGACGTTGGACAGAAGGCCCAGGCAAAAACGATTTTTGTTGTTGGATGGATCAGTGAAGCCATCCACCAGCACGCTAGTAGAGGAGGCATGGTAAGCCTCACCAACACGGTTATTGAGCTCATAGTACACAATAGAGCACCAGTGACTTGGTTCTTCATACTCTACAGGCTGCACATCTGACAGGATAATAAAAATAAAACAAACAAAGTGTGCTTCATATTACTGAAAGTAAAACAGCCATACAAACAAAAACATCAAAATCACCCAAAGTCATTGGAGTACAATATGCACAACTGATTTCAGGAACATGGGCCATGTTTATCTGATTCACTATGCCATCCTTACCTCCTCTTGGCACCATGCTGCTGCCAGTATCCATGGGATTAGAGCCATCCTGTCCCATTGATTCCTCTGGAGGCATGTAGGCAGGGGGAGGGGTGTCAGCTGGGAAAAATAAGACACCACAAAGAGAGCTGTTAGAAGTGGAGTCAATACCCTTGAGTCAATGTTTCAGTGGATCTGCACTGAAAGCCCCCTTCCTCCTACATCTTATGGACAGCTTTTAGTGTCTGATTTCACAAGTCCCTGACATGAAATGCCCATTTCAAACCAACCCATAAGCCATCACACTTTCCACAAGGATATCTAGTTCCACTCCATAGTGCTCAAGTAAAGGAGGACTCGTTTCAAATGTTACACTGTAGTGTACGGTTATAGTGATTCTCCTAAAGCAACTCCAGCAGT
This sequence comes from Cranoglanis bouderius, assembly GCA_023630585.1. Classification (NCBI taxonomy): domain Eukaryota; kingdom Metazoa; phylum Chordata; class Actinopteri; order Siluriformes; family Cranoglanididae; genus Cranoglanis; species Cranoglanis bouderius. The sequence goes on from CM042561.1 coordinate 9,839,542, forward strand.
ATTTTACTTGTTATTCATGTCAGATTAAACAAAGAAGAAAACTACTCTGTTGCCATACTGGGTGTGCAGTGATACCGCATAGGTTTGTAGCTCTTTAACCGGAAATCATAAAATAGTTTAACATTGTCATAATAGTAAATAAACTCTATGAACAAAGCATTTGCATGCTAATTAGCTAGCTACACACCTGGAAGCTGTAATTCATCCTCTATTTTTTCCCCACGTCACAAGGGTGTTTTTTCCCCCTTTTTGTGCTGTTGTGATAGAAGTGCGACGAGACATTAGAGACAATTTGTCTGCTGCAACAAATTCAACAAACTGCTCTGACACTGCCAGAACTTTGTCGTCGGCTGTCTTTGGTCGCGGCTGCACTAAAATCGGCTGCCGTTGAGCACGTCACATTATGCGTTCTAAAAACACCAATCTCAACTCCTGACCAAAGATTATCCTTTATGATGTGCGATTGTGTCTGTGACAGCAAAATTGGGCTCAATATCATGGAGGGTAAAGCCGGCTCAAAATGTCCTCATTGACATACACGAAAACTGCTGATTTAGACCTTATTAAATGTAAATGAAATAAAAATGGCTTTCAACCAAAAGTAGTAGTAATTTAAAATCATAAGAAAAATGAGTAGTAATTTAAATGCTACGGTTAACTTCTGCTCTCCCTCAATCACCACTGATGGATTCAAAACACAGAAAATTGTTAGATTGATGATAGAGTAGTCTATTGATTCCTGAGGGAAACTTTGTTACAGCAGCAAAGACGATGCATCAAATTACAAGGACGCTACAAAGCACAAAATCTTACAAGGACAAAGATCCATTAAATAAATAAGTGAATTATAAGTGACCACATTATAGTGTGCCAACAGCATCAATAAAAGAGTTATGGGAAATTAGCAAACAAACAAATAAAGAGCAGGTTAATGCAGATAAACATGAAATGTTGATTATTTTCTCAAAACAGAGAGTAGTATGTTGTCAGTGTTGTAGATGTAACCAAGTATTATGTCTATATATTAACTGATCTAAAGCAAATACCGCTATAAACTAATTTAAAAGTAGAAATGTGGCACTTTAAATGTTTTCAGTGGTTTTTACTGTTGTAGGAGTGGAACGCTTAGCTTATTAATTCATGCTGATTACAAAAACTTTTTTTTTTTCTTTCTTTTTTTTTTTTTTAAAGGGACCATGTACTTCATGCATCAAAAGATTAAGTGCCGTAAAATCAGAAGATCAAGTCCTCTGAACGTCCATTGAAAGGACAGGGTCATTATCTAATGTAAATTTTATAGAATCTGAAAATAGAGTAACATAAAATGATTATTTTTTTTTTTTTGCCAAAAGGGAAATGAAACGTCTGCACACAGGCACAGCCCTTAGACCGCTAGGTCTGTACCATCTCTCATCACATCCTAGCATCATAAATTGCCAGGAAACATCGCAGGAGTCATTAGGCTACAACAGCTAATTATAAAAACACAATTCAGATGTATAAAAAGCAGCTTTAGCCCCTCTCTTTGAGCCTTGTAAACCATTCACATCCTGTATGGCTGAGTGCACACAGCCTGCATGTGGATGCAGGCATCAGCAAATCCCTCAGAGCCAGTATGGAAGACAAGCATGTACAACACATTTACCTCGCTGAGCTTTGTGGCTCTGCTTAGCTGGCATTTCATTTGTTTATGATGCACAGGGTTTTGTATTCTACTGATACAGTTTCTATATCAAAGGGGTAGTGGTGGCTCAGTGGTTAAGCTACTGAGCTACTGTCAGGCCCTTGAGCAAGGCCCTTTAACCCTCTATGCTCCAGGGCACTGTACAATGTCTGACCTTTTACTGTATGTGACAGTATAAGCCTTTTCTTATTCTTCAACATACCACCAATTCTGTATTTACAATTTGTATTTATCTGTATAAATCAGAATCATACACAGTCAAATAATTCGAGGGACTTTTGAAATACCTGGGAGCTGGAAAGGGCTGGAAGGACCCGAGCTGGCAGGAGAGCTAGGGTACGTGCCACTGCTGGCAGGAGAAGGTGGATAAGGTGAATTTGGAGATATGGGGAAGGAGCTCCCACCACTGTGCTGCTGGAAAGACTCGGGATAGGTGGCGTTCACAGGCATGTGTGGCTCATTGTGGCTTAGATTGCGGAATTGCACCAATAGACTGTGCTGGGGGTTGAACTCGCTGTGTCTAGGCACCAACACCGGTGGAAGCACTGACAAGAAGGAAAAAAAAAGTCAAACATTTTATATAAAAATCAAGAATTCCTTGATAAAAGTAATTTGGCTCTGGCTGCACAGTAATAGTGAAAGTAAAATGGCTTCAACAAAAATGTGTTCTCTCTCTCCTGCATGAAACGTGATATTTGTCCTTGAAAAGTTCAATACAATACTCCCTGTACACAGCTTTTTCAGAGCAGAGCAAAACATGTGTTACATGGATCAGGAGGCCTTTAGGAGCCTAAAGGAATTTGACAACTCAATCAGCCTTCAGCACTGGTAATTCATTACAAGAAACACAGCTTTGGTACACAGCTTCTGAGCAGTCTATTTTGAACATACTTTTTATCTACTGTATTTTAGCATGTGAACTGGCATTAGCTTACCAGGACTTTCTACCCTCTTGTAGTGATAAGGGTTGATGCAAACTTCCTTCTGTTTGGAGCCAAATGGGTATTCACACACCTCCAGAGGCTTGAGCTCATGGTGCGACTGCAGGTCGGGCCAGCGCCACACACGGCAGTAGATAACGTGCGGAAGCCCCTTCCTGTGGGACACCTGCAGACGGCCATCCAGTGAGCGAGGGATAGTCACACACTTGCTGGGCTGCCCGGGGCTACTTAAGGCCTTCTCCAGGTCCTCCATAGCACCCTTTTTTTTCTTCAGCTTCTTGACTAGCGCATCCACAGCCTTCTCAGCCCACTTCTCCTCTTCATCTCCCTGCTTCCAGCCCAGCAGGCGCTTCACCGCTGGGCTGGTGAACGAAAACAGGCTGGACATGGAGGTCATCGTGTCACGCTGCACCAGGAAGAGGGAGCTGGACCGCTGGTCGGGCTGCGCCGGGCCAGGAGGATGCCGGTTTTCGTGTGTGTATGCAGTAGGGAGGTATTTAGGGAGTGGAAGACTTTAGCCTTGCACGGCCAAGGACAGGAAACGGAGGCAGGACGCAGCTGCTGGTGCTCAGGAAGGCCTGCGCTTGAGGGGGTGGGGGTGTAAGAAGGTCACGACCACTTGGATGTGATGGGCAAATGCAAATGGGGAAAATAATTTGAACTGCTCTTAAACCAGTGGTGAACTGCAGCTGAAGTAGAATGCAGCTGATCTAATCCATGTTTAAAGACAAGATAGACTCAAGGAAAGGGCAGATTTACAGTTCAGCACCTGCAAGACAATAAAAAGATGGATTACATTTTAAACCACAAACCTAAGTACACCAGCATGACATTTTGAAACATCCATGAGCCATATTGCTCAATATGCATAAGATAGCTACACTCAGTTTATCATAGTACTTCCAAAGCTAATATTTCACCTTTATCTAAATCCAGACTCCATCAGTTTTGGTTACTGCTAGTTATTATAGAGAATCAGAATATTTGGCCTCCCTGAGATATGTGGCCATCACAATAAAACACAAATGCATAATATGTTCATTGCAAATACACTGACCAATGCACCAGCCATGAACTCCATATTTGATATGTTAATATTTAGCATTGCCAGTTGTTTTCTTTTAGATACATTCATGTTGCAGCTACCAAGCAGGCTGCCACACAAGGCTATAAAGGACACGTATATTAAAGAGACAGAAATGTAGTTTTTGGGTGAACTGTCATCAATTACTCACCCTCATGTCGTTCCAAACCCATAAGACTTTCGTTCATGTTTAGAACACAAATTAAGACATTTGTAATGAAATCTGGGAGATTTCGGTCCCTCCGTTTACAGTCCATGTAACCAAAATTTCAAGCTCCAAAAAATTCATAAAGGCATCTTAAAAGTAATCCATGTGACTCCAGTGGTTTAATCCCAATTTTATGAAGCAATAAGAACGCTTTGTGTGCAAAAAATTGTCCTTATTCACAACATATCTTTACTTCCACACAGATCTCCAACACGCGTTCACGAATCACGACACATGCGTGTTGTGTTGACAGCTGTCATCAATTAAATTATTCTGATTAAACCCAAATAATGACCAGCTGTTTCTGTAGGATTTTCTTGACATCATGAAGCCATGGTCTGCAAAGAGATGATTAAGCCTGTACAGGGTCTCGCTGTCCAAGGGAGTCAATCAGGAGAGGGGTACCAAAAAAATTTCCAAAAAATTATATGTACCATGGAACATTGAAAGCCATCAACAACAAGTGGAGAACATGGAGCACTACAGTGAAGTCACCAAGAACAGGACATCACTCCAAAATGTACATAAGTACAAGGCAAAACCTTACCAGGGAGGCTGCCAAGAGACCAATGGCAACATTAAAGGAGCTCTTGTATTCTTCCCATGTCTATGAGGTAGGGTGGCTAGACGGAAGTCATTTCTCACAAAAGACATCCAAGCCCAACTAAATCACCCCAAACCATGTGGCAAAATGTGTTATGGTCTGATAAGACCAATTCCAAAAGGTATAACTCCATAATTCCAAAAAGGTATGTTTGGGGCAAAAAAAGGACCACCATAAGTACACCATACCCACGGTGCAGCTTGATGGTGGCAGCATCATACTGGGGTGTTTATCAAGGTGGAGGGACTCATGAATAGCTACAAATACCAGTTGATTTTAGTGTACAACCTCCAGGTGTCCGTCATTCTGAGAGGTGACATTCCTTTTCATCTTCACCTTGAGCAATGACCCAAAGCATGCATCCAAATCAATGAAGAAATGGCTTAACCAAAAGATCAATGTTTTTGAATGACCTAGCCAGAGCCCAGACCTGAATCCAACTAAAAATCTGTGGGGTGACATGAAGCAGGCTGTGCACAGGAGATGCCCTTACAATTTGATGGATCTAGAATATTTTTTGCAAGAAAGAGTGGGAAAATATTGCCAAGGCAAGATGTGCCACACTGACAGACTCTTACCCAAAAAGACTGAGTGGTGTAATAAAATCAAAAGATGCTTCAACAAAGTATTTTGGGTGTGCATGCTTATGCAACTAGGTTATTGTAAGTTTTATTTTTCTTCCGATAAAAGTTTCTGCTTGTTTTTCCACTTTATATGCATACTTTGCAAATGCACATTAAAGGTGAGAAAAGATCCGACATGATTTATCTGTCATTCTTTCTTTTACTTCACAAAAACCTGCCACTTTAACAGGGGTGTGTAGCATTTTAATATACACTGTATATATTAAAGGCATCAACAAATACAATCTTATTTGAAAGTGCAAGCTGGGAAGTACCCATTTGCCATATACTGTGGTACAGTGTAACAGAGCGCCATTGTGTTGTATTTGTAAGCAACAGGCTGCCCGTGCCCCACCCAGGGAGCTCTCCAAGCGAGTCAGCAGGACAGACAGAGCACAGCTGCTGGAAATGTCGAGAGCAGAGTCAGGACAAAAAGGATATCGGGCCACTGTGAGCCACTTCCTATAACCACATCCCTTCCCCTTGACCTCCTCTTTTGCTGCCAAACATCAGCCCAAACCCATCAGAACAAATGGTTACTATTCAGAGAATCTGTGAGGATACTGGACCAGTAATATGGACACTCCACAAGCAACGGTTTCATTTTTGAACTTGTGTAGTTCAATATTAGGCAACAGTGAAATGCTCTTCTGTGTGCACTGGGTGAAACAGGTCTGTCCCACTTGCACCACTGCAGAGGTAACAAAAAAAAAAACAAACAAAAAACACACAGGACGAGACTCCTGTTTAAATAAAAAAAAATAATAATAAAAAAAAAAAAAAAAAAAAAAGGAGTAAAAAGAAAAAACAGTTTTCACCGAATCATCAGGAGATTGCGAGTTCAAATGTCAACGAGGCCACAGCCATCCTTGGCCAGGAGTCTACAGCTGGTGGGATGGCATACTCTCCTCTCCCTGTCAATTACAGAGAAACTAGCAAATCATGGGCACCGGAGTATGCAGAAGCAGGCAGATAGCGCTTTCCTTTGAGGGTGTCACAAGGCCTTCTGATGAGAAATTAGCAGTAGTTTGAAAAGATTTGGTTTGGAGGAAGCATGTTTTAGGCTGCATTCTACTTAGCGTGTTAAATTTATAACGGGTATGATTTAAGTTAGATTTCAGTTAACATACATATGTCTGTATGTTGACTGATCTAAAGCAAATACTTGTATGTACAGCATATTAATGCACTAGTTTGTTTACTGCTGATGCTGTGTACAGCCATCTTGATTTAATGTCACTTGCTGAACTCGGAGGACCCAGGAGTAGAGGAGACCACCCCAAGTTCTCGAGAAGGAATTCTGAGTTTAGAGGGTGTTTGTTTTTTTTTCCCCCTAGGGAGAGGGGGGAAAAGGGGAGAGTTGGCATATGGGTGGGAATTGGCAGGTGACTAAATTAGGGAGAAAAATAGGAAATTTTAAATTTATTAAAAAAAACAAGAAAAGATCAAGGCCTACATACCGCCACGTTATGATCCATCATAAACTGAACTACTTTGATTTAACCGATTGTCGTACTTCATAAGTCAGGATAGGCAGTTTACCAACACCTCTTGTGATGCTCTTAAACCTATAGTAAGTCAGGCTCCATATTCTCCACTCCATATGTGGAATACCATGCTCTGATACAGTTAGTGTACACTGATCAGTCTCTTGTCTGAACTGCCAAATGCTTTCTGATTACTTAAATAAAAATTTGTTTAAAACGTACAAGTATACTGAGCCTTTTACAGAAATAAAATACTTACATGATCTATTTACATGACATTTGCATTAAATTATCCTGCACCATGTAAAAACTCTTCTATATAATCGAAGAAAGAAAGGAAAAAAAAAGGAATCTAAAGACACTCTTATTTCAGGCTACAAGAGCCATGTAGCTTTGTTGCATCTTCTAAATGCACACTAATTGAAGGCATTTACCTCTATTGATTTTCCCCAGTCATCGAGGATGATGCCCCATCCTGCTAAACCTCATCCGCTTGTGTAGGCCTTATTGAAGCCTTAATGAGGTAGGAAAAATAAAGCTTGCAGCTGAACACTCTAAAGCACCATCATTATCCAAAAATGAAGTGAACTGACTATTTAGGGTATGTATGACTTGAACAAAAAAAAAAATCCATCCCTACACTAAGCAAACGCATAAACTGTGCGACTTGTTACCGAGTAGTCAGCCTTTACATTAAAAGGAATGGCTGAATAATAAAATACATAAATATATTTTTCAAGGAGAGCTCTAATGATGACCGAGGTGTAGTTGGTTTAACTAGGCTTTGTTTTAATGCTCTTGATGCTGTACAGCACCTCTGTCCATAGAGACTTGCATCAGCCACACAAGTGGGGGCCGTGCCTTTTTTCACAAGAAAGATTAGTCCTACTACTGTTTTGACTGAAGGAGAGCCTTCTGAGAGAGCTTATTTGGCTTGAGTACCTTATACACACACCCATGTGCCCAGGTATGAAGACTTTATACATGCATTTCTATATGCACACAACAGAAACATCAGAAAAATCCATAGGGAAAGCAAAATAGATATTTATTAGCCAAACTAGAACAGGATACTAGTTTTATACAGCTACATCGCTGAATCCAAATACTTCCATTTATTATTTATACACTTAATGACTTCCTGTAAATCATCAACTTGGAAGTATTGTGTACTGTCAGTGGAAAGTTAAGGAATTTATTTAAAAAACACTTTGGGCCAAATAAACAGTCCACAAAGGGTTTCTTTCCATACAGGAGTTTTTTTTTTTTCCTCATTGATGCGACCAAAAATGCTTGACTTTGCTGCGGCTCTCTTAAAAATTTGTGATGCAACCTGTGGTGTTTTTTTTTTTTTTTTTGAGAAAAACTAATTGAATTGGTGAAATTACAACTGCACAAATCACAAATTTCGCAGTGATGTTTGTTAGTAAATGAGGCCTTTAAGCCGTACTCATGTTCAATGTTGTGATGACGCCACATGACGCGTTTTGGCCCAAATCTGCGGAGAACGTGCGGCAATTTTGAAAAATTGCAAGCTCCTCCGAATATTGTTGCGTTTGCTTGATTTTGCGTTCATTTCTGTGATCGCTACATTGTGAAATCCTGGAGGGACTGAATAGACAGAATATAACTGCGCACATTTGAATACTGAGCCCAACATTTAAATACCAATACCATTCAACTGCAGAAGCTCACCTTCAAGTAATGTAAACCTGTACATATCTTGGCTGCTTGGAAAGTGTGAGAAGAGCCTGATTCACTGACAAAATGACAGCAATGACAACACATTAAATCATAACAAAACCAATTGTCTAAGATTTCCAGTAACCGTCCAGGACAGACAGACTTGTGTCAAGCAGTTAACTGCTTGATCTTTACATTTTGCTGCCACAATTAACGGGTACAGATGCACATTTCAAGGGAAGAGAGTGAAGAGCGTATTATGCTGCGTATTATGCTGCGTATTATGCTGCGTATTATGCTGCGTATTATGCTGCGTATTATGCTGCGTATTATGCTGCGTATTATGCTGCGTATTATGCTGCGTATTATGCTGCGTATTATGCTGTGGCACTGTAGGGATTAGAACTTGCGTGAACACTTTTCTGTTGTGCCAAGTGAGAGTCAGAATTCAACTCTCATGCATCATCATGAAGTACCACAAGTCAGGCCACACGACGGTGTTCAATAGAGCACTGATACCGTTTGCTACAAAATGACTTGAGGGCATTAATCTTTTGTTTGCAAAAACTCACGTTCGAGCAACGTGAACCTGTACATAGCTGTGTAGGATGAGCTGAGAGAGGATGAGAGAAAAATCACTGCATTGACGGCACATTTTCTGACGGGAGTTTTTCCTTGCCACCGTCGCCTCCGGCTTGCTCATTGGGGATAAATTCATAAGTTTAAAATCTATGTCCTGAATTTATATATTTCTGTAAAGCTGCTTTGGGACGATGCCCATTGTTAAAAGGGCTATACAAATAAACTGAACTTGAACATTTCATTATCTTGTTAAGTTACCTGTAACTGCACAGGACAGATGGTAAGCCATGAGCGTCGTGCAAAGGTCACGGGAGCAATCAGTAGGAAGATATATACATTTTGTCAGCACAATTAATAGTTGCTGATCCAAAGCACACTGAAATAATGATAATTAAACTCAAGGTAAGAAAGTAAATAGTGTGCCATGCACAGCTGTATAATGCAAGTAAAATAAAGGTGATCAATCGCTGCACTGTGCTCTAAACAAGAAACGTGAGTATACAGCGTGTCCTACCTGCAGATTACCTAAAACATTTTGATCAGGCGAAACCTTTTCTATAACCCACTGTAGACCATCATCTGCGATGCCAGACCTAGGATTCAACCTCTTGAATTCATCATGTCCTACCATGAATCATGCCACACAAAGGTGTTCACCAGAGCATTGACATTGTTCATGTTACTGAATAACTTCAGAGTGTTTAATGTGAATCTGTACGATTTGAAAGTGTGAAGTGAGAATCGGTGACAAAATGAGTGTAATGATGGCACATTGATCCATAAATCATAACCAACTATCTTTAAGTTCGCTATGTTTTTCTGTAAAGGTACAGCTCAGAAGTAAAGCCTGTCAGGAGCACAAATCAATAGATCTACACGTTTTATCGACATAATTAATGGCTGTAGATGAAATAATACAATTTCTCTTTTCTAGGTAGAACATTTACATATTTACTGCTGATATTCAGCAAAAACCCAACAACAAAACGAAATACACTTCAACCAGAAATACGCAAAGCATTTACAAGTACGATATTTAAGAAATCAAGCGTCTGAAAATCATCACCTGGGTCCTTTAACAAGGAACCAAAACTGGTCACGGGTTCAGGATTAACCTATATGATTTTTCCATAGAGGAGTTATATTGGTGAACATGTTTACTCACAGAACAATAAGCTCGCATTACTCTTATTCTGACAGTGAAACAGTTACGATAATAAGCTAAAGCTGTCCATCAAACCGTGGCGGCCAACAAGAGACACGCCACGACTCGCAGCCGCAGCTAACTGTCTTCAACTGGTGTTTAGCTGCCGCCTAACCGCAAAGCCGCTGTATTTTCCTACACCACGCCGCCCTGCAAACGCTATTTAAATTATTAAAATAAAGCTGACCGTCTTCACATTCGTGTGTCAACACTGAAGAGAAGTTTGTCTGTTAATCAACTCGCACTGTCCGGCGAGTCCTAGTAGCAGGAATGCTATGTCGCGAAGCTAACTAGCCGTGAACAAGCCGAGTTCGTTGTCTAAAAAAAAAGTTACTGCTAGTCAGCTAACTATCCCGGTAATCGCGCTGTTCAGTTAAATATCACTTCGGAAATCATGTACTTGTTAGCAAAGTGTTTCAAACACATTATGTAAAGAAAACACGGTCTGTAACATTTTCTTTAACTTTCCAGTGTTTGCCTTGACTCTCAGCTATACATTATGATAGCTAGCTAGGAAAATTAGCAAAGCCATCCAGGGAAAACTTTTTTCAATTCACCCCACCCCCTGTGGAAAACACCAGAATGATCTAACTTAAGCAAAATAAAAAAATGTCCAAAATAACCATAACCTGTTGGCGAATTATGGAAAAATGCATACCTTTGATTAATATCACAGCGTCCCTCGTCCCTTTCCTCTGTTTTCACCAACCAACATGAAGCAGGAGGTTTTTACCCTTTTTTTTTCACTCGTTCCCCGCTTGCTCCTCTCCTGGCGTCAAAGAGGCTGCAGCCAAACAACTTCAAGCCGTATCCCTCCGCCTATATGACACTCAACCTCTGCTACTCATCATCATTTGATTTTTTTGTGAGTGCTACGAAAGGAGGAAAGTTTCACAACTACACTGTAAAAAAATAATTAATCATTTTTAAACGAACCAGAGAAGCACAATGTGCCTCATGGAGGCTGTGAAAAATTGAAATGACCGTGAGTTCTACTTTAGAAACAGAAAATTAACATTCCCCCCCAAAACATTTCAGAATTTCGTATTTTCGGTGTGGAAATGAGTGTTTTGGAAGAGCTCTGTTATATATAAGAGTTCAGCTGTCTTTGATGTGATCCAGTTTCATTATTAACACCGCCCCGCCCCCAAACTCTGAATTACAATTAAATAAAATGAGGACAAAATAAAGAGATTAGGTCAACATTTAATTTTCCCTATACTCAATCTTTTGCCATCGTTTGCTGTGCTTAATCATCATGAGATAAAATGTCGTCTTACTATATTAGTTGCTTATTTAGACTAATTGTAGTAATTTGCATATATTAGAATAATTGGGTTAGAGTGATGGCTCATGGTCCACGATGCATGCGAGTACAACAAAAACAAGAGCCAAGAACAGTTTGGCGGAAGGACACGTTTTTCTGCTCCACTCTGTCCAATAGTCTGTGTGAGGTGTTCTGCAGCTGTGTGACGTCACGGGCTTTGGCTCCACTCTGTCTGGCTTTGAAAATTCAACAAGCAGGCAACCAATGGCGAGGAGATCCGGACTGCTCTCTCTCTCTCTCTCTCTCTCACGGGCTCACTGTTCACTTTCATCGATTTATTTATATTTAGCCAGATTTTGGAGGCAGTGATAAGTACTGAGTAGTGATATCTATCTGTGTTATCTGGCTGCTCGTGTCAGACTAGAGTTCAATTTCCAGATCTCTCTCTCTCTCTCACACTCACACACACACACACACACACACACACACACACACACACACACACATCTAGCCTCATTCGTAACAATAAAAAAAGCAACATTAGTACTCATGGGTTTACACTGTAACAGCCACATTTAGACATAGTATAAATTTATAGCACTTCATTATATATTAGAACATGAAGCTTATTTGGTATGGACAAGCAGTGCTTACAAGCAATACATCGCAGTTTACATATTTTATCAAGGTCCTTGCTCTTTTCATCTATGAAAACAACTTTTTATAGAAAAGAAGAACTCTTATGTAAGTTTCTCTTTGAATATTTTTAAAGCTCATTAACTATATCATGAAAAAGGAAACCATGAGATGTGATGTACTTCAGGAAGGCTGTGAGGCTTTGTGCAGGAAATAAGAGGATCATACAGTCCTACTTTGGAAACAGAAAATCCATAAATTTTTCCCAAACTTTTTTCTTCTTCTTCTATAAATACATTTTCATATGTAGGTCTGGAAGTGAGTGTTTTAAATTCCATACTTTTATACACTTTGCAGACTTGTGCAAGAATCAAGTTTATTATTCACAGTTTGCCACTTTATGATACTCTGGAAAGGTTTCCTCAAAGGAGCTCTGAATGATTAATGACTATATGCTTCTGAAAATGCTTATATTGAAACCTTTTTTTCTTTTTTTTTTTTAATGAAAACCTCTGTTCTAAGGTTATATATAAGAACTTTATAGGTTTCCCCAGAGTGTACAATTACAGACTCATAAATATAGTGACAAACGTTTGATAATCAGAGGTGAACTGGTTATGTTATGATATTCTAAATGTGACCAGCAGGGGACGACATTTGCCTATAAAAACATTTATTGACTGTAGACTTTGCTCAGTCCGCACACAAGTTTCAGAAGAACTTTATCTGTTCGTGTATGTTTTGCTCTCAACATTGCCTGTTTGTTCATAATCTCATTTCCAGGCAGATTTAGGGTCCATATATATTGCACCACCAAGTTAAGAGTCAGTCAATTTTAGTGAAGAGATTTTAGATACAGTTTACTAATTTTTCATCAAACATGTCAGTTAAGAAAGAAGCAGATATTATGAACTGGTATGAACGTTAAATTGTATGATTAGTACACACGCCCAATCAAACTCCACTCATTTCAAGACCTACCATTATAACAAAATGCTTCTTCTTTTCCACTCAAGCAGAATGTGGTGATAATCAGAAAGTGTGAAGAAACATGGGTGATCTGTTTCAACAGTGTTTTCCCACTAGGTGTCCCGTGTGTAATATAAGGGAGCTATTGTGGGTGAAGCCTACACAGTAAAAGGCTGAGGCAGGGGGCAACAGCTGTAGCGTAGGTCATGCATGCTAGAGAAGTTCTCTGCCCTATACCAAAACATCTGTCTCTGTCTGTAACAGGGCTGCCTGTGGACTGTAAGCACCAAGAAGAGGCTTGCTCTTTGATGCTTGACAGTATCCGTCTATCACCTTCATTTTGTCACAGTTTGCTTACAGGAAAACTAAACACAACCCAGTCTCGTTTAGTGTAAACTGTTTTATTCTCCAGACAACCAAAGCCTGGCTAAGAAGAACAGCTCAACAATACTGGAAAGAGGGTATTTCAGTGGGAACCTATGATTGCATGAGATTGTTTTATGGAATCCTTAGATTTGCCATTATTGTGTTTATTAAGGATAGATTTCTGTTATTACTGCTGCGGCCTCTGTTCACTATTTAACAAATGCTTCCTGTGGCCTTTTTCCCCTATATCCTCCTGCAACATGTGCTTTGACATATGGTAAATCCACACAGTGAGCGTTAACAACACCACATATGTTTTATATTACAGATAACTACACCCATTTAGCTAGAATCCATAATTCTTCATATTTCAACGAGGTCAATGAAAAACATGCACATATATTGTGCATAGACTAATATGAGTGAGCAGCTGCTTCTTTTCCTAAACTTGATGACCAAGATTACAAAGGTTTTAGTTGAATGTTTAATGTAAAGTAAATTATATCTTTTTAATATTTGCTAATTTAGTTCAGAGTGTCCACAAGTCATCACATGGCACTGCAGGGTATGGTAGAAAATTTCACCAGAAACATGGATTTGATCAAAACAGATTCTCTTAATTGCCTTTAAATATAGTATGATGGATATCAATAGCACTCTATAAGAGCACTCTTTAAGATGAAAGCATGCAGACCACAGGAGATGGTCTATCCTCATGCTCCTCTCTTAACAGTGACCTTTCAGTAAGTGTGTCTGGCAGGCTCTCGCTAGCCCACTGCACTGCTCTAGCTCAAAACAGCCGGTCCTTGTCTGGCCCTGACACTAAAAGCCTGCTGAAATGCTTCATTCAGGGCCATAGAGAGACAGCCAGCTGAGAGAGAGCTACCGTGCACACATGTTTTCCTCCCTGATTCCATTAGACATACCATCCCTTGGGCTACTGCGGGACACTAAATTCCAGAATGATGGAAATAAAAGATATAAAACTAGTTTAAAATGCCATGAATGTTCCTTAATGTTTCTTTTAAGGTTGGGTGTCTGCATCCTGTTAACCAACTTTAATTACCCTTTGTTCACTTGTAAGCAACTTTTGGACCCACCATTTTTCCATTACAGAGTGTCTGTTATGAACAATGCTTTCCATGGAAGTCTGACAATCGACTACTTCTTCTCAGCCCATCTGCATTTTGGAATAAGGATGATGATTTTTATATAACCGTTTCAGTACAATGGGAAGCAATTACAAGCATTGGAATTAGTAAGTAGTCATCTAAGGCATAACTCTGGTTAAAAATGGTCATTTTATTGTGAAATGTGTAAATATAGTTCTTTGGTTCCACATGATATTGCTACAGTACAGTGCGTGGTATCTATTCCTATTTAATTTGGCAGATAGACATCTATCTGATAGATATCACCAGAAAGACTTTGTTCATCCACACATTAAACAGCTCTACCAAGATTAACAGACAAAATGCTCACCACAGTGATGTCACTGAGCTGTAGGATTGCTTTTCCCGGCCTCTTGGAAACATCAGAATTTCTCAATACGTTCAGACTAACCTTGTTTTTTATGACATGACAGACTACGAAGATTTTAATGAGGAAAATAGATTCCTTATATGTTATGTCACACTGTGACTAGCTTGGAGTTATGCAGGTGTTTTGTCTGTAAGATCTTGGCTGAGGAGTCTGCTGAGTGGGTACACAGAAATGACACTTTTGCCAAAGACATGTGTACATGTGTATTCTAAATGAACGGTGTGTGTTTTGCATAGGAACAGCTTCTGCACCATAAAGAAAAGTAAACCTGACCTGCACTGCTTGTGCCCGAATAGCAATTTTTGTTTCAACTTAAACCATGCAAACATGCTACATGTATATAAAAAATAAAAAAACAAAACAAACCAAAAGTAGAAAACAAATAGAACAGTTAGCATTTCTCAAAATTGGCTCTAGAGCACTAAATCAGACTTACATTGAGATACAAGTCAATTTAACAAATATTTAACTAATTACCATCAACACGGTCTTTGGCATTCAAACACAACAATTAAACTTTTAACCCATCCATTTTCCCTGGTTTGTTGAAGTTGGTTTTCCTGTAATTCAATTACCTCGTCACTGCTTACAGAAAGATTACTCATTGTGCATGTCTTCCAAGAGCAGTGGAGGTTGGGATTAACTTCAGTTTTTCACAAAACCACTGTGTTTACTGGACTCGGGTCATTGTTCTGCTGGAGCGACTGTTTAAAACCTTCTGGAAAAGATCATCTGAAATACAATTATATGGGCAGTCATTTACAAATCGCCTTTACTTTACCATTAGAAATGAAATCTATCAAATTGATTTAATTTCATTTCCTAATAATTCGTTAAGGAGTTTTTTTTATTTACCCTTATTTAGAACTTGTCTGCCCGCCTGTGTGGGAAAAAAAACAAACAAAAAAAAAACATCAGTTAAAGTTTGCTAATAGAAAATTAATTTTAAATACTCTGAACATTAATTCTTTTCCTAAACATTTAGAAAGATATATCTCACCCTCCCTGCAGAGGTACGCTTTGCTGAAGAGTCCTCTGCCTGGTCACTCAGAGTTTTAGGAGCTAAAAAAAATAATGAAAACCCCATAAATTGTAACAAATGGTTGAACTGAGCATGAGCTTTAAATAAGCTTGTAATTTAGAAGAGCAGGATCTTACGCAGTGGTTTTATGATTGAATTAATGGCATGTACAACTCCATTAGTAGCCATCATGTCAGCGTCAACAACCTGCACCCTGTTGACGTACATAGTGGAGTTCCTCTAGAAAGAAAATGAAAACATTGCTTAGAAAACTCCTTGACCTACAGTGGTGCTTGAAAGTTTGTGAACCCTTTTGAATTTTCTATATATCTGCATAAATATGACCTAACATATCATCAGATTTTCACACATATCCTAAAAGTAGACAAAGAGAACCCAATTAAACAAATGAAACAAAAATATTATACTTGGTCCTTTATTTATTGATGAAAATGATCCAATATTACATTACATCTGTGAGTGTCAAAAGTATGTGAACCTCTAGGATTAGCAGTTAATTTGAAGGTGAAATTAGAGTCAGGTGACACGTAATAGTCCGCGAGGTCACAAAGGAACCCAGGGTAATGTCTAAGCAACTAAAGGCCTCTCTCACATTGGCTAATATTAATGTTCATAAGTCCACCATCAGGAGAACAACAATGGTGTGCATGGCAGGGTTGCAAGGAGAAAGCCACTGCTCTCCAAAAAGAATATTGCTGCAGATTGCTAAAGATCATGTGGACAAGCCAGAAGGCTATTGGAAAAATGTTTTGTGGATGGATGAGACCAAAATAGAACTTTTCGGTTTAAATGAGAAGTGTTATGTTTGGAGAAAGGGAAACCCTGCATTCCAGCAGAATAACCTTCTGGAAATATGGTGGTGGTAGTATCATGGTTTGGGCCTGTCTTGCTGCATCTGGGCCAGGACGGCTTGCCATCATTGATGGAACAATGAATTCTGAATTATACCAGGGAATTCTAAAGGAAAATGTCAGGACATCTGTCTGTGAACTGAATCTTAAGAGAAAGTGGGACATGCATGCATGTCCCACTTTTTAATGTTTTGGAATGGCCAAGTCAAAGTCCTGACCTTAATCCAATAGAAATGTTGTGGAAGGACCTGAAGCAACCAGTTCATGTGAGGAAACCCACCACCATCCCAGAGTTGAAGCTGTTCTGTACTGAGGAATGGGCTAAAATTCCTCCAAGCCGATGTGCAGGACTGATCAACAGTGATTTAGTTGCAGTTATTGCTGCACAAGGGGGCCACACTAGCTACTGAAAGCAAAGGTTCACATACTTCTGCCACTCACAGATCTTGGATATTGGATAATTTTCTGCAATAAACAAAGGTTCTGTTTATCTACTTTTAGCACTTGTATGAAAATCTGATGTTTTAAGTCATATTTATGCAGAAATTTAGAAAATTCTAAAGGCGTCACAAACTTTCAAGCACCACTGTATGTAATGATATGGTTATCTCCAAAACAAGCATTTACACATTTACTCCAAGTTACATAAAAGCTTGCAAAAATTAATTTCCAAGTGCCTTATAACAGTTTCACACAGAGTTGTGTTCTCACCAAGCTTAGCTCAAGCCTCTCTCCTGACATGGGCTTCATTCTTGTATGAGAGGGCACTCCACCACTAACAAGAAACTCCTCACCTATGTGGTACTTCAGAAGGTTGGCAAGCTCTCTGGGATCTCCTACACAGACCATTATACAAAACTATGAGTAATCTGAGAAAGAACAGGCATGTGGAAGAACTTTCAAGGAGATGAATTGCACTGATCATGTGTTTTAAATGCAAAAGCCAGCAGTAGAAAGGGAAGCACAGTACTTGTAATTTTGTTGAGGTCAGCTGTGGGCATGGCACGGAAAGCATCACTGGTGGGGGCAAAGATGGTGTAGGTCCCTTTCTTGTTCAGTAGCTCAGTGATGCCTGCCCTCTGTATGTTGCCAACCAAGGTGCTGTGAGGTAGTAAATTGGATAATAAACATGAAGAATCCAACCTCCACCAAGTTTATCACATTTGTGAAAAATACTCAAATATGTGTTGGAAATTACAGCTGATCCTTATGAAACAAAGGCTCTATCTGGCATTTTGATAGAAAATGAGATAACCTCATAAATGCGATCATTTTATACTCTGGTGGGATTATTAATATTGTTTTATTTCAGAAATTTTGTTTTGGTGTAATATTTGAAAAAAACATTCTACATCATATGGCCAAAGGTTTGTGGACACCTGACTATAACACCCATATGTGCTCTTTCCCCAAACTGTTACCACAAAGTTGGAAGCATACAATTGTATAGGATGTCTTTGTTTGCTCTGACATTAAAGTTTCCCTTCAAGGGACTTAGCCCAAAGATGTTCCAGCATGACAATGCCCTTGTTCACACAGCAAGGCCCATGAAGTCATGGTTTGTCAAGGTTGGAGTAGAAGAACTTGAGTGTCCTGCACAGAGCCCTGACCTCAACCCCACTGAACACCTTTGGGGGTCTAAATTTACATTTAATCATTTAGCAGAAGCTTTTATTTAAAGCGACTTACAAATGAGGAAAATACAAGCAAACCAGATTACATCAGGAATGGGATGTTCTGGAATGGGATGTTCAAAAAGCACATAAGATGCTCAGGTGTCCACAACATTTTGGCAATTAATGTATCTCCAAATTCATAGATAAACCTGATTTTATAAGGTTTTATCTATGTGCAAGCCAATCATCATCCAGGATGAATGCACCATAGACAGCACTGACTAAACAATATCCACATTCTACAGGGTGTCCCAAAGTCTCCATACATGGGGGAAATGAACACTTTTTAGCAAAATGTCTTCCAAAATGTTCCATACTTAGTTTATATTCTTTTTCTTTTCAGATAGCCTTTAAGAATGCCTTTGAAAAAGAAGAACGTATTGAAATCATTCTCTTGGCTGGATCGGGAAGTTGTCGCAAGGTTGCGATTGACTTTAACAGGAAACATGACGAGCACATCACACACGACACTGTTGCCAAACTTATTAACAAATTCAAAAAGACTGGAAGTGATGTGGACCATTCGAGAAGTGGACGAGAAGATAGTCCCCTACGTATGGAAACTTTTGGACATCCTGTAGTTACACTCGAACAAAAAAGAACAGTCTTGAAGCCTCCATATGGCAAGTTGGAGGAGTAAGTAACTTTTTAGCTGTAGCTGGTCTACAGATGCTATGTGGGAGTTAAAGTGTAACTGTGGGCTGAAGGTCAGTTAGCAGACTTGTAAGAAGTATTTGTTTGGCTGCAGAAACATGTATTGTATGTTCAACTGTATTTTAATATTGTCACAATTAAATTTCAAATTGTTTAAGAACAACTTCAGGTTTTAAAAAGTGAAATATCTTGTATTCTAGATCTTAGAGTATACATTCAGTAAAATAAAACTTATTGAAAAGCCATTATGATCATTATTAAGATTAAAATATCTTTCTCTGCAGGGTTTATTATCATTTATTAGTTGTTTAATGACATTAAGAGATTAATAAGGAACAGCCAGGTTCTATCTGGTTTCAGTTTTTAAAAAAATCTAGACTTTCTAATTGTCTAAGTATTTCAATATTGTAAAGTTGAAGAAACCTTAAATTGCAAACCTTGTTGATCTGTAAATGTAGATTTCAAAAAGTTTTTCTAGATGGAATGCCAAAATTTTAACGTGAAATTTGGATAGATTCTTTATAATACTAAGGTTACAAAATGGTGAGTGGACTGACACTGACATATTTGGATGTACTGCATGTGGGAGGGGAAACAGCTGGATATATTCTTTCAATCCTATGACTCTGGTAAAACCATTACATCCCTTTCCAGGGGATTTTTCCTGCTTGGGAATTTATGGAGGTTTTAAGCTTCAAAGAGGACTGCTGAAAACACAAACTGCCCCACATATCCAGGCAGCACCTGTGAGATAATGGGCTTTGTGTCTGTCATTATGATTATGGCATGATTCAGGTTTTTGCTGTGATTAGCTGCTCACCTGAAACGATTGTCTGCCTTTAGAACATCCATAACAGTGCCCATGGGGGGAGCCAGAATCTTATCCACGATGAACATAGTGCTGTGGCGGCCATTTTTGTCATGGGCAGCAATACAGGCGTTCTCGATGCAGAGGTTCTGCAAAGGACAGAGCAGCAGTAAGTTTACAGTGGTTTGCTGATTTTGTGTTTCTTGGATGACTGATGGTGTGCAAGTCAGCTGTGGAAAACGTTAGGGTGATCCAGAGGAGAGGTTTCCGGTGATCTGCAAACTCCATTATGCAGAAGAAATGTGAGACTTTAAAAGCTTAAGATACACCACCAGTACCAAGAACATAAGTGGAAATTAAAGACTTGAAACCAATGTGATAATTATAGGGTGGTCTGGAGTTTGATCTTATTCTCAGACTTAGAGGAAATAATGTAGCCCAGTCATAATCACGATAAATGATCAAATAAATAAATGATCTACAAAAAAGCCATAGAGACAAAACAATGTCTCATAAATTCCATATTATGTAATGCTTATGTAATGTGTCATAGTGAAAGAGGGATGACAAGACTGACTTGGAATGTGTGTGGGAAAGAAAACAACAAATGTAATTTCCCAACCCTATTCTAACAGTTCATGAAATGGGCCATAAAATATAAACATTTCAATCACAATTTAACACAAATCACAATAATTTGCATGATCTAGTCTCTGTCTTGTTGGAAATGCAGTATGAAAATAACTTACATTTCTATACACAAACACTCTAAGTTTAGTTCCTTCAAGGGTTTCCAGCTCCTGTCCATGGTACAGACTCTTGGAGGAGAGTTTCCCCTTTAGAACATGGTTCCTCATCAGTTTTCTCATCTCAGGTGTCATAGTAAAGCTACCTGTTTACAAGTATAATAAATGTGAATTTAGTTTAAATGTGAATTTAGTTTAGTGAGAACATTTATCAAGATAGATAGTAAAGGAAATGACTGTAACCCAACCTTTGAAAGCATCATTTTGAGGTGCTATCAATGTAAATGCTTCTGAGCCTGAAAGCTGAGGATTTAGACCAGCATCTGTGAAAAGCTTAGTAGCCGTGGAAACTTGTGGAACACCTTCAGCAAGTTCTTTCAACGTCTTAACTACAATACAAAGGAAAACGCTTCTGTTAATATAACATAAGACTCAGAAGATGAGAAGGAATATGAGTGCTTGTGATGGTACCTGAGTCAGGGATGAGAAGCTCATTAATGTAATGGACAACTCCGTTGGTTCCCAGCTTGTCTGCGCTTGTGACAATGGCTCTGCCGTTGAGGGTCATCGCGTCTCCTTCACAGCCCACCTCCAGGACTGTGCCCTGAAGCGTCTCCAATGGAGTCCCTGCCACAATGGACTCGGCACAGTGCATGGTCTTCAGGATGTGGTAATTCAGCAAATCTGAGAAATAAAAAATATGGACACAACATTGAATATAATTTCAATTCTTTTAGGCTTAAATGTGAACAGATAATTGATTTCAATAATAAAGTTGTATCATCATATGTTCTACTAATGCAAGCGTTTTTATGGTTCTGTCCTGGAGATTCCCAGCATAGTCTGAAGTTTTCCCCGATCTGAGTGTTTTATTTCTCTTATACCACAGCAATTTGCCAACAACATATTTTTTTTATTAATTAAAGAATGACAAATCATACTTTTATAGTTCCATTTAATGTAGTGGAACACCCACGAAACAAGTCAATTAAGTCGTTATCACACAAGTCATTATCACTTATGTTATAGCAGCTATGAGCAGTTGTTCCCTCACCAGCCTCTCTTTTTTTCTGTCTCTTGAAGTTAATAAGACAAAAAGCAGCTTGTCATGAACTGAAAAGTTGAGAAAGCTGAAAGTATAAAATCCTGAAGACTCCCCCATGCCGGAAAACCTACTGACTGACACACAATGGTCTAGGATGTCTTTGTATGCTGTAGTATTACAATTTCCCTTCACTGGAACTAAGAGGCCCAAACCTGTTCCAGCATGATAATGCCCCTGTGCACAAAGTGAGGTCCATGAAGACATGGTTTGCCAAGGACAGAGTGGAAGAACTTGAGTGGCCTGCACAGAGCCCTGACCTCAAACCCACTGAAAACATTTGGGATGATTTGGAATGCTGACTGCACCCCAGGCCTTCTCACCAGACATCAGTGCCTGCCCTCATTAATGCTCTTGTGGCTAAATAAACACAAATCCCCACAGCCACACTCCAAAATGTAGTGGGAAGCTTTCCCAGATGAATGGAGGTTTTTATAACAGAAAGGGGGGGTGGGGGTGGGGTGTCGGATGCGGGGTGGGTGGCTTTGGGATATTCAACAAACACATATGGGTGTGCGTGTTAGGTGTCCACATACTTTTGACCATACAGCATATATTAGACTTATATTATGTGGAAAGTCCACATAATGTTAACACACTCTCTCTTGTTGCTCTTTACATAAGATATTTTTGTAATAGATTAAAAAAATCATTGGTCATACAACAAACAAGTATTACATATTGTGTATTGTAAAACATCTTCAGTTATTATACTATGATATTTTACATAAGACATTCTATATACATCCAATATCCATTAACATGTTTAAAATGATTTATGTATAGAAACATATATACCTTTAAGAGCTACTGGATCATTCAAGATTCTGTTCAGCATTTCTTCAGGAATCTTCTCAAATGCTTCATTGGTTGGAGCAAATAGTGTATAGGAACCCTGATTCTCCAACAATGAGGTAAGACCAGCATCATCGACAGCTTTCTAAAAAAAAAAAATAGGTGAATTCTGTGCATAAAATAATGATAAGTCCAAAATAAGAACCTAAGAATATCTGATATCTATGTAATAAATAATGCACAGCTGTTGACTGTATCAAAATATCTTATTAAAACATTCTGAGACAATTCTAGCTAGGAAATAAAGTGAAAGGAAATAACATCATACTTGCAGTGTTGTCAGATCATCCTCAGTGTCGAGAAAAGTCTGGACATTGTTGGTGATGGCAGTAATAACTCTGTCAACGACGTGCACTATTCCATTAGTGGCATGCTGGTCCGTCTTCACCAGCCTTGCACAATTTACAGTCACAATCTAGAGAAAGCATTTCCATAGTAATATCAGTAGTGTTAACACGTATGATATTTGCTCATCTCCTCTAAAGTTAGTTCTGATGCTATTAATTTAAAACCAGTGATTTTGTGGAAAGTTTACTGTATACTCAAATGTGTACAATATACTCAAAATGTTCACGCTCGAACACCAGTGGGAAAATAGTTTAAGGCTAAGTAACTTGGCACAGACCGACTCCAAAGTGCAATGTTAAGTAGCTTGGGTAAAGAAGAGATAAAGTAAAGAGCATAGTGCTGGAGGCACTTCTATAAACATGAATGCTGGTGTTTTCATGGGTTTAGTCATAGCTGTTAAACCAGAAATCACTTACTCCACTGGAATAATGCTGGATATGAACATCAAAATCCTGGTACATTGAGGAGAAGGAGGACCCATGCTTGAGGTCATCTGAAGTCAAGCGCTTGTTAATCATGTGGTAGTGCAATGCATTCAGGAGCTCAATGTTGACATTGCTCACCAAGGCATCCAGAATTTCCTGAAGTAATAGTGATATATCACTTTTGGTTCTTCCAAAAGGCATTAAGCACATTTACTGAAACATGTCATGTGCAATATGTGGATTATGTGGAGTAAGGTTGAGTTGGGTTACACAGTTGTTTAAAAATGTGTACTGTAGTGCACTCACAATGGGAAGAGCAGCCCAGGCTTCGTTACTTGGAGCAAAGAATGTGAAACTGCCAGGTCCCTCAATTTCCTCTTTCAGTTTAGCTCTGTCAGAGTACATCTGAGTAGTAGTGGCTCCAACCACCCCCAGGGTGTTGTAGATATTCACCAAAGGAAGAGCTGGTGGAGACCAAGAACATCATTTATATCCCTATGAATAATCTTAGATAATAATATATTTGAAGAAAAAAAAACTAAACCCAACTTTTAACAAAAAGCATTGGTTAAAATTATAAAATTAAAATTCAAACCTGCAGGACAGCCTTTCTCTCCCAGCACCTTTTCATAACCAGGGCAACATTCATAGGTAATCACACTGTAAGGCAAAGATTAAGAGAGCAATCCTGATTTTACGCTGCATCAATAATCATATAGAATTCACTAGCAATTTCACCTGCATGAACTTATGGACTGCATGAACAGGGAAAAAATAGTCATTGTTCAGTGACCTTTTGAAATTGTTACAAATTACAAATTTAAAAATTATATATTTGTAATAGTTTTCAATAAAATGATCACAGCAAGGCAATACTTAAAATAATATTATTAGTTATATATATACTAATATATACACATATATAGTTACTTATATAATATTAGTTACAATAATAGTAATAATATATCATCATCAATCGATCGATCGATCGATCTATCTATCTATCTATCTATCTATCTATCTATCTATCTATCTATCTATCTATCTATCTATCTATCTATTTCACACAGCATCGAATATAAATCATCACTAGTTGTATGCAGTATTTGTATTTATATTACATACAATATTTTTCTGCACAACACTTTGTACAGAACCCTATTGAATAATGAAGTGAATTAAAACAAATCCAACCACACAAACGTTTCTGCTAGGATATATTATCAGATAATACACTATTATATCATCTGAAAAGCTTGCCTATTTTTTTCTTGCGTATTATTCCTATGAATCCTAATGCCATACCAACTTCAGCTGTTCACACTTCAGTGTTCACACAGACTAGGCAGACTGGACTATTCCACATCTATTTCCATCTAGATGTGTTTCCAATAAATGCCCTCTGAGGCTTCAGTTGGCTCTGTAAGGCCATCAAATGAAATTTGTTTAGGGAAAATCCAGTGACACATCACCAGCCAGAGGAACCTCCAGAGAAGGAGTTTAGAGACACATACTCAAGTAATAACTCTTGCCAGTACAAACAACCCAGAACTGCTAAGCTAAGGTGTAAGCACAAGGCAACTGGATATTGAAGAACATTTTTTTTGGTCAGAAAAACATGATTATCACACTGTAATATATTTCATCTATATTAAATCCAGCTAGTTGACAGTCATAAATAAAACCACAGTCAACCCTGAATAAAGTACAAGTTCTTTCATGAAATAGCATGCACATTTGATGCACCTACAGGACACATTTAACTTTTTTGGCCAAATAGCAGTGTAATATCTAATATAAATTCTCTTCACAGAAACTATTTGTGTAGATAACCAATAATAATAATTAATAATAATTATAATAATAATAATAATAATAATTCGTTACATTTATATAGCACTTTTCTAGACACTCAAAGCACTTTACATAGTATGGGGGGGAATCTCCTCAACCACCACCAGTGTGTAGCATCCACCTGGATGTTGCGGCGGCAGCCATAGTGCACCAGAACGCCCACCACACACCAGCTAACGGTTTCCAATACAGAAACGGTTATGTATGCCATCATATACAAACAGGTGTCAAATTAAAGGAAAAACCAGTGACTCTGTTATGATGTGGAAGCATTTTGCTTGTATGGTTTGGGTCCCCTTTGAGTGAAGAGTTTCAAAATTGCAAAAAATTACTAATTTATTCTGACTGACCACCTTTATCCTGTGATGAACCATTTTTATCCTGAATAAATACACCCATCCACATCATCAAAACATCAACTGGCAGAATATCTCTTTTAAGAATGGTGTTCATTGCTGGTGTTCATTTCCAGAGACTTGTAGAACTAATGTCAAAGTGTTTCTACAATATTCTTTCTTAGCAATAAGGTGACAGTGTCACTTACTTTGCAATTTTCGTTTAATCTCCTAAATTCATACTAATTTCATATAATACAAATACTCCGTAAAGTAATCCTTAGTATAGAAGGTCTTCAGTCAGACAAAAAGGAAAATCCTGAGATTAAGGAATGGGGTACACTAGTAAAGGTACAAAGCAGACTGAACTGATTACCATAACAGATGGTAACTCAACTGTTATTTGTTCTCCGCCAGCATAAACAACGATGGTAGCCATGGACTTCGAACAAATAAACAGCAAGGCTGGATCATTCAAGCACAGTGTATATTAAATTTCCAAATACCACAATAACTTTTCCACCAGAAGAGTTGCGAAAGTTGCAAGAGGCTAATGGACATAGGAAATCTTTACTATATTTAATATATGCCTCACCATCAGATATACAGCCAAGTCTAGTGGAGTCAGCATATTGTCTTATTCTTGCTAAAAATATCAGTTCCTATAATGGCATGGATGTCAAAACAAACAGCACAATTCCCTTGGCAATATTCTGTAATTATTTACCACCCTTTTAAAATAAACCTGAACAATGGCAAGTTTCTCTCAGACTTAAATATCTTTTGACCTACATTAAGAACTGCTACAGCAAAGAAAATACCCAGGGTGGATGCTCAATGTGACACTGTATGGCCTCTTTCACACATTTTTTTACAAGGGAAACTTTTACAAGGGAAATTAACGGAGATTGTTAAAATGACCAATCAGGCCTTCTGGGCGTACACTGAGGTGACTGGCCACTATGGGACCCTCAACAAGCACAGATTTTAAATGAATGATTAGGCCATTACACTGTAGATATTTCCTGAATTTTACATCTCCACTCTCCAGGAATACTCTGATATGAAATAACTGTAATGTCTCTTATAAACCTTCTAGTCTCTCCTCAGCTGACATTGCAGACATCCAGAGACACAAAGAAAGAGGCTTTTCCTCTGAAATGCAGACAACCATAGGCTTCTACACCCCCAAAGAGTTACATCAAGTTCAAGCTGATAGCCTACATTTTGTTTTTACAAGTCATTTTGTGTCCTTTCACAGCCCGACTCGACAGGCTTCATGCACACACACACACACAGTTGTGAATGATTTGTGTGTGTTTGGGGTATATTAGAGCCCTTGACCGGACTCAGTGTAAGCAGTCATTTCCTTAAGACATCCGAGCACCCACAGCAACTCTCACTTCCTCTCTGGCGTTCATGAGAATATGCTATGAAAGAGACACTGTTAAGAAAGGAAAAGATGAATAAAACAAGTCTTCTTCTGTCTCGCAGTCATTTTACTCTTAGTTTGCAAATCTTTGGCTAGGCTTCAAGAATGATGCATTGCGGTGATAAAAGACTCTGTATATACGTCTTCGAATATAACACTCTGCACATGTGGTTTCTCTTCGACCCTCATATACATGTCTGTGGAATGTTCAGGCCAGTAACCAATAACACCTCCCCCCCTCCTGTGGGAACATTAAACTGGACGTCAATCAAAGAGAGCTTCTGTGGAGTCTGGAGCTGCGCTTTGAGCCTGACTCAATCCCCATGGCATAGTGGAGACTCACAGAATAGCAATCAACATTGTGAACAATTCAGCCTCACAAAGATTCAAAGCTGCATGGAATAGGAGACACATGGAAGCCATTATTAGCATCAAGCTGAACTCACAATGAGAAATTCAGTAGATAGCCACATATCCAAAAAAGGTAAGTAATACAGAAGTGGACAGATAAAAAAAAGGACATAGTAAATACTGAATGCTTTCATAGGTCTAAGCAG
Organism: Cranoglanis bouderius; assembly: GCA_023630585.1. Lineage (NCBI taxonomy): Eukaryota > Metazoa > Chordata > Actinopteri > Siluriformes > Cranoglanididae > Cranoglanis > Cranoglanis bouderius. Next base: position 9,867,107 of record CM042561.1, read on the forward strand.
TACATTCTGAACAATGCATAGTTTCCAAACATGCCAGCTACTGATACTAGTTAAAATGAAAACATTTGTAAAGACATATCAGAGGCCTACAGAAAGAACCTACAACTCACATGTTGTCTAACCAATATAGTTTTACTGGCAGAAGAAAATCTATTTTTGTACACAATTTCCCTTTATGCTGTGTGAACATTAGTTTCTCTTTATATGGTGTGAACAATTCAACAGAAATGATCCAAAATTACTTGGAATAAGTCTCTCCATCAAATCTTCTATCTCCAGGGATGCTAATCCAACATCAGTATCCACATATCAATATCCTGACAATGTGATACAAGTACATTTATTTCACTTTGCTAATGAAGTCATATGCAAGGAAAAGAGGAAACATTACAAATCTAGGTATATTGTCTCATTTGACTTTTTTTTTTTTACTAGACTTTTAAGCATTATGTCTGTAGTTGTATTTTGTAGTTTCCAATGCTAATCAGGATCAATGAACACTATTTGTAATAGTGGTGGCACTGTTATCTGAGGTAAAATAACCTCTACTTATATCGTAGATCAGTGCTGTAGGTGACATCTCTGTAGTCCACAAGTGCCTCTGGGGGCTCCACCTGGAAGCACGATCCAAGAAAATTCTTGGCAGATTTATATAGAATTTTTGCATAGTTACTTGTAACATAACCTTCAGTAGAGCAATGGTGCTTTCTGATGGGAAGAGTGGTAGAGGTGTGACTTCCCCAAAAGGCTTTTCCAAGATTATTGGTTAAAGACTTAGAACCTGAGTGGCCATTGCTAAATATTTACTTTGGATTCTAATATGTACTTGTTACTTCTCTTCATTGGGATGTTGGAGTCGGGGTTGAGTTAGCATAGTAAAATTCTGCCAGCCTCCTAACCTTTACACCATTACTACATATGAGTCAGCTTGCTTCAATATTACTAACTTGACTGATCTATTAACTCCCCCCCCCCCACCCCCAAATACCCAGGATTCAAACCCTGAAATGTTAGGAACTTTTCAATAGTGAATTTTTGAAGAGTTTTTAAAAATTGAACAGTCTACACTACTGTGTAGTCTGATTCACAGCTTTCAGAGAAACCCCACAGATTTACAATAAGGCATTGTCACAAGGCAGTGGTGGCTCAGCAGTTAAGGTTCTGGTTTACTGATCAGAAGGTTGGGGGTTCAAGCCATAGCACTGCCAGGTTGCTGGGAACTTTCTTCTCTTTAGGCTATGGCATCTGCTAACATTTATCACTATTGTTCTTTGAAAAATGACTGGGGCCCTGCACAGTACTGACCTGTTTCAAATTGCTGCAGAGAATTTCAAAATGTGCCACACTTTAAAATAAAGAGATTTAAAATGCACTTAATGATGACAAGAAGAACGCAACTGCTTTTCTAGTGCAAAAGCAATGCACAAATATGCAGCACTGTATCTTAACATATCACTTATTGATGGTTAAACAAAATATTATGTTTATTTCATTTTTATTACCACTTTGCATATAATGTAACAAAATCCTACATGCAATCACATATTAATCCAGTCCCTAAGGAAAATGCCTAACCCATGCTGTGTTGTCCCTGAGTGATCCCATGGGATAATGAATACTCATTTCATGACCCTTCATCCTTTGTAGTTGACTAAACTGTTGGGTATGCTGATACAACCATAATGAGTTCTCCTAACAGAAACCAGACCCAATATAAGGAAATTAATCAAAAGGCGAATACCACATGAGAATTTCTCCAGATACTGGGGAAAAAAAACACAAATGCCATTCCTGAACTTCCTGCCTCACTGTTTGGAGTCACAAAATCATTGCTATTAAGCATAAGACTTTTCTTCTGTCTGTACACTTGTAAAGCAAACTAAAATTTACTGAGCTAGGAAATTCTCACCAGAATAAAGAACTCAACCCTGATCAGGATAAAGCACTTACTGAATGAAAACATGATCTCCCCCTTGTCAGGCACATGCCAATAGTTTGTTTTCAGACTTGTCAAAAACGCTATCCTAATAGTATAGACTCCCTTTTGAATATGCATCCCTATAAGTAAAGAATCAAATTACAGACAGAATCAGTAGGGATTGATTGACACTATGTATATTACATCTTCGTTATCTGTTAAACGATGCAATGCAAAACAACTGAATATGCTTTGCACAAGGTAACATTTATGTGGACTCACGTTGGTTTGCCGCATATTTTGCGGCGATACCACTGCTTGCAGTTGGTGAAGTACTTCTTATCGGTTCCTTGGATCTTCTGCATAGCGCAAACGTTGGGGCTGCAATAAACAAACGTCAGAAGATTCACTTGAATCAAGTCTTCACTGAACCGATTCACGTAGTTTGCATCAATAAATAATAACAGAACTTTTTTTTTTTATTTATTTTTTTTTTTTTTTATAAAGAACTTTTAGTGGTGTGCAAGCATCATATCCATGTCTCAGATAAATACGAATTTCTAAATCATCTGCTGAATAACAGAACACATATAACAATAAAACTTCTTTTTTTTTATTCAGTAGTAAGAATGAAACTGATCACTGTAGCAGTGACACGGGATTGCTACACTGCAATGTGTGTAACAAAGAGTAGGCAGAAAGTCTGTTTTAAAACGTCCTTACCCATGCTGCCTTCCTCTTATCCGGCTGTGCTGAAGAACAGACTGATACGGCGATTTAGCGGCGAACACCGCAACGATTAAAGTGACAGCGAGCGCGCACAGAGTCAGTCCCTTCATGTTGCCGAGATTTCCGCCACACTGCGGCCGAGAGCGCGCGCGCGCATAAATACCGAGAGAAGCGCCCGGGTTGTGGGCGGGGCTTAACATGAGGCGATAGAGCAGGAGTTCTCAAAAACTATCATAAAAGGGGTTAATAATCTGTACCATTCCTTGTTGCTGAGTGGTATCCTCAATTTTTTTTACCTTAAATGAGTATCTTGTACCAAGAAAGTTGCATATACTGTACCGTAAAAGTTTTTCTTCTTTACAAATTTATGCACTTAATTATTTTTTAAAGGTACACTATATCCACATTTGCAGATTACCCCTCCCCCCCACGACAAAAAGCGAAATTTAGTACCCTTTTGTCTCAGAGTGTACATACTGTACAAATAGAAATTAGGTCACAGACCAACATGCTTTGACGTTACACATTGTTAGTAGGCTTCTCAAACTTTACATTTGAATTTCGTGTGTACTTTAATTCAAGAACTACAGTAAATAATAATAAAAAGAATGAGTCAAAGGTGAAACAACATTAGTAATAAAAACCTGCAGCCTATATGTATACAAAATACGAATAGACTACAGTACATACACCTTTTCATATTCACATAATCGGTTCCCTCTCTTAGCTTCATTTTATTATTCATCCCAAACTCTAAGCAAGATAGCTAGGCTTATTAAATCAACATAAACTTGGATGTCTGTAAAAATGTTACAATATATAATACAAAGTTCAATGGTCTCTTGAAAATGACAAAATTTGTTAAATAATTTTAATAAGTTAAAATAATAAGTTGAATAAGTGTATTATTCTGGTGCATGGGGGTTTAATGGTTAGCATGTTTGCCTTGCACCTCCAGGTACAAATTGTCCATAGTGTGTGAATGGGAGCGTGAGTGTATGTGTGATTGTGCCCTGTGATGGGTTGGCACCCTGTCCAAAGTGTCCTCCACCCTGTGCCCCGAGGTCCCTGGGATAGACTTCAGGCTCTCCCATGACCATGTGTAGGATAAGCGGTACAGACAGTGGGTGGATGGAAGTTTACTATTTAATAACATTATTAATTTTTCTCCTAACATTATGAATGACTTCTCCTAACAGAAACCAGACCCAATAGAAGGAAATTAATCAAAAGGTGAATACCACATAGGAATTTTGCCAGATACTGGGAAAAAAAACCCACAAATGCCATTCCTGAACTTCCTGCCTCACTGTTTGGAGTCACAAAATCATTGCTATTAAGTTTGTCATCAATGATGCATCTTCAGCACTGTGAAGTATGGGGTAAATTTTTCACAGACACACAGAATACTTTTTTTTCTGTCTGCACACTTGTAAAGTGTCAAATTTTCTGAGCTAAGAAATTCTCACCAGGATAAAGAACTTAACTGTGACTAGGATAAAGCACTTAATAAAGATGAATGAATGAAAACATTTTGTACTGCATGATCTCCCCCTTATCAGGCACATGCCAATAAACTGTTTTCAGACAGTTTAAAACAATATCCTATTGGTATAGACTCCTTTTTGAATATGCATCCCTAAAAAAGAATCAAATCAAAGACAGAATCAGCAGGGATTGCTTGACACTATATATTACATCTTCATTATCTGTTAAACGTTGCAATGCCTAACAACTGAATATGCTTTGCACAAGATAACATTTATGTGGACTTACGTTGTGGCAATACCACTGCTTTCAGTTGGTGAAGTACTTGTTACGGGTTCCTTGGATCTTCTGCATAGCGCAAACGTTGGGGCTGCAATAAACGAACATCAGAAGATTTACTGGAATCGAGTATTCAGGGGATAGGCTCCAGGTTCCCCCATGACCCTGTGTATGATAAGTGGTACAGAAAATGGGTGGATAGAAGTTTATTATTTAATAACAATATTAATGAAATAATCTTTCAGTTGCACGAGGGACCCCTTTTACTGTAAAATAAATTCCATGGACCCTCAGACAGATTTATTTTATGAACACAACCCAAATATTCAAATATTAGCCTCATTATTTATGTGCACAGTATTCCTGCTGTTTATTGGAACCATAGTGATTTTATTTCTGAACTTTCCACTGACAGAACACTTTATGTCTCAGGTGACATTATTTAAAGGTTGATTTGCTTTTGTGTTGTTGAGTGACCAAGCAAATTGGCTAATAACTACAAGAAATCAGTAATGACTGTAATAATTTTGATACATGGTAGCTTGTGATTTCCCCCACATTTCTACCACCACCTGGCTATGCTTCATGGACCCCTGAAGATCCTAGTATACCACTTTTTTGTATTAGAAAATGAAGTAGAATACAAGATATATAAAACTCTCAACTGCTCCTTCACCTTAGTACTCCATTTACACTATTTAATATCTTCCACTACACCAATAGCCAACTTTCCTTAGTTAATAACCCATGTCTTCTATTTTCTTCATCGAATAATTAGTTGGTTCTAATTATTATTGGTCCCCTCAGTTTAGTAAGTAACTTGTGGCCTCAGTTGAATTCAGCATGGATCATTCTAGTATAGTGTAGCTTCAGATGTTTTTATTCCTTTGTAATTAAAATTTAAAAAGTAGCTTCCTTGTGTATGAAGTTAAATCTTGTTCAGTAGCTTTGATTTAGCTGGAAAAACACAGTATATTGATTACCTAAAATGTATCTGGCAGCTATAAAGCTAACTAATTATGGATTAGCCTGCTAAAGTGTGGCACAAACCTGCAGTTCATCCAGCTACTCAAGGAACTTTGCTTCATGTGAACTTTATGTATTTATTTTTTATTGAAGCAAAAAAAGTTATCCAACACCTGTCACCAATGTGAAAAACGAATTGCCAACCAACTGCTTCCAATAACTGGGGATCAGTCTTTCACTTACTTCTATGACTAGGATTTACTCCTATGCTTTGGATCATTGTCTTGCTGCATAATCCAGTTGCGCTTGAGTTTCAACTTAGCAGATGTAACAGGACTCCTGTCTTCCATACACTTCCACTTTCGACTCTTTATTGACCTTTTTTTGACCTTTATTGATGCAAGAGAGGCCTGTAGGTCCTTTGATGTTGTCCTTGGCTCTTTTGTGACTTGCTGCAGTTGCTGTGCTCTTGAAGGAATTTTGGAAGTTCGGTCATTTCTGGGAAGGTTCACTACTGTGCCAAGTTTTTCCATTTGGAGATAATGGCTCTCACTTTGGTTCTTTGGAGTCTCAGAGCCTTTGAAATAGTTTTGTAACCCTACCCAGACTGATGTATTTCAATCACCTTCTTCCTTGTCATTTCTGGAATTTCTTTCAATTCTGGCATAGTGTTCTATTTAAGTGTTGATTTGATTGTACAGGGTGTGCAGTAATCAGGCCTGGTTGCGTCTAGTCCAGCTGAGCCCCATTATGAATGCAGTTTCATAGATTTGGGGAATTGGTAACTATGGGCGTAAATACATTTTCACACAGGCCCAGATGGTATTGGATAACTTTTTTTGCTTCAATAAATAACATTATCATTTAAAAACTGTATCTTGTGTTTACTCAGGTTGCCTTTGCCTTTGTTTCATCTCAGATTTTCTTTTAATTCTGAAACAATTTAGTATGAGATATACACAAAAACAGAAGAAATCAGAAATCAAATAGTTTTTCACAGCACTGTAGATATCAGCTGTGAATTGCCGTTGGAGGAAAACAAAAGGTAATTTGCAATAAAATGCTCAAAATCTGTGAGCTGCCTCATTTCAATTAGAATAACACTGACCATCTCAATTGCAATGAAATGATAGAGTTCCAGGAGGCATAATGATGTATGTACATATGTAAACCACTACTAGGCCATGAAAAGAATAGAATAATAATAATCCTTTATTTGTCACATATACTGTACATTACAGTGCAGTGAAATTCTTTCTTTGCATATCCCAGCTTGTTAGAAAGCTGGTGTTAGAGTGTGGGCCAGTCATGATACGGTGCCCCTGGAGCAGATGGGGTTACGGTCCTTGCTCAAGGGCCCAACAGTGGCAGCTTGGCAGTACTGGGGCTTGAACCCTCAACCTAGAATGACATAACTATATATATTATGAGAAAAAATTAATCACATGCCAAATAAAATGCCATATTTTATTTTATCACACCCCCTGAACATCTGAAGATAGTTCAACATGAAACAGATGTTGTTTTATGCACTGAAATTATGAAGGCATCAGCAAATTCTTCTTACCAGTTCATTTCAGTACACAGACTTGGCTGTGATCCCTGCTAAACATTTTAAACACTGATGTTCCCTAATTAACCTGAGGAAAAAATGTCCTTCATCAGGACACAAAATTCCCTTCACGCTTCTTACTGTGAAAACATCTCAGACACCCACAAGTTTCTTTTCTAATAAAATAGTTATCTAGTGTCAGGTTTAGTGCAGATATGTGTATACCTTTAGACATGGCTATTTGAGAAATGTCCACTCCCATATTGCCTTTTTATATTTTTAAATGTCACCAGCTGGGATCTTAGATTATTTGAGCAGATTCATAACCCCTGTAATCTCTGCTCCTCCGTCTTTCACAGAGGCAATATAAAGAGCTCTTTGTGAGTTGAAAGAAAAATTACACTTTGGAATTCCAGGTAAATTACTTATGAATATAAAGCTAATGAATATAAAGGGGATTTCTCTATATCATTTCACAATACTATTATTAAAGATGATTAGTTACAAATTACAATCAATGCATAAGATTTTGTGTAATTTTAGGGTTAGAGTAGTGGTTCCCATGTGAATAGGTGTAAACAAAAAGAGTCAGTACCATTTGTTTTATTTTTTATAATTCACCCAAAAGTTGATAATAATCTTTACTTGTTCAGAGTGGTGATATAAAGGATATGTATTTTATGTACATTAACCTTTAGCTCATTTTTTGAGCTCCTATTTCTTATAATAGGTTCCATAAAAAAGTCACAAAAAAAAGTCATTTATTTTTCTAAAATATCACTATAATTATAATTATAATAATTATAATTTCCAGTTGGCATTTCACTACACTTCAACTGATTTCATACCCAGGTGGATCACGTTACAGGAAACAGAGCAAAAATCTTTCCTTGATTTTTCTTTCAGGCACGCCAGCATTTTTAAAATGCCACACTGTATACCATTAAAGTCTTCATATTGTGTATGCCCCAAAACAGCCCACAAATCCACCTCTGTAACCCAATACATACACTCAAGAGGATTGGTAAGAAACTAGCAATAATAATTAAATAAATGTTGTTTCAGTCAACCACAAAGCATTTGCCTGCTGAGGAGAAACTGCCAAAGAAACTAGAAGATACCTTAAAAAGGGGGGTGTGTTTAAATTGAACATGAAACTGTATATGTCAGGTCTGGGTGATTTGTTTTTTTTTTCTTTCACATGAATTTCTACGTGGCCAGCACAACACTCTGGCTTAGGGGTTAACCTGTAGAGAGGCCTTTTGTCATTACTCTTTTTATCCCTTTGTACCTTCATAATGGTCCATTAGCGGTATAGCATTTTCACTTGTGAGTCTCCTTCCCTAAAATTGAGGTCTAGCAGATACCCACAAAATGTGAGGTCCAGTAGCTATTCCTCAATATCAAGGGCCTTTCAATTCCTCTGAAAATGATAACTGGATTAGTAAAAGATTTTAATCGAATCCCTCGTTGAATGAGTGCAGAAAGAAGAAGACCCTGGCAAGATCCCAAGATGCTGCATGGCGATAAACTCCTGGGATACACATGTCTGCCACGTCGACTATATAATCGTACAGAACAGCTGTCGAGCTCTTTCCTCTTCACCCGATAGTAATAAGGAATTCCAATCTTCACCAGTTACAAACACCCAGACAACAGAGTTCCCAGACAATAGTAATGCTGCAATGTTTTCTGTTATAGCCAAAGTATCCCTAGTAAAAGTGCCTTCAAAGGCTTACCTTGTGTGCACTGTCTGTGTTGGTGTCTCTGATCATATTTACCTGTTCAAAGGTTAAAGAGGGTAACCAATCATCACAGAATGGATCCCAAGAACCATGCCAGGCCAATTTCTAATTTCCACTCACCAAATACACTATTCTATTCAAGAAAGTTAAAACTGATGAACACATTTTGTCTTTAGTAAATGAGACTCAAAGTAGTAATAAACTGACGATCTGATTGACTTGGTCTTATAGATTTCTTATTTGTTTTTCAGGTCAGAGATGAAATATGATGTTACCCTGTTGAGGTCTGCTTCTCCTGTTAGTTTTTATGGCCATGTCTGACAGACGTTACCATGGGGCCCTATGTTTAATGTTTAACTCAGCTCCAGCCATGGAAGCCCACATTCCTTTTCTTAAAATCCTCCAAGCACAGGAATAGTATGATCATTTTCCCATTGAATTTTGTATCTTAGCTGTCAATGTCTTAGAAACTATACTTAAATGAGTATAATTGAATTTTCTATAACTTCCGCTTTAAATATGTGCTGCATAGTGACTTTTCCTTTCCCCACAGCCATAGGGGTTGAGTTACCTAAATGGGTTACCTTAAAGGTTTTTCCAGCCTCCTTAGGGGTAATAGAGGTCTCCTTAGTGTGTGTCATTACTTCCTACATCCACGTATAGGTAAACTGGAACCAGAAAACGATTTACATTACCAAGGTAGAGCATTAAGACAAGATTAAATAAATCATAATGTTGAACCCATGACAGCACATCAGGCACGTATACTGAAAGGTTACAGTATGTTTATTAATCAAACATTGGGCAGCTATCTCTGGAAATTCTGCAAAGTAAAAACAGGAGGATTTGTGTATAAGATGAATTCTTTAAATAGGCATCATGTGAGCACCATTTTAACATCTAACATTTTTCATGGAAGGCATCATCCCACGGGTCATCGGTGTTTATCTGAGCCCTTGCATTTGGCAGTCAAGAAGTACCTTACAATCCATTATCAGATGTAATGCATACACAGACAGTAAAAAGAGTAAAAAGATTGAAAGTTTAACAGTGGTACAACACATGGCCACTCAAATGGCTTTTTGTTTCTAACATGAGCTCATCACTTGGAACAATAGCTCTGGACTGCAGATGATTGGAAAAGCAGTTGGAAAGCAGTTGTTACTTGGCTGTGAGTTTCAAAATGTGGTTTTGTGGATCCCAACCACCTGGAGGTTCTAGTATGTCTTCTTTAAACAGGTGTAAGAAGCAATGTATACACAGCTTCCTAAAAGCATAAATAGCGTACTTTGTGGCTGACATGGGATTGGGTTACAAGTACAAAAGACGAAGTGAGAGAGGTCAACACCAAAAGAAACTGATGCAGAAGCCTGCTATTTTTTACTGAGCAGTTAATTAAACCGTTAATTGGTATTCCAGATAAGAAGTAAAAAAGCCTTTCATATTTCCTTAGGGCCCTGACATACCAAGTCAGCAATGAAGAAAGAGTGCTAACAAAGGACGACTGATGATTGCCTTCTGTTGCCTCACATTTTTTTGAAACACACCTCAAAGATGACAGGTGACAGTCAGTACGTCTGTACATTCTCTGCCAGCATGAAAGGAAATTACTCATAACACCAGGAGGTGGCAATAGTCTGTATTATAGAGGACTCAGCTTCAGGAAAGCAGCCCCAATATCCCAAACTAAATATGTCCAAATAGTACGTTACCTTCCACCAGATATAGAGTGTCAAAGTGGTTGCTTTTGGTTGTTTTAGTTTCACTAATCCTGAACTGATTTGCTAGACTGAACAGCCAATTAGAAGGCAAGAGAGTGGGTAAATTAAATATATAACTAACTTCAAGGTAAACTGTATGTTTCACAATCACAACATGAATTCATTTAATAACAGTACAGTATTTTGTTCATGGTATGTTTCCACATCTCATAAATTATTGCTCATTTAGAATGTTTTATGTAGAAAAAATGCATTTTAAGCCAAAAGTTTTCTAAAGCCAAGAATATGGATTTTGACTATTATTATTGCTTTTGAAATGATTAATATATACCTAGAATTGATAAAGGAGTTTCTGGCTAGGCTCATAAAATTAGCTGATTAATATAGTAATACCAGTCTTTAAACATTCTATATTATTACTATCACAAACATTTTTGTTAATTATATTTCACAGAATCCTCAGCCAAACAACAAATGACAAGATCAGTCACATGACACTTCATGTCTTGCTCCTAGCTTACCACTAGCAATGTTACTTATAGATTTGATTGTGTGCACATTGTGTGTTACCAGAATATTGTATGTGTATATTTTACATTAGTCTGTAGTTGTAGCCCTCCCCTGGTGTTGATTTTTTAAATATTGTTTACATTGTTATCTACAAGTACAATATATGATAACTGCATTTTGCTGATTTTTGCTTTATTAAAATCTTTTTTTTTTATATAAATCTGTTTTTGACCCATGTTTGTTTAGTTTATTGAGGTCAGTCTTGCCTAGTCCTGACTGTTTTTTGGTTGCCTGAAGTAGGCCTATTGCCTGTATCATGACGTCTACTTTAGATTTTTCTACTTTGCTCTTTCTTAATACAACCCTGCACTTGCTTCCAAAACCCCGTCCATGTCTGACATATGAGTATCACAGCTGCAGAGGTAATCTACGCTAGTATCTGTTAAATCTATTTAACAGTCTATTAGTAATGTGCTATAATTAAAATATTTGGAGAATCCAGTCCCTATTTCTAGTTGACATAACCTCTTTCTGTCTTCCAAGCTGGTGAATAATTTCTATGCCACAGCGCTATTGAATTCTTGATTGTGATTAATTTTATATAACAGCATGACTCTGGCAGTAGTTCTGGATGCGAGGTTTATGTTAATGTGCACATTCTAATATGTTACAGTAAGAGGAAATATTACAAACTTTTGTTTTTTTGTTATTTAATATACTTTCAGTGCATATATCCACTTCATAATTTACACGCATAACATATTTTGTACTTACAAATATGAACAAAAAAGAAAAAAGTATGTATTCATAAGCATAAAATAAGATATGTTAAAAAATTTGAAATTGACAGGGGAAAAGGGATTTGGACAATATATTAAAATATATATGTATATGTAAAGATTACATAAAAGTAAATCAAGTTGCAGACATAAATGCTGCAAACATTGATATTGGTTGGGAAGATTTCACATAACAATTAGCAATCATGGTAAAGGTGAAGGAACTTCCTTATGTTCTCAACATTATTAAACAACTCTCAAGTGGAAAAAGGTACAGAGCCATAGCAAAGAACAAAACCCTCTGTCTAAAAATCTCTGTCACTACAGTTCGTTTCATAATATGCAGGCGGAAAGTTCATGGAACCACAACTAATCGAATAATGATAAAAAAAAAAAAAAGTGAGCAGTCACTTAAAAAGAGTTGCATGATGACCTGAAAGCAGCAGGAACTACAGTTACAGTATCTCACAAAAGTGAGTACACCCCTCACATTTTTGTAAATATTTTATTATATCTTTTCATGGGACAACACTGACGAAATGACACTTTGCTACAATGTAAAGTAGCGAGTGTACAGCTTGTATAACAGTGTAAATTTGCTGTCCCCTCAAAATAACTCAACACACAGCCATTAATGTCTAAACCACTGGCAACAAAAGTGAGTTCACCCCTAAGTGAAAATGTCCAAATTGGGCCCAATTAGCCATTTTCCCTCCCCGGTGTCATGTGACTCGTTAGAGTTAAAAGGTCTCAGGTGTGAATAGGGAACAGGTGTGTAAAGTTTGGTGTTATCGCTCTCACACTCTCTCATACTGGTCAGTGGAAGTAGACTTAATTAGAAGTAATCTTCTATAAGAAGGCCAACACCCTGAAACTGAGCTGCAGCACGGTGGCCAAGACCATACAGCGGTTTAACAGGACAGGTTCCACTCAGAACAGGCCTCGCCATGGTCGACCAAAGAAGTTGAGTGCACGTGCTCAGCATCATATCCAGAGGTTGGCTTTGCAGAATAGACGTATGAGTGCTACCAGCATTGCTGCAGAGGTTGAAGGGGTGGGGGGGTCAGCCTGTCAGTGCTCAGACCATACGCCTCACACTGCATCAAATTGGTCTGCATGGCTGTCATCCCAGACGGAAGCCTCTTCTAAAGATGATGCACAAGAAAGCCCGCAAACAGTTCGCTGAAGACAAGCAGACTAAGGACATGGATTACTGGAACCATGTCCTGTGGTCTGATGAGACCAAGATAAACTTATTTGGTTCAGATGGTATCAAGCGTGTGGGGCGGCAACCAGGTGAGGAGTACAAAGACAAGTGTGTATTGCCTACAGTCAAGCATGGTGGTGGGAGTGTCAAGGTCTGGGGCTGCATGAGTGCTGCCGGCACTGGGGAGCTACAGTTCATTGAGGGAACCATGAATGCCAACACATACTGTGACATACTGAAGTAGAGCATGATCCCCCCCTTCGGAAACTGGGCCGCAGGGCAGTATTCCAACATGATAACGACCCCAAACACACCTCCAAGACGACCACTGCCTTGCTAAAGAAGCTGAGGGTAAAGGTGATGGACTGGCCAAGCATGTCTCCAGACCTAAACCCAACTGAGCATCTGTGGGGCATCCTCAAACAGAAGGTGGAGGGGCGCAAGGTCTCTAACATCCACCAGGTCTGTGATGTCATCATGGAGGAGTGGAAGAGGACTCCAGGGCAACCTGTGAAGCTCTGGTGAACTCCATGCCCAACAGGGTTAAGGCAGTGCTGGAAAATAATGGTGGCCACACAAAATACTGACACTTTGGGCCCAATTTGGACATTTTCACTTAGGGGTGTACTCACTTTTGTTGCCAGCGGTTTAGACATTAATGGCTGTGTGTTGAGTTATTTTGAGGGGACAGCAAATTTACACTGTTATAAAAGCTGTACACTCACTACTTTACACTGTAGCAAAGTGTCATTTCTTCAGTGTTGTCCCATGAAAAGATATAATAAAATATTTACAAAAATGTGAGGGGTGTACTCACTTTTGTGAGATACTGTACATGGAGTCCAATAAGCAGTGAACTGCACCACAGTCATTTCCATTCCTACACCCCACCTTAAACTCTTCTCTGAAAAAGAAGCACAGAGATACGCATCGGAAATTTGCACATGAGCATTTAGACAATTCAGAACTCTTTTGGAACAAAAGATGAAAAAAATATTTTGGCAATATTTCAGCTGCTTAAATCTTACAGTAGATGCCTCAAAGGTGTAACTGGCAACAACTTTGCAACAAAGTACTAATGTTGTTAATTTGTGGTTTCTAACATTATGTGTGTAAATTTGAAGTGGATATATGCACTGGAAGAATATTAAATAACAATAAATAACAAAACAACTTATTTCCCCTCACTGTATATTTCTAGAGTAATGACTTGCACATGGGCTTGCAGTGTATGACACATTGTACATACAGTGGGTATAGAAAAGAATCACCCCCCTTTAAAATAATCACATTTTGTTGCTTTTCTGCCTGAAATGAAGACGGACACCGTTTTTTGTTTTATCCAGCTGTATTTACTCAGTGCAACTTACATCCAAGTGAAAGATATAACACCAACATGTCAGAAAAAAATTAAAAAACAGAATCACTAAGTTGGAAAAAGGATCACCCCCTAGCTTTAATTTGCCTTAATTTTTTAATTACAGCATTTAGTCTGTTGGGATATGTCTCTATTAACTTTGCACATCTAGAGTTTGCAATATTTGCCCACTCTTCTTTGCAGAACTGCTCAAGTTCAGTTAAATTTGATGGTGACCATTTGTGGACTGCAGTCTTCAAGTCATTCCACAGATTTTCAATGGGGTTTAAGTCTGGGCTCTGACTAGGCCATGCAAGGACATTCACCTTTTTCTCCTTCAACCACTGTGTGGTCAGGTTTGCTATGTGCTTTGAGTCATTGTCATGTTGGAAGGTAAACCTTCCTCCCATTGACAACTTTCTGGCAGAGGGCTGCAGATTTTCCTCAAGAATTTGACGGTATTTTGCCCCATCCATTTTCCTTCTATCCTGACAAGTGCTCCAGTCCCTGCTGCAGAGAAACACTCCCTTAACAGGATATTACCACCTCCATGCTTTACTGTAGGCATGGTGTTATTTGGATGGTGAGCTGTATTGGATTTACACCAGATATATCGTTTGGTGTTGAGGCCAAATAATTCAATTTTAGTCTCATCTGACCATAACACCTTTTTCCATGTGGCCTCAGAATCTGTGCGTTTATGTGGCCTTTCTTGAGTTTTTTTTTTTTTTACTTTTTTCTTGCAACCCTCCCATACAAGCCACATTTGTGGAGAATTTGTGATATTGGTGTCACATGCACACAATGACCACTCTTTGTCATAAATTCCTGCAACTGCTTCAGAGTTGCTGTAGGCCTCTTGGTAGCCTCTATGACCAGTTTCCTCCTGGCTCATTCAACCAGTTTGGAGCGACGTCCTGATCCAGGGAGGGTCTGTGTTGTACCAAATACCTTTCACTTCTTAATAATAGACTTCACTGTGCTTCTAGGCATTGACAAAGCATTTGAAATGTTTTTGTATCCATCTCCTGACTTGTGCCTGTCCACAACTTTATCCCGGAGATCTTTTGTCAGTGCCTTGCCACCCTTAGTTGATTGTTTGCTTCAGCTGCACTACAAAATGCTCCAGGAAAGCTCTTTTCATGCTGAGCTAATCAAAATGACCATGGCTGATGACAGTTGAAAGTCAAATGGCTTTGTGTGCCATTGAGAAGGTGATTAGCTACACCTGATTGAGTTTACAAGTCATTTTAGGAGGAGGGTGATCCTTTTTCCAACTCAGTGATTCTGTTTTTTTATTTTAATTTTATATTTTTCTGACATGTTGGTGTTATATGTTGCACTGAGTAAATACAGCTGGATAAAACAAAAACTGTGTCTGTCTTTTCAGGCTGAAAAGCAACAAAATGTGATTATTTTAAAGGGGGTGATTCTTTTCTATACCCACTGTAGATGTGTGTAATCAATAATTTGGTGAAGCTTTCTGTGTGGAGACATTTATTTAGCATTTTTGAAAGGAGTCTCTAGTGTCAGTGCCATCAGAGATAAAGCTGTAAATTTTCTGACATGGCAAAGGTTTCAGGACAGAAGGCTTTGTGGATTCTTTGTAACAAGCTGCAGAGAGAGAGAGAGAGAGAGAGAGAAAGAGAGAGATTCAGAGGAAAAAAGAGGCAGGTGAGGGAACAGCCTTTTATAGCTATATCTACATAAATGATAATAGGAACTATCTTGTTCCGTGGATGTTTCACAACATTAATCTGAACAATGTACAGAAGTAAATTACTTCCGGGATGTGCTGTTATTGGAAAATAATCAACTTCGGGGTTGCATCACATTACCCCATCTCTGATTACAGCATGCCCCGTCAGTGTAAGAGACCTTTAGATATGATTGTGAGTGGCATTCACTAAAATACACAATATGTAGCATGGAATTGAAGGGCAACTGTGCAGTATTTTATTTTTTGTCATTGTAACAGGAATCTACAGCCACTATCTTACCAAAAAAACTGTGAAAGGATGTCATCTGTTACAGCCTCTGAAGTGCTTTGCTTGCACAACTAATGGACTTTTGTCTGAATTGCCCTTTTTCTCTATAAACTTTGTCCTTGTGTAATTTTTTATTTTTTTTACTAAACCCACTATTCATACTGAAGAACACTGCAGTTATGTCCTGGATTCCTCTTCATGTATTCATTCATTCATGTTCAGTTACCACAATCCTGGCCTGAGTTACGGTGTATGGCACTGGGCACGAGGCAGAAATACACTCTGGATGGGGCACTAGTCCATTACAGAGCACCATAAGCAGACACATTCGCACCTAGGGGAAATTTAGTGTAGCCAGTCCACACTATATGGCCAAAAGTATGTCGACATCCCTCCTAATTATCAAGTGTTTTAGCCATATTGCTAACAGATGCATATTGCTAACAGATGCATAAAATCAAACATTGGCAGTAGAATGGCTCGTACTGAAGAACTCAGTGACTTTAAACGTGGCACTGTCATAGGATGCCACCTATGTCAGTGCGTGAAATTTCTACCCTGCTAGTAAGTAAGTGCTGTTATTGTGAAATGTAAGTATCTAGGAGCAATAACAGCTCAGTCATGAAGTGATACACCATGCAAACTCATAGAGCGGGGCCGTTGAGCACTTAAGGGCGTAGAGCTCAAAAATCGCTTATCCTCTGTTGCATCACTTACTATATACAGTAGTTCCAAACTGCCTCTGGAAGCAACATTAGCACACAAACCGTGTCAGGAGCTTTATTAATTGGGTTTCCATGGCCGCACAGCTGCACACAAACCTAAGATCACTATGCACAATACCAAGCGTTGGCTGGAGTGGTGTAAAGCACACCACCACCGGACTCTGGAGCAGTCGAAATGTGTTCCCAGGAGTGATGAATCACACTTCACTATTTGGCAGTCTAATGGGGAAATTCGGGTTTGGCAAATGCCAGAAAACCTTACCTACCTGAATGTAACAGTAAAGTTTAGTGAAGAAGGGATAATGGTCTAGGGCCATTTTTCAGGGTTTGAGGTTGGGCCTCTTAGTTCCAGTGAAAGGTAATGTTAATGCTACAGCATACAAAGACATTTTAGAGAATTGTATGCATCCGACTCCGTGGCAACAGTTTGGGGAAGGCCCTTTCCTGTTCCAGCATGACTGTGCACAAAGTAAGCTCCATAAAGACATGGTTTGACGAGTTTGGTGTGGAGGAACTACAGTGGCCTGCACAGGGCCCTGACCTCAACCACACTGAACACCTTTGGGGTGAATTGGAATGTCAATCCTGAGCAGTAAGGGGTGGTGCGGGGCAACTTCATATTAATGTCTACAATTTTGGAATGGGATGTCTAACAAGCTCATATAGGTGTGACGGCCAGTGTCCATCAAAATGGATCAAAATATGCACAACTTATCTTTACATATTTATTTTGTAAAATATGAACCCAAGCCCCTAATTTTGATCCAGGCAGGAACATGCATTTCCATTTCCATAGTAATGTGAAATGCAAAACCTGGTGTCATACTTTATCAATTTATAGCCCTGCTGAAAAAATACCCACCCCAAAACAAACAAACAAACTATGTAAACCCTCATAGGATATTTAATGGTTTTAATGGTTATAATGGGAATTGTACTGGTTTTAATGGAAACTGTAATGATTCCTGTGGGTCTCTAGTCGTAATTTGTTGCCTTCTATTGGTGCCATGTTATGTCTAGTGGATACCATTAAGGACTAATCATGCTGATGGTTTGTAATGGTATTTGAAGTGGAAACCATTAGAATTTTTGTGGTGGTTTCTATTGTTTTTTCCAGCAGGGAGGGTTAGGATTTTTTGTTGTTTTTTCCTTGTTTAATGCATGACACTACTGTAGGGAAAAGGCAAAAATCCAGTATTTAAAGAGGCACTGTGGGCAGAAATTACGTCACACCTTGTAAATATCTGGCACAGTCAGCACACAGTCTTTTAAACGGACAGATCCGCGCTGAAGCGAAACAAAAACATTCGCGGAAGAGAAATGGCTTGAATTGACAGTCGTGACACCCGATACTAGGTCTGAATACATGAGTCCATAAAGGCTGTCCCACGTGAAAAGAGCGGGCTGCAGGGTAACGCGATGCCGCCCCTTTTAAACGCCGCCCGCTTGTATTGAGAAGAGCGTGGATGCTGGAGTGCACCTGCTCTGTGTTAACACACCTGCTGGGGCTTCCATTGACCCTCTCTCAGCGTTAAATGAAGCAGCTTGAAACGAGTCATCTTGATACCTTTCGACTCGTGCGGAAGCAGCAAGGAATTAACGAGGGGGTTAATTTATTAGCCTAAACCACGGCAGGCGTGCTAACAGACGGGGGCTTTATGAGAGTGCTGTTTCCGGTTTATTACGTCGTTCGGCTGGAGAAGCGGTAGTGTTCAAGGCAGGATGCCGGTGCAAATTCCGGACGACGCAGATTTCGCATCTTTCAAGGAGCAGTGCGAAAGCGAGGAGGGCTGGATACAGCGCTACAACAAGGCCGGAGTGTCGGTGTGGTGCCGAGACGAGGAGACCAAAACAGTGCAAAAACTTAAGGCAAGTGCTGCGCAGGGGCTTCTGGGTAACCTACATGCGCTGCATTGCGGAGTCACCAGCCTGTATAACAGACCCAATATACTATACAGTATACTGAGTAAAACAGTGCTCCACATATAGCATGCTTACTGTTTTAACACGCTATTTAGTTAGTTAGCGGTTTTATTTAGTTAATATTTAGCATTTTGTTCGTCGTCATGGATTATACATGAGGTAGGATAGCAAGAGCAGAAATAGGCTACAGTGTAAAATCTTTAAAATATACCTTTTATATATAACCTTTATTGCTTAGCATTATAGTTTTCAGCAGGAAGGGCGAGGGACCTATGGAAGGTCAATAAAGTAAAACCTTACTCTGGTACAAGCTGTTCTTGTGTTCTTATGTATATCAAATCACTTTGAAAAAAAAAAAGTGAAATAAGGTGAATTCAATTATAAAGCAAATGACTGGTTTTGGCTTTGTAAGCATGTACTTTCTAGTAGTCACCTCATTATCTTACAAGTCTTAGACTGAAGTATAATTCCGTGTCCTATTTCTGCAGTATTCTGATAACAGCAAACTGTTCATTTTAGTAATCTTCACACATCATCACGCCCCACCATAGTTCAGTGCATTACAGAATATGTTTAACCATGCCTATTCACAGTTAATTTCCCTGTTCTTTCTAAAGAAGCAACCTGCCAACTACTGAGAAAAAGGAACAATCATAGTTCCCCAAGCCTCATGTTTTCATACCAGCTTCTAATCAAATAGGGACCCAATGATTTCAATACTTAATTCTTTAAATGAGTACTTGGCTGTTTAATTGGATGTATTAAGACATGCAGGAGCTGATTCCTGAAGGGACGTCATGTCTTCGAGATAAACAGTAGATGGTCGAGTTCTGATTCACTATGATGAGTGGCAAGACACTGACATTTGTTCCTATACAAGAATACCTTTGTAGGTAAAAACTGAACCGAATAAGTGCTTTGCTTGAAATACAAAGAGATATCAACAATAGCATTAAATAAACATGTTCTATCACGTGCAGATTTAAGCACGTGATAGAACATGTTTATTTTCTCCTACAATGTTAAAAGCAATTTAATGATATTTTAAAAGAACTGAAATGATTTGCATACCCTAATTGCATCATAAAACAAAGATCAAAATCTTTTTGTGTGTGTGTGGAAAGCCATTACAATTCAGCCGAAGCAAGTACAAAAAGGCTGTGTTTGGCACTCCAGGATAAGAACTGTATCCTGTGTCAGAATGATAAGATGGAAAGTTAATGAGATTGTCAGGTGAGATAATGGGATTGTCAGACACACTATCATTAGCCTTTTTGTATGCCCTCTCATTCTGCTTTGGGACTTTATATTTCTTCAGCAGTGATCCAAAATGGTTTCCTTAACGAAAGAATCATAGACAAACAAACGCAGGTATGCTCATGGTCCATTAACAATGGCAGAACAAAGTTCAGTGCGTACATATTCAAACAGGTCAGGCTTGACTGATTTAGCTTGTGCCACATTATCACAGATGAAAGGCTCATCTCGCAGAGCCAGGCCATGAGACATGCTGAAAAATTAAGAGTGGAAAACCGTGGTAACGGCAGGCTCGAATGAGGAAACCTGATTCCCTCCTTCTGGTTTAACTGAGTCAGACTTTTTTTGGACTTGCATGGCTGCTGACCTCTCTGATGATGGCAGTCCGCCCTGGGAGAGTCACAGGCAATGTGGCGGCTCTCGACTGGAGTGACAGTACCACCAAAACGAGAAGGAAAAATTAAAAGATGATAGATCCCTCTTAATAATTCATTCGACTTTCCGGAGCACTGAAGTGTTCCTCACTATGAATAATTAAAGTGCTGAAGGCTTTGACGACATTTCATTCATAGAGAGCAAATAGAGCTTGTTGTGGAAGCCAGTGGAAATGTGGAGGGCCTGCTCACACTAGGGTTCGAGAGGGGGTGTTGAATGAATTATTTACCTGATGTTAGGGGTAGAGTCGATTGGGTTACATGGTTACTTGACTTCCAGGCCCATAAAATATCTGATCACATTGCACTCAACGCTCTCAAAGTCTTATATGACTGACAGACCTTCAGAAACTGAGTTAAGGAACAATAGAGATGAGTTTAGACTTGATAGGTTTCACTTGGCACAAATTAGACATGAATACTCTCAAAACAGCTGTGTTAGCATATTCAGGGTCTTGTCTCCTGGCATACACAGGTCATTTGAACGCTGCAATTTGTTGGAATGATTTGTTAACCACCACAGATGTATGGCTCAAATTCAACACTTGGACACAACAGAGGGAGAGCGAAAAAACAGCAAATACAGAAAGTTCTTTGTGAAAATCTCTGAAAGCAAACTTTTTTTTTTCTATTTTTCTTCTTTCTAGATGAGTATTGTGTGCAAGGATGTCAGTGCAGGAACACTGTATGATGTCTTGCATGACACAAGCTACCGGAAGAAATGGGACACCAACATGATCGACACATTTGATATTGCAAGACTGACAGTCAATGCAGATGTCGGCTATTACTCCTGTGAGTCACCACAGTATTTGCTTTCCTCTTTGCTCCTCTATTTACTCCTATTCTGTATTTGCCTGCCCAGTGGATCACTAAAACATTTATAACTTGGATTAACATATCATCCTGGCCTTGAAGGAAAGGAAAGGAATACAAATTGTGCACTTGGAACACATTGCAGGGTTTGTAGTAACACGTAATTGTGTAATTCAGTTGTAAATAGTACTAACAGACAGTTTAATGGCTGAGGTCTTCTAAGGAGTGCTCGCTATAACTCAATTGTGCTTTGTCTGATTTCCATTGCATAAACCGTACACCTTCAAAGGGCAGATAAATAAAAAAAAATTGTGTTAGAGTTAGAATCACCTAGCTGTACATCACTTCAGTAAAGCTTTGTGAAAAATAATACATAATAAATATTTGAGTAATTAGTAATCTGCTATATTATGAAAGTGTACCACACAGCATGAGATACACTGGCATAATTAGCTATAGATGGTGTTTTTTTATTTATTTATTTTTATTATTATTATTATTTTTTTTAAATTGTTGTATACATCAGATATAATCAAAATATAATGTTGGTTTTAGTGTAATCTATAAAACATATGTCCATCTAATTTGTTTTAAAGGGTAATCCTGGATGCACGCTTCATCTTACTTGAATTCAATATAACATTAAATCATGTCTTTTCTGTTTAAAGGGAAATGCCCGAGTCCACTGAAGAACAGGGATTTTGTCACCATGCGTTCGTGGCTTCCTCTCGGCAACGACTACTTGATAATCAACTACTCTGTCAAACACCCGGTATGTCTGCATGTCCTCCAGTCTAGTCTGGGAGCAGTGCAGATTTTCTCGCTTTATAAGTGGTTTTGGCAGAGCCAGAGATAAAGTACTGTGTATTGTGTAAGCTGGCATGTAGAACAGCTGTCTAGGCCTAGAGCAGACTGAAACAGAAGAAGCTCCGGCCAGTGGGAAAAGTCTGAGCTATCGAGTAAATAGTCGGGTGATCCGATCCCTGTGTCTTAATGAATAATTACCTTGTCTTGTGTCCTGGGAACATTTTTCTTTGAGGTTTTTTTGTCCTTGGACGAAATTGTTACACTAATGAATTATGCAACCAGGTTAAATTAAACATGTAGTGTATAATCTCAGTTGGTGTAATTGTTATTTTGATATTGTCCAGCAATATTCAGTTATCTTGAAGTCTTTTTTATTTTTATTTTGAATAGACGTTTCTAAAGAGGAAAAGAAGGCATTTTGTCTTTCTTTTTTTTTTTTTCTTCCTAATTCAGCAATACCCACCAAAGAAAGACTATGTCAGAGCTGTGTCTTTACTCACCGGATACTTGATCCAGTCCAATGGAGCAAACTGCTGTACTCTTTACTACCTAACACAAGTGGATCCAAGAGGTGAGTGTTTTTCATGTGCTTCTACCTGTATAATTTGTAACTGAAAATGTGAAGCCTTGCATTTCCTGTAACTATACAGGGAAGTTCTGTCATACATGAAATGTTTAATACATGAAACACCATAACTGGGTAGCAGGGTTTATAAATGTTAATGTTGAAGTAGGATATGTTTAACTGTTTGCATAACCTTTACTAATTAAGGTTCCACACAAACCTTTATGTATACACTACAAATACTTTACATACTCTGGCCTTGTGCTGTACTTGCACATTAGGGCTTTTAGAGTTTACATAATACACAAAGAAGAGATTGTGTAAATAATGTTGTATTTCTTGGACCAAAGCATATACAGTCCCCTCCGACAGTATTTTGTTTTTGCTGTACACTGAAGACATTTGGGTTTGAGTTCAAAACCTGAATATGAGACAGTTGATCATAATTTCAGCTTTCATTTCCTGATATTGACATCTAGATGTGTTAAGCAACTTGGTAATTTTGGTGGCAGAACACCCAATTTTGGGGTGAGCAAAAGTATTGGAACAGATAGTCTTAACGTAAATAACACTTAATATTTGGTTGCATATCCCTTGCTTGCAATAACTGCTTCAAGCTGGTGACCCACTGAGATCACCAAACTGTTATATTCTTATTTTGTGATACTTTTCCAGGCATTTACCGCAGCTTTTCTCAGTTGTTGTTTGTTTTTTGGGGGGTTTCTCCCTTCAGTCTACTCTTCAGGAAGTGTAATGTTTCTGTAGACTTCTCAATTCATTCTGCTGCTACCATCATGAGTTACATCATCAATAAAGATTAGTGAGCCTATTCCAGAAGCAGCCATGCAAACCCAAGCCATGACACTACCTCCACCATGCTTGACCAATGTTTTGTCATATGTTTTGGATCATGAGCAGATCCTTTCTTTCTCCACACTTTGGCCTTTCCATCACTTTGGTAGAGGTTAGTCTTGGTTTCAGAACTTTTTTGGCATATCTTTTGTATTTATTTGCGAATTCCAATTTGGCCTTCTGATCCTAAATACCTATGAGTGTTTGGATCTTGTGGTTTGCTCTCTATATTTCTGCTCTCAAAGTCTTCTTCAAGCTTCAAAATGGCTTGCTTTTCTCCCACTGACAACTCTCTGTTGGTTTATCCTTCTTTAACAACAAATCCTTTCTTCACAGGCAGGCCAATACTTTCGGAGGGGACTGTATATGCTAGTTTATGTTAGGCTAAATAGACAGAATAATTTGAATTGTTGAATTACCTCACTGTCTCAGTATATATCTACATAGAGGTTTATTTTTGTTTACACTTCCAGGTTCCTTACCTAAATGGGTAGTGAACAGAGTCTCTCAATTTGTGGGACCAAAGGTAAGACTATTGTATTTTTGATGAAAATAATTCTGTGACCGTATACTCAGAGAAGATTATAGAATAACTAATTAAATTTGAATGGGGCGTTAAACGAACTGGTACTTATAGAAGACAGTTCTTTATTATGTAATATCTGTAAATCTGCAGGAATGAATAAGCAGTAAGTTTTCAATAACAGGTCTCTATAGTCTTTTGCTGGCATCTGGTGGTCACAAGCCACAACCACATCACTGTAATTGTTCAGTTTTTGATGTAAAGCCTGTATTATGAAATCCACTTCTGACTAAAACTACAAATGGGGGTTATTTGCCATTTAAAAATTTAAATTAGCAAAATATTTAAGCTACACTCTCACACCACACAACCCAAACACACACAACAAAAAATGCCATGTCTTGTAAACTACTGTAAACTAAATTCTCAATTTGATGTGGGGCAAACTAACCCACATCAAATATTATGTGACTATGCTCATGAAAAAACTGCTATTCTTTTTCCAATACACTCTTTGACACTACCATATATTGCTAGATGTTTTAAAGATTAAAACACTTAAAACTGTGAAAATGGGTTTTTATTTGATATTGAAGGTACCATAAGTTTTCCCCCTGCTTGCCATAATCAAGGCTTGCACATAATAATAATAATAATAATAATAATAATAATTTGTAATTAGTTTATTAAATAATTGTTTGTCTCACTTAATATCACAAGGGCGAGTTTAATATTGGAAAGCTTATAGGAATAATTAATTGTGTTTATAGGAAAGCTGTCATAAAACACAATTAATTAATAGTGTTAGGAACAATTAGACACACCATGGTTTCTTTTGCGCACAGAAAAACAAAAAATATTCCTTCAAAACCCATCATCGATTATTCTAAGCATATTGAGATTTTAATAAGCCCTCTAGCCATTCTTCATATTATTACCAAGTGGTGACAACAATTGGTGGGAAATAATTTCCTGTTGGCTTATGTATTGCAGTATGATGCTAAGAATGTAACAAGCATGCATAAATATGGCCTTGCCCTAAACACTTGTTTCTGTTCACCTTCTTTTTATTTGCGTGATCCATGCAAAAAAAGTGATATACACTTTCAGTAATCGGAACATTCAGCCTCAGTCACTTTGACCTTTGAGACTAAGAAATATGAAATGTTTCCAGGATGCCTTTGAGTAACAAACATCTTTTGTAGGCCATGCGGAAGATCTACAAAGCGTGCCTAAAGTACCCTGAGTGGAAACGGAAGCACGACCCTAACTTGAAGCCATGGATGTACCCGGAGCAGAACACGCTGCCATGCATGAGTGCTTCTGAGCTCACTGTGCAGAGAGCAGATTCGCTGGAGAATATCGATGAGAGTGGCTTAAACGAGGATAAAATCCAGCACCACAGCGAAGATGAGGAAACCTAGACCCCCAGACTCTGCTTTTACATGAGCGTGCATGTATGTGTGAGTGTGTGAGGAAGTCAGTGTGCACTGATTTACACCGGTAGTTTGCAGAGTATGACTTATTAGTTTTCAGCTGCATCTTATGCATGCTTTGCTATGCATTTCTAATGACCATAATGGTGCTCCTTTCAAGGTTTTTGACATATTAATGATTGTGACTGTTTGCACTACCAATCCAAATTTAATAGAATTGCACATATCATTAATACAAGTTTGATGATTTTATTCAAAATGAGGACTCATACATTTATACATGAACACAATTTGGCACCTAATTGGAGGGAAAATGTAAATCTTTGGGCTACAATTGCAATGCTTTTTCAGTCAACTCTTCTGTGAGTGAGCATCGGTTTTGTAGTGTGTTTTAAGGCTCCATAATCTCCAGTCTTTTTTTCCTGATATTTCTCAAATCGATGACTGTGAATCAAATGTCACACTTCCAGTGTAGGTTTCATCTGGGCATTTACAGTCTCATTTCCAGGGCACTCTACCTGTGGGAAGTGAGAGTTCTTCAGAACTCCGTGGCTGGCTGCAGGGATTTTCACTTCAATATCTTTACCTATGCATCAGTAAGATCTCAGGAGTTGTAAAAAGCAGTACTGTCTACCTTTCTCATGTGTGTTTCTACCTCCCTGGTCACTTTTCCCTATTCATTTATGAATAAACATCTTTATCTTGTACTTTGGGAATGATTTTATGCATCCATGTATTTGTTCTATGTTATTCTCATAGCAGATTGGAGCATGCATTCTTTCTATAAGACTCTCACATCAAGAGTCAAGCATGCTTAGACACAATTATCGTTGTATTTCATTGATTATATATATATATATATATATATATATATATATATATATATATATATATATATATATATATATATATATATATATATATATATATATATATATATATATAATTTATTTATTTTTGTTTGCATGTACCATTTATATCCATGGTTTGGCTGAGCCTTTGTAAAGTTGTTGTACTGTTTTGAGCTAGTCTTGCAGTCTGGTCTGAACTTTTAGCCTCCTGAAAAAAAATATTTTAATTACTATTCGATTAGCATGACAAGGAATGTTTTTGAGACTGTGTAGTACTTTGAAATGAGTGTGAAATGTTAACACAAAGAGATTTTGCTTTTTGTTTCTCCTCCATTTGGCAAGAAAGGGAGGTCTGTGCCTGCCTCCACGCTTTTTCCATCCAAAAGCCTACAGCTGGCCACCACTCCTCAAACTCTCCATTGTCTCCGACACTTCCTGCTTCCCATTTGGAGCAGTTCCTGCCTGCATCAGTCAGATTGTTCTGCAGGGAAGGAAACTGCACAAATCAGGCCTCTCTGCTTTCTCACAGCACACTCCTGTTACTTTTACAGCATGTATGGGTTTCTTCACATCCTATTTTAAAAAAGTTCTATTTTCTTAAAGTGTATTTCCTATGACTGTGATGTAATGCAATGTTTCTCATTGTTGACATCCATTCGAGTTTCTGGAGTTCGTGGATGAATTCGTACGAATTTGTACACGGTACATTTTCAAATTACAGTACATTTTAAATTTAAGCTATGTGTTTGTGTGGGACTCAATCTTACCAAAGAATATAACTACTTTCTAAAGACTGTGTATCATTCTTTGCTTGCTCCAGAATTTTCTATTCTAACTAAATTTGCTGTGGTGGCCTTCTGACAGCAGGAAATAAATGAGGATGAGAATGATAATGTTTAATTGGATGGCAAAAATAGATGCCTGGCTACTACAGGAATACTTTATAGAGTGTCAAATTAGTACACCATCTGCTAACTGCAGGTTGTCATACTAAATACTATTTAACATTGTGGATTAATGGAAATTATTTGAACATACTGTTTATTGGACCAGAGTGGTTTTTGATAGGGATACATTCACATCAGATCTAGGTGGCTGAGCTAGTCCAGTATTTGTAATTTGATGGAATGTAAATCCTAGCAATGTATAATGGTGATAATAATGATAATGCAATGCAGCTGTAATGTAATTTCAGTTCAAAATGTGTTCCTTCAGTTTTCACTAAAGGAATGTGTTAATTGTGCTATTTATTGTTATTATTATTATTTATTATTTATTTTTTTAAAGCTTAACAAAACATTTCGATATTTATTTGAGGTCAAAACTGACAGACAAAGGAAAAAAACTTAACATGTGATCCTCATTGGCATCCAGTATTTATTTTGTAATGAAATTGAGTTATTAATTTAAACTTCTTTCATTGACATGTTGGTCCATTTTCACTTTGGCATAACGGTTTCCTGTTACTCACAATGCCATTGAACTACCTGCTGATGGTGGTGCCAGTGGGATTTACCCCTTGTTTTATCTCTAACTAAAAAGACTGATGCAGTAGTGCTTTAGTTTTTAGTCTGTCTAGCTTGTTCACCTCCTCACCTGTACACTCTGCTCAAACAGATTAGGTTCCAACATTCAGAATTCCCAGAATTGTAGACTGCTAACTAGCTGAGTTGAGTCCAATGTTTATATCTCCACTATTCTATGTTAATATGACATTGATTGTCATAGGAAAATGGTGAGTGAGGAAAGAAGCTCTTGCTCATTGTTTTTAGGAGCAAAAATCTGACCATTATCTCTTGTTTGAGATGAAGTATTTTCTGTCACCCTGTGACATCAGCGCAGCAGAAAACCACTGACTTCTCAGAGGAAGAACAGAAATACAGCACCTTCCATCAAATTAGCACAGAAAGCTCTAAGCACATCACAAATATTTCAATATAAACATATTCAGTGTGTTTCAGGGTGGTCACCAAACTTGACAGAAACAAATCAAATACTTGTTTTAAACATAAACCCATTATATCAGTGTTGAGAACTCAATATGATAACATAAATTGAACGTTTGGATCATCCAGGGCAATTTAATCGTAAAACTATATTAATTGTGCTAGTTGTGACGGATTATGGGGTGGCAACTGGCGCATGCGCACTTCCCAGTGGAGCGCGCGAGCTAACAGCGACTTGTCCCCTCACTGACAGGATTTGAGGAACAGCAGCCGACTTGACGCGATATTTCTGTCTGCAGAGCGAAGTTACTTACTGGATTTTGTCACGCTCTACACAAGCTCAGCTCTGAAAATGTAAACCGGGCAAAGAAAATAAGGTAAGGAAGACGAAGCAACTCTTTGGAAGTCGTATTTAAAATGACAACAGGCGAAAGTGAGATAACTGGAGCTTTGAGAAGCGGCTGTTTTGGTACGGCTACACGCGCGACTGTTTGATAAAGAGCTACTGTTCCTATCCTGCTTTCTTAACCAGAAAGCTGAGATTTTCTCACGGTGGTAACATTGATATGAGAGCTTATCTGACCGTTTTATCTTTAATGCTAATTATATAAATGTATAGAAAAAGTTTAGACAATTGCTCATGTGAGAAAAATTGGAATGTTTTATATTTAGATGCTGTAAGTTACTGCCTGAAATCCAACGAAACGGATTAAAAGCAAAGGTAGTAAAATGATACAAGAATTGACTTCAAGGGACATTATTAATCAGGCCAAAATCAATTTACAGGATATACACCTTCATTTTTGGTGTTTTTGTTGCCATTTTCACTCTTGAGAATGCACCATTACTTTCAGGAGACTTGTTTTATAAGTCGCTGCTCATTATAAACACTGTCTGGATGGTGTTTTGTAAACCAATCCATTTTGAAATGCAAGTTACTGTTTGCCTGCACTGCAAATACAGAAAGCATGGAGCACATTACAAATGCAGAGTAAATGCTGTTGACTACAGTTTGGTGTGTAATTCTCTCAGAGCTCAGAGTGGGAACTGAGGGACCAGGAATGTTTTCAGATCCTGCTGAGATATGACTCTCACAATGAATCACTGCAACATTTCCCCCATGATAAGGGTCTGCATGGAATGAACAGACCTGTTGGTCTCAATGGAAGATTAAAAAAAAAAAAAAAAAAAGAGCACTTTAAAAGTTTAGCTCAAAGAATCTAATCATTTTGTCATCTTGACTTGTGCTTGAATGCCTTGTTTGCGACATGTCACAACAAGAGTTTGTGTCAGGGTGCGTGCCTGGAGCAAACACAGTTTGGGCATTAAATTTACACAGCGGAAGCTTAATATCATTTTTTGACATGCTGTTCAGTCTGTGGGACCTTAGAATACCCAAACTGGGGTCATCAGAAGTCGCTGTTCGGAGAGTTGACAGTGGAGGTTTGGTGTTTGGTAACGTGTCATGATGTGTTGCCACACTCATAAACCGTGTGTTTTGAAAAGTTATGTGCAAAATCTTGAACCGAGGTTTCAGTGGTTTCAATAAATTCCTGTTTGAGAACCTGTTTCTTAGAAATGTGTTGAAAGACACTTGTTCTGGGTAGAGTTAAGATGAAATACCAGTGTAATATGGTATAACATCATAAGGCCATCTGATGCTATTAGTGTTTCATTGTACCAATATAGACAATACAAACAAACAATTTTAGGTCAACGACTAAATGTGTAATGTAATTATAAACCATTACAAATAATGTATTAAAACACCCCCAAATAAAACACTCCCAAAGTGTTTCAAGAACATCTGTAAACCTATACCCTTATGAAAATAACAAGCTCTATCATTATGCAATTTGGAAATGCCACCATGTCCTCCAAGGAACTAACCAGCCAGTTAACTGCTCATAAACTAAATTTAACTGCTAAAGTTAAACATAAATTTGTTACAGGTCGACACGAGCAGGGACACATTAAACCACAGGCTATCAGGGCTATAACCCAGTTCCATGCCCCTCGGGGTCACTACATAACAGCATAACATAAGCCATAACTGTATTGTCATTAAAATAATATGAATTTTTAAAAATGAATAAGTGAGGATGAATATGAAATTAAATAAGAAAACTCATTTATATTATTGTGGGTAGCATTGCCACCTTACAGCTGCAGGCTCCCAGATTGATCCTAAAGCTTGGGTTTATGTGGAGTTTCGCACATTCTCCTTGTGTCTGTGTGGATTTCCTCCAAGATCTCCGGTTTTCTCCGACCTCCAAAAAACATGCCGGTAGGTGGATTGGCTATGCTATATTGTCTCTAGGTATGGGACTGAGTATGGGAATGAGTGGGTGAATGTGTGTATGCATGGTGCGTTGCATTGGACTGGTGCCCCTTACAGGGTGTATCCTCACCTCACACACATTGTTCCCAAGGTCGGTTCTGGATCCGAAGTGACCCTGACCAGGATAAAGTGGTTACTGAAGTTGTATTGATGAACAAACATTTTCAACTCATTTTATTTGTAAACTATGTTTCAAACACGATACACAACACGATAATTTTAGTCCTCTTAGGAAATCCATATAGTCGTATAGTGAGCCATTCAAGAGGAGCTACACAAAGTTTACACAATTTATTATTATTATTATTATTATTACTATTGTTATTATTATTATTTATATTTCTAGTTCAAGGCATTTAATGGCATCTTTTAAAATGTAAAGCTATCAAACCATGAATATTTCATAACATATTACATACATATCCTCACACAGTGGGGGTTACCATAAGAATGTGCAAATCTTTTTTTTTTTAAATTAATTTATTTACATTTATGAAGCCTTGAACCCATCACTGACCCTCAACATGCATCAAACCCTGGGGGCATGACACTCGTGGTTTGAAGTGTGCTGTGAAAAATCTTCCCAAGCCACTATTTTTAGGAGCTGTTTTCTTTCACTTCCTGTCAACATTGTACTGTTTAAACAACATAATATAATCATATGAGATCTTACCATTGATTTGTAATTATGTTTTGATTGGGACATCCTTCAGTCGCTAGTGTAGATACTAGAACTGCAATGAATATTATTACACGTTATTTAGGTATCAGTAGCAGCCTGTAACACTTATTCTGTACCTGGCTTTAGGACCGATACCACTTTTTGAATCTAAAGTGTCAAAATTGAAATATGTTTAACTGAACATTTTGTTCATTTTGGATTTTGGAGGCGACTTGAATTTTTATATAATTAGGTTACGTCCAACGGTGTATGTCTATTTATGTCCCTCTGCCGATTTTCTTTTATTTAATCATTAAAAAGAATTAATATACGACAGAAAATATCTGATAATCTGAGTCCATGTAGAAACTTTTTGGTGTACGACCTTGTGTGAACATCAGATGTTTTTTTGAGGAACTTTTATTTTTACACACATTTTTCTTCCTTTTTAGCAAAATGCTGACAGGATCCTTTTTGGCTGAATCTTCTGTAAGAGTGAAAGCAGAGTATATTCAGTTCAATGTAAAGTTCAGAGTGACATGGCTGAGCAAAAGGCTAGCATATTACCACACACAAGTGTGTTCTGTCATCTCAGCAGTGCTCCTTTGGCCGGATCCAAACAATGACATATTGTGTGCACAATAGTGCTTCACTGTTATTTATACACACCCCCAGCACCCTGCATCCCAAACGCCTCCTTCGGTCCTCCGTTTCAGCGACGGCTTTGGACTCTACAGCTTCCACTAATTGTTCCCACTGGAAGCCCTGCGATGTTTGAATAGGATGTGCAAGAGGAAGATGTTTATGGATGTTTTTCTTCTTTTGGTTACTTCAGCACTGACATGGCAGCAGCTTCAGGTTATATAGGGTATGCCATGTGAAGCATGTGAGATTGACTCATTGTTAATACAGAGGAAGAGAATGCTGTGATTTATTTCACGTCTGTCTGTCACTGGAATACTGGAGAGTACGTCCCTACCAAGTGTTCACTGAAGTGTACTTTGAAGTAGCATCAGTCAGAGTATGTCTTCATGACTGGGTTGCCAGTTAGGACTGCAAAATATTGGTTTGCAACATATTGCAACATTTTAATTAAACACATTAGCAAGCCATGTGACATGGTTACTTGGAGATGCTGTGGTACATAAATAGCTCTGCAACTATGGAACTAATATCATTAGCATAAACATTACAGTGGGCGAAAAAAGTATTTGATCCCCTGCCGATTTTGTACGTTTACCCACTGACAAAGAAATGATCAGTCTATAATTTTAATGGTAGGTGTATTTTAACAGTGAGAGACAGGATAACAACAAAAAAATCCAGAAAAATGCATTTCAAAAAAGTTATGAATTGATTTGCATTTTAATGAGGGAAATAAGTATTTTACCCCTTCGATTTAGTACTTGGTGGCAAAACCCTTGTTGGCAATCACAGAGGTCAGACGTTTCTTGTAGTTGGCCACCAGGTTTGCACACATCTCAGGAGGGATTTTGTCCCACTCCTCTTTGCAGATCCTCTCCAAGTCATTAAGGTCTCGAGGCTGACGTTTGGCAACTTGAACCTTCAGCTCCCTCCACAGATTTTCTATGGGATTAAGGTCTTTAGACTGGATAGGCCACTCCAGGACCTTAATGTGCTTCTTCTTGAGTCACTCCTTTGTTGCCTTGGCTGTGTGTTTTGGGTCACTGTCATGCTGGAATACCCATCCACGACCCATTTTCAATGCCCTGGCTGAGGGAAGGAGGTTCTCACCCAAGATTTGATGGTACATGGTCCTGTCCATCGTCCCTTTGATGCGGTGCAGTTGTCCTGTCCCCTTAGCAGAAAAACACCCCTAAAGCATAATGCTCCCACATCCATGTTTGTCTGTGGGGATGGTGTTCTTGGGGTCATAGGCAGCATTCCTCCTCCTCCAAACACGACGAGTTGAGTTGATGTCAAAGAGCTTGATTTTGGTCTCATCTGACTACAACACTTTCACCCAGTTCTCCTCTGAATCATTCAGGCAGACTTCAGACGGGCCTGTATTAGGGCTGGGCGGTGTGACCAAAAATCTATTTCACGGAATGAGTAATTTTATTTCATGGTAACGATATATATCACGTAAAAAAAAAAAAGTCATTCTGATAAATCAACTGTAAATCAATTGTGTGCTTTGACATGCTTCATTTTAAGATGATAAAACAGGTTACTTGTGCTAACGCTACTAGCGGGAACATTCGCACGACACAGTTTGCAAATAACATTTTTCTGCTCTTTGGCAGATTTTGTAAACCTGAACCACGTCCATACCACCGATGTCGTGCCTCTTTTCATAACAAGTTCCTCCTCCTACTCAGGATTGGTTTGTGGGACTTCTTCACCAGCGTGCTTATCTTTCTCCATGTTTTTCCTCTCACAACCACTCTTATGTACAGCTTCTCGATCGTTCTCACGTGCAGGAGCGCTACGCACAAAGTTAACCACGCCCACTTATTTACATTTTGCGGTATACACGGAATAGAAAAATCTGTAACGGTAGACATTTTATTCCACGGTAACGGTATATATCGTCATACCGCCCAGCCCTAGCCTGTACGTGTACTTTCTTGAGCAGGGGGACCTTGCGGGCGCTGCAGGATTTCAGTCATTCACGGCGGTGTGTTACCAATTGTTTTCTTGGTGACTATGGTCCCAGCTGCCTTGAGATCATTAACAAGATCCTCCTGTGTAGTTCTGGGCTGATTCCTCACCGTTCTCATGATCATTGAAACTCCACGAGGTGAGATCTTGCATGGAGCCCCAGACCGAGGGAGACTGACAGTTTCTTCCATTTGCGAATAATCGCACCAACTGTTGTCACCTTCTCACCAAGCTGCTTGGCGATGGTCTTGTAGCCCATTCCAGCCTTGTGTAGGTCTACAATCTTGTCCCTGGCATCCTTGGACAGCTCTTTGGTGTTGGCCATGGTGGAGATGGTTTGGAATCTAATTGATTGATTGCTTTTGTGGACAGGTGTCTTTTATACAGGTAACAAACTGAGATTCGGAGCACTCCCTTTAAGAGAGTGCTCCTAATCTCAGCTCATTACCTGTGTAAAAGACACCTAGGAGCCAGAAATCTTGCTGATTGATAGGGGATCAAATACTTATTTCCCTCATTAAAATGCAAATCAATTTATAACTTTTTTGAAATGCGTTTTTCTGGATGTTTTTGTTGTTATTCTGTCTTTCACTGTTAAAATACACCTACCATTAAAATTATAGACTGATCCTTTCTTTGTCAGTGAGCAAACGTACAAAATCAGCAGGGGATCAAATACTTTTTTCCCTCACTGTATATGAATATTTGAAAATACATAATGAATTGATTAGACATTGTCAGAATCTGTTAAGAGAGTTTTCCCAACCTAAGTAAATGTTAATCATTACTAAGTTATTTATTATCAAATCCATTACCTGGCCCTCAAAAAAGCTGTTTTAAAATCTTTATTACCCAGAACTTATCCTGTGAACACAGTGGATACACCATGGTCCCAACCAAGATAAAGCAGTAACTGAATGAACAAATGTACTATATCTATACTATTGATTCAGTAGGACATTTTCCTGATTTCATAAAATACTACATGAAAATGAATGGAATTAAATAAGAATACATTAGATCTGCAAAATGTTCTATATTGCAATTAAATTGCTGTGTGTTGCACTTGTGTTATGCCTTGTAATATATTAACAGCTCTTTGGTAAACCCTTGATGTGTCGTGGTTAAAGATTGACCTGCTTTATTTTGACCAAAATTTCCACTTGGCTCGCATGAATGCTCTGATTCTTTTCAACCCCCACAGAAGTACAGATCTGGAATAGTGATACCAGTATTTCAAAGACCAATTATTCAGTAAGGATGAACAAATTACAGTGGCGAAGTGAAGAAAAATAACATGAAGTGTCTTAGTAAGGTGTTGGGCCACCATGAACCACCAGTTTTAATGCGAATGTCATGGAAAAGTTCATTTTTTCCCGTAATTTAATTCAAAAAGTGGAACTTTCATATATTATAGATTCATTACACATAAAGTTAAATATTTCAAGCCTTTTTTTGTTTTAATCTTGATAAATATGGTTTACAGCTCATGGAAATAAAAAACCCAGTATCTCAAAATAATAGAATAAAGAATTTATAATACAGAAATGTCGACCAGAGAAAAGCTCTAATCAGCTAATTAACTCAAAACACCTGCAACAGTTTCCTGAGCCTTTAATCTCTCAGCCTGGTTCAGTACACACAACCATAATATTCATGGAATAATATTCATGGAAAGTTGACTGAAAGGGAAAAGTGTGGTAGGAAAAGGTGCACAAGCAGCAGGGATGACCGCAGCCTTGAGAGGATTGTCAAGCAAAGTGGTCCAAAGTCCTCTTTTCAGATGAAAGTAAATTTTGCATTTCATTTTGAAATCAAGGTCTCAGAGTCTGGCGGAAGAGTGGAGAGGCACAGAATCGAAGTTGCTTGATGTCCAGGGTGAAGTTTCCACAGTCAGTGATGATTTGGGGTGCCATGTCACCTGCTGGTGTTGGTCCACTGTGTTTTCTCAAGTCGAGAGTCAATGCAGCGTCTACCAGGAGATTTTAGAGCACTTCATGCTTCCATCTGCTGACAAGCTTTATGGAGATACTGATTTCCTTTTCCAGCAGGACTTGGCACCTGCCCACAATGCCAAAACTACTAGTAACTGGTTTGCTGACCATGTTATTACTGTGCTTGATTGGCCAGCTAACTCGCCTGACCTGAATTTTGTCAAGAGGAAGATGAGAGACACCAGACCCAACAATACAGACGAGCTGAAGGCCGCTATCAAAGCAGCCTGGGCTTCCATAACACCTCAGCAGTGCCACAGGCTGATTGCCTCCATGCCACGCTGCACTGATGCAGTAATTCGTGCAAACGGAGCCCCGACCAAATATTGAGTGCATAAATTAACATACTTTTCAGAAGGTCAACATTTCTGTATTATAAATTCTTTATTCTAATATTTTGAGATGCTGGATTTTTGATTTCCATGAGCTGTAAGCCGTAATCATCAAGATTAAAAAAAAAAGGCTTGAAATATTTCACTTTATGTATAATGAATCTAGAATATATGAAAGTTATACTTTTTGAATTAAATGATGGGAAGAAATGAACTTTTCCACGATATTCTAATTTCTTGTGATGCACCTGTAGATTCTCTGGAACTCTACTGGAGGGATGAATACCATTCTTCCAAAAGATATTTCCTCAAATAGTGTGCTGATGATGGGATGGAGAATGTCTAATATACCAGTTCAAAATCTGACATAAATGTTCAGTTGGGTTGAGATCCATTGACTGTGAAGGGCATAGCATAGGATTTTCATATAATTTTCACACTCATCAAACAGTTCAGAGAACTCTTATGTACTGTGGACAGGGACATTATCATCCTGGAAGAGAACACTCCCATCAGGATAGAAATGTTTCATTATAGGATGAAGATGATCAGTCAGAATAACTTTGCATTCATTTGCAGTGATCTGTACCCATCTGTACATCTCTTGCATCTCATTTCCTGGTTGTAAGTAAGACTAAACACACAAATAGTAAGTAGTTAGGAGAACTGGCTGGAAGGGTAAATCTTTGCATTTTAGGTATTTGGTCAGCAAAGTGTATAAGGCTTTTGACAAAGCTGGTCAAAATTACATTTACTCTTGTAATAAGGCAAATAATTACAGAGACAATGGCACAGTATGGGTTTTTCTCATTGTCTGTGCATAAATTAGAGACCAGGTAAAACCAACGCTTATTTCAGAGCAAAGAAAAAAAAAAAACTGTTTTAAAAGATTCCAGATTTTAGTTGTTGTACCCTTTCATTTCAAGCACTGCGATTAAACAGCATTATCAGTCATACGCAGATTATTTTCCTGCTCATGTGCTGTGCTATGATAAGATGCTATTTTTAAACCGACGTGTGTACCTTAAAAAAGGGAAGAATCTGTGTATGGAGACATTGAGAGGTAGTCAGGTCTGTCATTATTGCTCAAACCTGGAGTGACTGCCTATGACTCAGTAGAGGCATGCCTCTTATTACTTATGGTACAGTGGCATTAATTTGTAAAACAATGATGGTTGGTATAAATGGGGGGCTTTTTGCATTTCTTCTGTCACAAATTATTTTTCTGACATTGCAGAACATGATGTAAAAAGCTGTTCCAACCTAAAAAAAAAAAAAGCACTCTTCACACTTCAGATCATGCTTGTATAGGTTTTAGTGTTATACTGGATCTGATTTGAAGATAATTGCTCACCTCTTTAAAATGGAAACAGCTTAAAAATATTTGCCATGGTAAATTTATGAAGCTGGCTTGTACTCAGCAATGCTTTTTTAAATGTTCTTGATGTGAACTCTTAAAGTTACAGTGTTTTTCATGTGTTTTAACATGAGGCCATCTTTAAGTTGTTTTTCTAGAAAGTGTCTGGTTTCATATTAGTGTGCAATAACACATTTTAAGGTGTCATGCCCCTCTCTGTAGCGTTAGGGTGTGTTGATTCCCAGTGTAGCTGCACATTAGGGTGTTATCTCTCTTTCTCTGTAGCAGGAGAGGACGGGCTTGGTCTCTTTGAGGGACAGCTGTATCCTGTGTTTTCCGCAATGCTGAGAAAAGCCAGATTGCCTATTAAGATAAATATGGGTGGGTCAAGAGGAGAATGCTTCATCAGGATCCAATTTGAGTGTTTATCCTCTAGTAAATCAAAATATCAAATGGTATTCTGTGTTTACGGCCATTACACGAAAAGGTCTTGGTGGGTAGTGTGAAGATGGTGGGTTAGAATGCCAGAAATAAAGTTAATGCTTTTGGATGGTTGTTATGTGAGCCCCTATAAATCTGATCTCTGTAGCCATCTTTACTTTCACCAGTAGGTCAGAGTATGCCTTCAATTTTTTCTGGAAGGACCTCCCCCTTTGTTCTCCTTTCTGTGTAAGAATGGGTTGTCTGTGTAAGAACGGGTATTTTTGTCCATTTAGACTGCTGTATCTGCCTTTGCAGATAGCACTGTTAATATATTTAAATAGTGTACACTCTTTTGCATAGAAAGGATTTATGATTGCAGGCGAGGTCACTGTGTGTCATCTCCTGAAATATAAGAGAGAATTTAATTTTAAAAAATGTAATTTAAAAAAACATTAACACAAACTTTTACACATTGTTGATCTAGGAATGTTTTAACCTGATACTCATTTTTGATT
This sequence comes from Cranoglanis bouderius, assembly GCA_023630585.1. Classification (NCBI taxonomy): domain Eukaryota; kingdom Metazoa; phylum Chordata; class Actinopteri; order Siluriformes; family Cranoglanididae; genus Cranoglanis; species Cranoglanis bouderius. Next base: position 9,905,729 of record CM042561.1, read on the forward strand.
GCCATGTTTTTCTTTTGAGCAGGTATAAATCTGTCCTTATATACAAATCGTCTGTATCAACCAAGTCTTATAAGTAGCATACAGATCATAACCACCACCTTTAAGACCCTTAACAACATTAATGCCAACATCATTGTTGATGCATACGTAAGCCTGGGTTGGTACACCTTTCCAATAAAAAAAGGCTGTTGCAATCATTTCAAACATTTATTGAGCGTGCCTCTTTTCATATCCTTTTGTTTAGGACTATTGAAATGAAAAAGTGGCTCACTGTAACATCAGAGATGTTCTTTGACATGAGTTAAATATACTGACAATGTATATGGCAACTACAGACAGCATTCATTTGCAGTTTTAAAAAAAATAAACGCCATGCACAAAACCAGCCGAGTATCTTTTAACGTCACATCTGAACATATAACTAAAACAAAGAGCTGAGTATGGTAATGTGATCTCCAGGCAGAAGTTGTGGTTTTGGCTTTTAGTGATGCGAGGCTGTTCCTTCTTACAAAACACTGGTGGTCTGCACCTCAAACACATTTTCCACTGCCTTTGTATACAAGTGCTCACTGGGCCTGCAGGCCTGATATTAGAAAGAGATATTCCTGTTGACGAGTGGACACAGCATGTGGCCTAATACTAACAGGCCTGGGCAGTGATTCAGCTGTGTGATGTGATAAAGCTTTGGTGAATGGACAATCCAGAGCTGCGTGACTGTCTGGTTCATGCTCTAGTGGTTGAAAGTCATCAGACCGTCTGAGGAACTAAGTCTCTTTGCACCTAACCACTTTTGATTTGAATAAATTCCTTTCAGCAGTTGTTTACTGAGATGTATCGATTTTCACTTCAATCCTGGAGCACATTTCTCAGTTTGTAGTGTAGTTAACATGAAAAGGGCACCACGTGTCTGACTGATATGTGCCTGTGATGACAGACTTGCAGAAGGGAAATGTGTGCATTGCTAGTAGGACAGAAATAAGACAACACCCTGCCAGTAGCTTTTCCCAGGTCAGGCTTTATCTGCCTGCTTCATGAGCTTCCGGCCTGCTTGCTCTGTGTGGGATCCGGTGTATCAGTATTCCAGAGCCAAAGGTTAGCGTCCAGAGTGCAGACAAAGGAAACCTAGGATATGACTCATGGCCCTTTTCAACAGCCTCCTACCGTCTGCTTTCTCACTCACACCTAGTGCTGTCCAGTAGCACAGAAAAATCTATCCCAAAAATGTGTTTTTATAACTTACTTTTGGCCTCAGAGAAGTATTTGAGGGAAGTGTAATGGAGAAACTCTCCCTGCTTATTTTTCTTACACGTGGGCTTACTGAAGTTGAACTTCTCATTTGAGATTCATTAAGGAGTGATGCACATCCTTTGTTTGTAGTATGACTGTATCTAGTATCTGATGGGGATTCAAGGCCTCCACTCTTTGATTAGAGAGAACTTGACCACTGTCACAGACTCCACCTCTTGGCTGAGATGGAATACACATACTCTGTTTTTTCCCTGCACATGGTTGGCATTGTGCCACCTATCCAACCTTGGGATTCTCCTTAGGGTTGTGTTCTCAAGCACCAACAACCTTTGGAATACAGAAGTCGGGAGAGTATCTCTCCATACCTCTAGGCACATTCAGATTGTTTGTAGGAAGTGTTTGCACAGGGGGCCTTTTGGAGCCATGCCCTATTCATCACCTAGCCTATTCCCACCCATTGCAAAGCCTCTTCCTGAATAGCCCTGCCAGAGTTAATGTTTCTCTCAAATGCCCTGTTGTATCATGATTAGGCTTGTGTGATATAAAAAAGTAATCATCCTTAAATGATATTACACTGCAGAGATACCCAGTAACATTTACTGCAGTTATATCACCAGATCTGCCAACCTTTACATGCATAGGAACAATTTAATATCTGAGTATGCTACTATGAGTTATCACTTAAAATATGCCAAAAGAGCAGTCATTTTCTCCACAAAAAATGACGGATGAGCCAATCGGCATGTGAATTTGGAATGATTTGAGAGGTTGTTTTGACCTCTCTGATGTTAACATACACTGCCTGGAAGCCCCAAGGATGTGTGAGTTCATTAATGTGAAGTACAATCTATAAAACTATGTTTGGCATATGCATTAAACAAGTGGTATAGTTAATATTTGTTAACTATATTTATCAGGAATGCCACTGAAAATGGTCAGAAAGAGAAAAAAGTTTGAAGATTTTGATAGAGTTGGGGTACTCAATCCCGGACTCGTACTTGAGTCCAGTTATGAACGAACTCGGGTAAATTTGTATTCGAACTTGACACGGACTCGGACATTTTGGACTTATCATATGTAACATGAAAAGAAAGATAAAAAATAAATAATAACATAAAATCAAGATCAAGAAATGAATGAATGTCTCCGTGCCCGTAAGCAGTCACCACACCGGCAGGTAGCAGTAGCACCTCCTTATGCTCGTAGACAAAACACACATCACACACTCGATCGCAATGCATGGCTAGGACGACGTCTTCAAAGACAGCAATAATTTGTTTTGCTTAGGAAAATCATAAAGAATTTATAAGACATCTGGTAAAAAGAAGCACTCTGCGGCCTGCAAATTTTGCAAAACAACAATTTCTGATGTCATGTGGCACGGCTTGTACTGACATATTGAAAGAAAACATAAAGAAAGGTATGTTGCTTATTATAACCTTTAATACCGACTTAAATCCAAATAACATTAGGGCTGGGCAATATGATGATATGGCGACGATGTCCATAGAATAGCTAGATAGAGATTTTGTTGTTTATATCGCGGCATGTCAATATATCCGCACATCTTTAAGTGGGCAGTATTGCTTAAAGTTATTGACAGGTCAGGGTGATAAAGAAACATGAATGAATGAGAAAATAATGAGCAGAATTCAGTCTGACTAGGGGGCTTGTGCGCACACACTTGAAGCGTGCGCACAGAAAGCCGCCTCATCGTGCGAGTACCGAATTGAGTTCTCTTTAGCGGCTTATTCCGCTTGGATGGTCAAATAAATACACACACATCATGTCAAAATGCAGGTCTGGCTGAGTATTCATGTAAACACAGTCGGTTATGTCTTAAGTGAATGTAAACAGTTGGGGAAAAAAATCTGAGGTGTGTCAATACAGTATATTGGATCCATGCATTAGGTCTTAAAGTGACAGCAGTCTAATAAACCTGCTGCTGTCTGTGTCATTAATGTTAATCAAACAACAAATGACAAAGAGAAAATCAATCATTCACTCATTTGAGTGAATAACTTCATTGAATTTAATTAGAATCACTGTATATGTCACACAGTGTAGTCTATTTTATTTTACATTTAATTGCTTTATTCAATTATTATTTCATAGTATTTCTTACTTGAATACTACTGATGGACCTACCTGAGAAAACGTATCGCTATCGTGAAATAAGATTTTATCATTTTAGTCCTTAAAAAAAGTTACAAGAACTGAACTGTTTTCAGAAATGAGTTTGTTGTCATTCATAGACAGATTAAAAGCAGTAATAGAGCATGAAGCTTGTTGTTATGACCTGCTGCTAAATGTAACTCTACTCTGTACTCTCTCTCTCTCTCAGCCTATATAACTGTGGGGGAGAGGCATCAAATAATTGAAATGTCAACTCGAACTGGAGGACACAATATAGTGTGATACAATAACAAAACCGGTCAATTTGTATTTTCATGCACTCGTAATATAATGAAAGTTTAACATAACCATTTTTTGATAGGAAACTAGTTGAGGTGCTGATGACATAAAATAAAAAAAATTAAAGGGCAATGGCAAGATGTAGTGTCAGTGGTAACTCAGTGGTTAAGACATTGGGCTACTGATCGGAAGCTTGTGAGTTTAAATCCCAGCACCACCAAGCTGCCACTGTTGGGCCCTGGAGCAAGGCCCTTAACCGTCAACTACTCATATTTATAAATGAGATAAATGTAAGTCGCCCTGGTTAAGGGCGTCTGCCAAATGCCGTAAATGTAATAGTGGTATTTTTTGTTACATTTATATTGCCATTGATTTATGAAGGTTAAAATATTAATTTAACAGCTCAGTGTTGAGTTTACAATTGCAATTTCAAATCTTTTTTTCAATTTAATTAATTTCTGGACTCAGCCGAACTTGCCTCGGACTCTGCCATTAAGGACTTGGAATTGAGTCCGACTCAGACTCTGACTCTGACTCGATTGGTTAAGGACTTGGTCGTGACTCGAACTGGACAAATGTGGACTCGGACCCAACACTAGATTTTGACATTAACACTTTACAGGTAATGTTTATGGTGATGATAATTCAAAAGTGATTAAATACAGGTTTTTTTTTGCTCTCAAAAGGTCGGCCATATGTTCATTAGACAACCGATTTCTAAAAGGATTTTATATATATATATATATATATATATATATATATATATATATATATATATATATATATATATATATATAATATAAAATCACCTAAAATCCACCATCCAGGTGAGTTTTTGCCAAGCAATACCTGACTGCACACATGATGATTTCTCTTTCTGTATTCTTCTTAAAACTGACCTGGTTAAAATTTTTACTTCACTGTCTCTTTTGATTCTGGACAAGTAAGTTGTTTATCATGATTTTTTTAAGTGGTAAATTGTGAGCAGGGGAAAAAATCAACAGCACACAATACTAAATATGATTTTCTTTAAAAAAAAAAAAAAAAAAAAATCCTAATAGCGCTCTTTCTATAAAGGGACTTCCCTTAAAACAGGAAAAAACAGTAAATGTCATTTGTGGTTTAACAGTTATTCAGTACTTCTATCTATATTTTTGTCCAATATTCTTACATGCACTGCTCTGACTAGCCATTTACAAGATGCTCCTTTGTTTGAGAAATGACATCAGTCTTTATTCTTATATAGCGGTTTTAAGAGGTCTTCAAGAAGGACCTCATCTAAATGCCATGGTGATGCATGAGCTCAGTCTGAAGAAAAATGTCTCAGTGTCATGTAACATATTGCAATTTATTTACAGTAGAACCATTGGGCACTAATGGGCATTAATTAATGTTTAAAACATATGCTGCAAGCAAATGAAGTAACATTTGCTTGTGTAGCAGTTCTCACATTACTACAAATTAAGGATGGTAGTGTATAGTACAGGCACGCAAACACTAATGGACTGTTTTTGTTTCCATTCTTAGATGAGGAACTGGCATCCTCATCCCCTCTTGGCCAGTGTTTCTGCTGCTTTGCATGCAGGCTAATCCCATAGCCCATGTACACTATGGCTACAATTGATGCAGCCTCAGATGCACAAGACCTGTTGGCTTCCATTCACCTTGAGAAATATCTGAACCACTTCAGACAGGCAGGATTTCTGCTGGCCCGGGACTTCTGTCATGTGGACAATGCTGCTCTTAACAGACTTGGAGTGACCGCCACCGGGCACAGGAAGCGGATCCTCAAACTGGTCGAGCACATTCAGATGATCTGCCAGCATCAGAGGAAGGACACTGAGTTGGACTGCTGTAACTCCGAGTCAGCCATTCATGAAGTGACTCCTGATGGGCATTGTTCACCTCAAGGAAATGCAGACACATCCTTCGAAGCTCTGCACAACAGCTCAGTGCCAAATTTGTCTGCACTTGTGAAACGCTCCCACTCAGAGCGTAGTGCTACCATTATGAAGCCGGTCCCAAAACCTAGAACTGTCTTTAACAAACAGAGGGTGACTGAGCCTTCTCTACCTGTGCAACAGGAAGCACAGATTGGCAGAAGGTCCTCCCAGGATTCTGCCTCCTCTGCCATTCTGGAAGGTTCTTCTGTTGAACTACGTAGCTTAACCTTGATAGGCCCGAAACAAAGCTTGAGTCAAGAGAAGTTAAATGAAAGTATCTCATCCCCAGACATTAGTGGACCACTACCTCCAGTACCCCCAAGGATCAACCGTGGGGTTCTCCCATCCACAGTCAGGGGCATGTCAAGCCAGGCCCAGCAAAGCACCCCTCCACGGTCCCCTTTTCCTGACTCCCCTTCCAGTTATCAGTGTTCTCCTTTCACCAGTGTGCCTGGTTCTCCTCCTAGCCCTCCATGCTCTGGCCTAGAGATGGTCTCCAATGAAATCTACAGTGGCACTTTACCTGGCACTCCACCCACTATCTGGAGCCGCTCTATACCTATGCCCCCGCCACGCCAAGAGCTCATCACATCTACTGATAGCAATAGGTAGGCTATTCAGCATCACTATTACAATCATTATTTTGGTATTCTCCCAGTGCAATCATTTTATTATTCAGGTTTCAAGTGCTAACCCTCATATTTGTATGTCTACAGCACTTTAAACCACACCTCATCAGAACTGCCTAAACGTACATTTGGTAGGTTCAGTAGATTCCCCACCCTAGTTACTATATCATAAATGCATAGTTCTCTCTCTGTCCATGTTGCATATTCATTCCTCATTAATAAGTAGCAATTTTCTTTAACATAGCTCCTGCTGATGACCAAGATGAAATGATTAGTCCATACTGTGAAACTGTTTTCCATGGCAAGTGGCAAAATCAACATCTTGAGGTGAGTGTAGACAACAGATGATAAAGGACATGAAATGGTGCTGAAACTATTTAAACATGCTTTTTTTTTTTTTTTTTGTTTGTTTGTTTGTTTGTTTGTTTGTTTGTTTTTTTTTAAATATAAGGATGAAAGGTCTCCCAAGAGTGTGGATAGGACTGGAACCAAAGATGATAAGCCAGGAGATGCTCATAGGTAAAGAAGTTTCTTGTGAGTTTCATGACAGTGCAAAAAGGAATATATCAAATAAAATTGACAGTTTATAAGCTGTTATATAAACTGCCAGAATAACAAACACATTCTACAAATTAACTGAAAGGTATTCACAGATTATTAATTTCAAATCCTGCATGTGAATAGGGACTCATTAATACCGATACTGGCATTTGTCTGATACCGTGCTCATTTTACTTGTACTCATAAAAGACGCTCCGATACCAAGTAGGTTGCCCATCTCGGCATAAGTATCAATGAGTACCAAAAAAACATGTACTTATCCTCATGCATTTGTGTCCCAGGCTGTTCTGTATTTTGCTGAATAATGAATGACTGTTAGATTATTTACACATAACTGCCTTTTGTTGCTGCCTCTCCAGGCATCAGAGCCAATCTGGTGTCAAGCGGCAGTCTCGTGGCAGTCCTGGTGACTCCCCAGGCTACAGCACAGTTGGTGAGCCCTCTCCTGCCTCAAGCTCCTTCTCTCTGCCTCCACATAGCCTCTACCCCAGCGAACTGGATGAGGACCAATTTATCTCCCCGTATGCAAGTTTCACCTCACTGTCTGAGAGGCCTGTACCCATCCTCAGTGGATGGTTGGACAAACTCTCCCCCCAAGGGTATGCCCTGTCTGGACTCCTGCTCTCATCCTGTCTCTGCATTTCCTCTCTTCTTGAGGGCTGTCTCTGTCTCCTGTCCATCCTTTCCTGCCGGTTTGTCTAGACCTTATTAACCTTTCCAGAAACCTTTATTTCCTCTTTTTCCTTTACATTTTTTATTAGCATTCATACAATTGCCGTATTTTTTTGTCTGTTGTTTCAGTGTTTGTTTTCTTTTCCTGGACCCAGGTGATATCTTTTTGTGTTTATCTGTTTTAGGAATTACGTGTTCCAGAAGCGCTATGTAAAGTTTGATGGAAAAAATCTGATGTATTATGGGAGTGAAAAGGTATGTTGCATACCAAAGTCATGATTTTTTTTCAGACTAGAAAATGTTTTATATAACTACAGTATCTCACAAAAGTGAGTACACCCCTCACATTTTTGTACAGCTTGTATAACAGTGTAAATTTGCTGTCCCCTCAAAATAACACACAGCCATTAATGTCTAAACCGCTGGCAAGAAAAGTGAGTACATCCCTAAGTGAAAATTTCCAAATTGGGCCTAATTAGCCATTTTCCCTCCCCGGTGTCATGTGACTCGCTAGTGTTACAAAGTCTCAGGTGTGAATGGGGAGCAGGCATGTAAAATTTGGTGTTATCGCTCTCACACTCTCTCATACTGGTCACTGGAAGTTCAACATGGCACCTCATGGCAAAGAACTCTCTGAGGATCTGAAAAAAAGAATTGTTGCTCTACATAAAGATGGCCTAGGTTATAAGAAGATTGCCAACACCCTGAAACTGAGCTGCAGCACGGTGGCCAAGACCATACAGCGGTTTAACAGGACGGGTTCCACTCAGAACAGGCCTCGCAATGGTTGACAAAAGAAGTTGAGTGCACGTGCTCAGCATCATATCCAGAGGTTGGCTTCGCAGAATAGACGTATGAGTGCTGCCAGCATTGCTGCAGAGGTTGAAGGGGTGGGGGCCTGTCCGTGGTCTCAGCCTGTCCGTGCTCAGACCATACGCCGCACACTGCATCAAATTGGTCTGCATGGCTGTCGTCCCAGAAGGAAGCCTCCTCTAAAGATGATGCACAAGAAAGCCCGCAAACAGTTTGCTGAAGACAAGCAGACTAAGGACATGGATTACTGGAACCATGTCCTGTGGTCTGATGAGACCAAGATAGACTTATTTGGTTCAGATGGTGTCAAGCGTATGTGGCGGCAACCAGGTGAGGAGTACAAAGACAAGTGTGTATTGCCTACAGTCAAGCATGGTGGTGGGAGTGTCATGGTCTGGGGCTGCATGAGTTCTGCCGGCACTGGGCAGCTACAGTTCATTGAGGGAACCATGAATGCCAACATGTACTGTGACATACTGAAGCAGTTCCCTTTGGAAACTGGGCCGCAGGGCAGTATTCCAACATGATAACGACCCCAAACACACCTCCAAGACGACCACTGCCTTGCTAATGAAGCTGAGGGTAAAGGTGATGGACTGGCCAAGCATGTCTCCAGACCTAAACCCTATTGAGCATCTGTGGAGCATCCTCAAACGGAAGGTGGAGGAGCGCAAGGTCTCTAACATCCACCAGCTCTGTGATGTCGTCATGGGGGAGTGGAAGAGGACTCCAGTGGCAACCTGTGAAGCTCTGGTGAACTCCATGCCCAACAGGGTTAAGGCAGTGCTGGAAATGGTGGCCACACAAAATATTGACACTTTGGGCCCAATTTGGACATTTTCACTTAGGGGTGTACTCACTTTTGTTGCCAGCGGTTTAGACATTAATGACTGTGTGTTGAGTTATTTTGAGGGGACAGCAAATTTACACTGTTATACAAGCTGTACAAAAATGTGAGGGGTGTACTCACTTTTGTGAGATACTGTAAATATTTTCTAGATGTATAATAAAGTGCAGTGTAACAATGAAGTCAGTTTAATCAAAACCTTTTGGAAATCTTTTCAAGGATTAGGCTTTATCTGTGTCTGCACAATGTTCCTAAATTATAAAGTACTAGTATCTGACAATTAAATAACCTGGGAAGTCCCTAATTCAGTAGAAAAAAACTTTGTTTCCTGTTTTTTTTTTTTTGTTGAAGGTTTGAATGTTGTCATTCCCTGCACAAATGGCTTTCCTCTGTCTTTTCCAGGACACATACCCAAAAGGTGTGATTCCTCTTGGTGCTATACAAATGGCCAGAGCAGCCAAAGACAACAAATTTGAAGTTGTGACGAATCACAGGACATTCGTTTTCCGTGCAGACAATGAAGGTAAACGCATCATCCTCAAGGCTATCACCCATTTCCTCTAATAGACAGTGTACACAGTGCAGGAAATCCCTCCTTCATAATTCTGTTTGGGGCATGTAACACCTTTTATACCACCACTGCAATCCTATTATAAGACTGGCTTAGAAACACGCATGTTGATGAGATTAATGTTTGTTTCTTTTTCTGCTGTGTTCACAAAATACTTTGGATGGGGCTCTAACATCACTCTCCACAGTGCAGAGGAGTAAGTGGTGCAGTGTGCTGCAGGAATGGGTGAAGGAGCAGATGGTGTTTGGCCGGCCACGTTTTGGCCCAGGGAGCCACTGCCAGAAGAACGGCTTCTTAGAGCTTAAAGGGATAAAGTCAAAGATCTATGCTGCAATTATAACTGAGCAGATTTGGCTGTATAAGAACGAGCAGGTGATTTAAACTTCATCACATTTTCAGTTCAACTTTGAGCCCAATAAAGGCACATGTTGTTCCACTCTGTTTCCTTCCTGAAGCAGTTGCTCGAAGGCTGTTGAAAAGGGCTTGCTGTGCCAAGGCTGATGTAATCTTCAGTAGACTAATTTTGCAATTCACCTTTTTTCAGTGTTTTAAGAATGGCATTGGAATCACTCTAATTGAGGCCAGAGGCGCTACAATCCGAGATGGAAAAAACAAAAGCTTTGACCTCATAACTCCTTACAAGGCCTTCAGGTAAATGCTCACCATTGCACTTTTCAGTAGTGTCTTTTAGGGCTGTATGTATCATTCCAGCTGTAAAATGAAAATTTGACCGTTTGGTTTGCTCAGAAGATCCTTACTTTGGGGCCCTGGTATGATGGCATGAAATTTATAGTCACAGTTAAAAAAAAAAAAGAGGACAGACAACAATATTGGGAAATAAGGACAAACCCTTACTGAGTTTTACATCAAGTATACCAAAATAAACACAATGCCAGTGGTGGATTGCTGCTCCAAGACTCAGAAGATTGGAGTAATATAGTGGAAGTTATATCTAAAGAGTATTTCAGCCTAAAGCCTGCATTCAGCCAATAAATACCTCAAAGTGTACTGGTTTTGTAGGGGTAGTTGACCTTCTTTTCCCTGTAGCTTCACAGCTGAGTCAGAGCGGGAGAAAAGGGAGTGGATGGAAGCTCTGCAGGAGTCAATCGCAGAGACGCTCTCCGATTACGAGGTGGCTGAGAAAATCTGGTCTAACCGCTCCAACAGGGTGTGTGCAGACTGCAAAGCCATCAATCCCGACTGGGCCTCCATCAATCTCTGTGTGGTCATTTGCAAGAACTGTGCAGGTATGTCAAGCTGATTGCATACCTTCAAATCCCAGGTGTCTTATCATCCTAATAGATTGTCCGACAGTGCCTTATTGTTGTACAAATCACTTAATATGTCTTTTTAATTCTGTGAAGTCATTAGGTGGCATGAAAATGTGAAATTGCTTTTATATTTGGCATCATGCTGTAGCATCATGTAATGCAGTGGTTAGCCAGTGTAGTGGCTTGGAAAGTTGACATCGGTTTTGAGAGTTCTAGATTGTTTATCCCAGTTGGTCCTCTGTGTCAAATACTCAAGATAAGAGATTGCTTGGAGGCAGCATATTGGGAAGACACTACAGGCAAACAGAGTGAATAGAGTGTGCCAAATGGTGTGCTGACTTTTTTGTGTGTCTGCCTGCAGGCCAGCACAGAGGACTGGGCACAATGGTGTCCAAAGTGCAGAGTCTGAAACTGGACACCAGTGTTTGGAGCAATGAGATCGTTCAGGTGGGGGTTGATGGCAGAGGACACGGGTCATGACACTGGCCTTTGCCTTTGAAGTTCTTTGCATGCTTCCTCTGTAGAAAATTTCCTAGACTTTTTGCTAAATGACACCAACAAACATTTGTACTTGCTTATATTAATTTTCATCAGTTCTAAAAAAAACCTGCAATGATGTTTGCACATATGTATATGTTTTAGCTCTTCATAATGCTGGGTAATGACCGAGCCAATGAGTTCTGGGCTGCCAGGCTGCCAGCAGCTGACGAAATGGACTGTGATGCCTCTCCAGAACAGAGGAGGGAATTCATAAACCAGAAATACAGAGAAGGCCGTTTCCGCCACCCTCACCCCAGCTTTAGCACACAGGAAGAGTTACTTAAGGTGAGCAACAGACAGTGAGTAAAACTCACTGAAGATTGAAGAAAAAAATGAGTTCACAGTCTTACCAGTCATGTTAAATGCCTTTTACTAGTAGATCTTGGTACAGTAATTGGACTTATGTTTTCATCAAAATATTTAATCACTTATTCAAATAGCTTCATTAGTTCTGATGAAAAGATAAAATAGACTAAGTGAAGGACTGTATACCTTTTAAAAGAATACAAACTGTGTGTATGTGTAATTACCACAAACAATTTCGACAAGTGTCTCTTGTCGACATGAAGCACACTTATAATGGAAGTTGTTGCTTTCCTTCACTGAATATTTACAGTGTGCTACTTTTATAGCACAAATTTAAGCACCCATTACATTTTAACAGTAAAAAAGAGAATGTCATACCTAATCTGTTTGTGTATCTTAATCCAGTCATTCAGCATTATAGAAATGCAATAAAAATTCAGATAAATAAGTAATATGGTTTACTTTCCTTAAAGTTTTGTGTTGTCAATGACTGATTCAGTGTGAACTGATCTTCAGTGTTTTCTTTGAACCACAGGATAAGTTGCATAACCTCACATTTTCTGAAAGGGTGAATTATAATGCTTCAGAGCTTAATTTACAAATATATTTAACTGAAGAATTAAAGTAATGTTACACTGTGCAATAATATGCATTTCTCATAAATATTATTTCCTGCTATTACAACTGCCCTTAAGTTTTGTGTTAACAGGTTTTCTTTTCTTTTGTCAGACACTACTGGAAGATGATTGTATGTGGTAATGCTGTGGATGATTAGGTCAAAAACGTTGAGTGTGTTGTCTCTGCTCTGAGCTATTGTGCTGCTCCAGTTAGTAGTCTGCCCCGTGAAGAACTCATTTCACATTGGAGCATTGAGGATATTTTGCTTAAAATAGCCTAGCCATCCCTAGTATAAAGCCAGTGGCCAATGCCTTGACTGACTTGCATTATGCTTAGCCATTGCTCACATTTCCAGTCTAATCATTACATTGCTGTCTATACAGAATAGGATGAGGATGTGCACTGAACTGCAAAATAAGATGACTAATAAATGGCTAGCACTGAATGAAGGAATATTAAGACTTAGAATATCCTGTGACCGAACATGCTTTTTATTGGTGCATTTTGGTGTTTGGTCCTGCAGGCACTGTGCACAGCTGTGACTGAACAGAACCTCTTGAAGACAGTCACTCAGTTATTTGCAGAAGCAGAAGCGGCTCGACTCTCAGACTCTAATGGACATGAGAAGCACCTTTCTCTGCATTACTCTTACACCCAGGCCACAGGTTCTCAGGATTTACTTACACACAAACAGACAGCAGCAGACACATAACCACTTCCATTCCACCTTAACCACTGACTCTGCAACTGTCATCCACCACATCACCACTGTAACATTGTATCACTAAGCCTTAATCATCCTCAAGTTGTAATTTCAGAATGATCAGCATGCACATCCCACATTGGTGGTAATCTGCACTTCTACATTCAGTTCTGTTTTGTTGCAGATTCCAGTGTGTATGATGAGATCATGCAGCCAGTCCTGTATTCTGGCTACCTCTACAAGTCATGCTCCATGAACAAAGGCACTTTATCCCGCAGAACCAGGGAAGGTAGGTGACAATGTGGCAAACAAAGCAGTTGGCAGAAGTTTAGGAGCAGAATGTGCTTCTTCAGAAGATGACAGAAAAAGGGCTTTTCAGGGCTTACTTCACTGACAAGCATGCATAAATGTATTCAGACATCTTGCTGAGCAATGGCCAGAGTTGCCAGTGTTTATACACTGTATAATAACATATATAGCACTTTTTTTATTTTATTAGATTTTATTGGTACGCTTTACCAGCAGATTCACTTACCTTGCAATGGCCATCTCTGTTCTGCTTTTATTTTTTGTATTTTTACTTAGATTTCCAAAAGTATTGGTGCTCGGTGGAGAAGTCTCTTCTGTTTTATGAGTCTGACAGGTGCCATGAACCCAACATGAAGATAGAGGTCAAAGATATCATCTGTTTAGGAGTCAGCAGGCCAGACTCATGCACCAACAACAACGGCTTCATTGACAGGTATACAGCAAAAATGTCTATAGCCTTCTTCAGACATGCACACAAACATTAGCCAATGAATATCCATACATTCTGAAGTTTCCACATCACTTTATACACCTATTAATTATAAAAGGTTTACATACACATTATAGACCACTGACCTGCCTGCCGGTGCATGGAGCAACAGGATTCAGGTCAAAACCACATATCTGTGTAATAAAAACAAATTTTAATGGGAACTAACCAGTGTGTAGGTTCTACTTCCTTTCTCATTCATTGGCAGGTATGTAATTTCCACATGACAGTGGAAGAAAGTTAACTTTTTATTGTTCAGTGTTGTAAATTATTGCATTGAAAAAAATTTTAATAGCCCCTTTTCTCTCTGTTTTAGGTTTCGATACACTTTCGAACTGTACCTAACATCTGAAAAGCTTGTCCAGTTTGGCTTAGAAACTCCAGATGCGTTACACAGTTGGGCAAAGGCTATTGGAAAGGTAAACATGAAAAAACATGAAAGTGTACACCCTGCATATGACCTTAACTAAGGGGTTCTGAAGAGCTCTTGTCTATTCAGGCCACCACGCCTCTGAGCTGCCACTGCTTACTGACGAGGGAGTTTGAGCGTGTGGGCATGTTACGTTATAAGGCCATGCTGGACCCGCGGCAGTGGAAAGAGGGCTTCTTTGTTCTGCAAAAGTCCAACCTCTTCATTTGCCCTGGAAATGATGGAGCTGCTGAGGACATTATTAACCTGAAACGCCTGCAGGAACTCAGTGAGCCTCTCAAGGCTACTCTGTTTTAGCTAGTTCTGTTTTATGTTTTGTGCAGCTACCACTGGATAATTTGTGTTTTTTTTCTCTCTGTTTTAAATGTTAAAGGTATAGCATCAGAGACAGACAACCATGAAAAAAAAGACATTTTGGTTCTAGTGGAAAAAGGAAGGTGAGTTTTAACTTTTGGTGATTTACAAAATTTGTTGTGATTTATGAATCTAGGCAAGCGAATAGAGCCACAGAAACATTGATCGAAATGAATGTGTGTTTGTGCATTTAGGACTCTGCACCTGCAGGGCATTGGGCGTACAGACTTCTCTCTGTGGTACGCAGACATCCAGAAGGCAGCAGGAGGCAAAGCCAACACACTGAAGGACCAACAGCTGAGCAGGAACGACATCCCCATCATTGTGGACAGCTGCATTGCTTTTATTACACAGTATGGTGAGGACACAGAAAGCGTACATATGAATGTATTCTTTCTTCAAATGCAAATCTGCATTAAATCCACTTACAAGGCACAATTACAGCCAAAGCTGAATTATTGCTCATTGCTATAATTACAATTGTATTTCAAGGTGATCACCTCATGTATTAGGCTTGTAAATTCTATTCATTAATTTTTAATATCCGTAAAGAACCAATAGCAGTGCCTTTTACATTTAAAGACAGTTGAAGGTATAATGACAGGATTAACTTACTGTAGTGTTTTAGCCTGTGTAAGCTAAACTGTATTAACTGTACTAAACTGCATTGTACTGCTGACTGAGTCTGAGGAGACAAAATGGAACACGTTGTCCACTTGCAATTAATGTTTCCATAATTATGGACTGACACTGATATTTGGATAAAAATACAATACGTACACTACACAGAAATTTATTTTACTGGTGCAGCTGTGACCCTTTGTTTTAGCATCAGAGGAAATTCTTATTACACAGAGATAATATATTCTCGCTGTGTTTCCTTTGAGTTTTCTTTTTCTGACCTCAGGTACTTAATGTAGAAAGAATGTACTACTCATGCTTTTCATTGGAAAGCTTTTGGAATGAAATGACTTTAAGATCTTTAAACCAAACTAAGTTTGCATCTGAAGATTCTCTGATAATTCTCTCACATTTCTAGGTCTGGGCCATGAAGGTATCTACAGGAAAAATGGAGCCAAGTCCAGAATCAAGCTTCTGATGGAGGAGTTCCGGAGAGATGCCCGCAACGTGAAACTCCGCATTGGAGACAATTTCATTGAGGATGTGACCGATGTGCTGAAGAGGTTCTTCCGTGAGATTGATGACCCCGTATTCATGGCAGATCTGCACCCATACTGGAAGGAGGCTGCCAGTCAGTAGTTTATCATGCTTGTTTTTTTTTTAATCATATTGCTCTGCACACATCTGAATATCAGGGATATAAAGTTTCACTGCATGCTGAACTCCTCTCTTAATCTGCAGGGATATCTAATAAGACGCAGAGATTGGATAGATATAAAGAGCTCATCCGTGGTTTGCCACGAGTCAACCGAACCACTTTGGCTGCTCTCATCAGTCACCTCTACAGGTTGGCTATTTCAAAATATACCGTTTCAGACTTAAGCTGTAATCATGCTGAGCATTGATGGTTTGTGAATGCCTTTATCTCTTTCTCTTCATAACAATACATTTTTGTTTGTATGTTCCCCTCCCAGGGTACAGAAGTGTGCTGATCTGAACCAAATGTGCACAAAGAACCTGTCTCTGCTGTTCGCCCCAAGCCTCTTTCAGACAGACGGGAAAGGAGAGCATGAAGTGAAGATCGTAGAGGATCTCATTGACAACTATCTCTATGTCTTTGATGTGAGTAGAAAAACTATGATCCAGTGGTCTGGAAGAACCTTACAAAATAGCCTAACAACATTTACAGTGCGGGAAAAAAGTATTTGATCCCCTGCTGATTTTGTACGTTTGCCCACTGACAAAGAAATGATCAGTCTATAATTTTAATGGTAGGTGTATTTTAACAGTGAGAGACAGAATAACAACAAAAAAAATCCAGAAAAATGCATTTCAAAAAAGTTATAAATTGATTTGCATTTTAATGAGGGAAATAAGTATTTGACCCCTTCGACTTAGTACTTGGTGGCAAAACCCTTGTTGGCAATCACAGAGGTCAGACGTTTCTTATAGTTGGCCACCAGGTTTGCACACATCTCAGGAGGGATTTTGTCCCACTCCTCTTTGCAGATCCTCTCCAAGTCATTAAGGTCAATTTCAATGCCCTGGCTGAGGGAAGGAGGTTCTCACCCAAGATTTGACGGTACATGGCCCCGTCCATCGTCCCTTTGATGCGGTGCAGTTGTCCTGTCCCCTTAGCAGAAAAACAGCCCCAAAGCATAATGTTCCCACCTCCATGTTTGACGGTGGGGATGGTGTTATGACTTGGGGTCATAGGCAGCATTCCTCCTCCTCCAGACACGGCGAGTTGAGTTGATGCCAAAGAGATCTGACCACACCTGACCACAAAACTTTCACCCAGTTCTCCTCTGAATCATTCAGGCAAACTTCAGACGGACCTGTACATGTGCTTTCTTGAGCAGGGGGACCTTGCGGGTGCTGCAGGATTTCAGTCATTCACGGCGGTGTGTTACCAATTGTTTTCTTGGTGTCTATGGTCCCAGCTGCCTTGAGATCATTAACAAGATCCTCCCGAGTAGTTCTGGGCTGATTCCTCGCTGTTCTCATGATCATTGAAACTTCACGAGGTGAGATCTTGCATGGAGCCCCAGACTGAGGGAGACTGACAGTTTCTTCCATTTGCGAATAATCGCACAAACTTTTGTCACCTTCTCACCAAGCTGCTTGGCGATGGTCTTGTAGCCCATTCCAGATTTGTGTAGGTCTACAATCTTGTCCCTGGTATCCTTGGACAGCTCTTTGGTCTTGGCCATGGTGGAGAGTTTGGAATCTAATTGATTGATTGCTTCTGTGGACAGGTGACTTTTTACAGGTAACAAACTGAGATTAGGAGCACTCCCTTTAAGAGAGTGCTCCTAATCTCAGCTCATTACCTGTGTAAAAGACACCTGGGAGCCAGAAATCTTGCTGATTGATAGGGGATCAAATACTTATTTCCCTCATTAAAATGCAAATCAATTTATAACTTTTTTGAAATGCGTTTTTCTGGATTTTTTGTTGTTATTCTGTCTCTCACTGTTAAAATACACCTACCATTAAAATTATAGACTGATCATTTCTTTGTCAGTGATCAAGCGTACAAAATCAGCAGGGGATCAAATACTTTTTCCCCCACTGTACACAGAATACAATCTGTCCCAGTAGTGTTTCTTTTTTTAAGGTTTGTTTGCTTAAATAATTAATTTGCCTTTTACTAGGAAGCACGCAGGCAGCCCTAAACTGGCATAGTTACTATACTTGGGTAAAAAGTATTTTTAATCAACAAAATTGCTTCAAACAAATGACAATTAGTGTTGAAGTGGACTTCATGTCCTGTTATGTACTTTGATCTTCTTTAATGTCTGTGTATTATTTAGTTTTAATACTGCTCCAAGACGGCATTAGCATGACAATCATGTGATATCTTTGTAGTGTAATTTGAGACATATTTATTTGTGTTTATTTGAATTTCTTTTAAAGATTGATGAGGAACACAAAACTCAGATTGAACTGGAAATCAGTCTCATCACAACCTGGAAGGACACACAGGTTCAATAATATTTGTCACTCACCAACACCTTCTGAAATAAACCTATAAAAAAGAAGTAGCAGTAGTATGCTTGGACTTAATATGCCATGTATTTTTTTGGATCCAGCTCTCACAGGCAGGAGACCTGATTATTGAGGTTTATCTGGAGGAAAAAATGCCAGACTGCTGCATCACTCTGAAAGTAAGCACAGATCTACAATGTAGTTATGCCACTGTTTCATGTTGGAAGGTCATAAAAATGTTTCTGTGAATTTGCTTTGTAGGTAAAAGTTGCAGTTTTACATTATGACCACATGGTGGCACAAGGCCACTGTACAAGCCAACCAACTTCTACTTCACCCTGTCTGTCTGTAGGTTTCACCCACTATGTGTGCCGAGGAACTGACTAACCAGGTGCTGTATATGAGGAATGTCCCTGCAGGTGAAAAAGATGTGTGGATGACCTTTGAAGCCATTGAGGATGGGGAGCTTGGTAAATAGATCCATACCAGTCTGCTCAAGTAAAGGGCACTTTCACCTTAAACCAAACTGAATCAAATGTTTGGGGATGTTAATTGATATTATGCTGTATTCAATATGGGAAAAAATGAACACAAAACTGTGTAGTGTTTCAGGACATTCTTTATAATTATAATTGTTTTGGGGAAATATGTTGTGTTTATAACTATAGAACGGCCTCTTCACCCAAAAGAGAAGGTTCTGGAACAAGCACTACAGTGGTGTACCATGGCTGATCCTAGTTCTGCATATTTGGTGGTAAAGAAGGTACCCAGAGGAGAGATGATTGACATCTTTACAGGTGATTTCATACGTTTATTTAGTTAGTTGCAGTTGCATAACATTTAATAAATATTTTCAAAAGAAAATGAAATCAGTAAATGCTAAACCACAGTAATTCACAGAGATTTGAAACTACAGTAAGTAAATGTATTCTATATGAAATGTTCTGCCTTTTTGGTTCAAAGCTTACAAGAGTGAAATTGTGAAGTTTGGAGTTCTGAAATGCCGAGAGGAGACACCCAAACTTCTACAAGGGACCAAATTCCAGGAACGTCTGTTCCAAATCCAGGATCACAAATTACTCTTAATGAAGGATAAGAAAGTATGTCTGCTTGTCATCTGCAGCTTTTCCACTTTCTACTGAATTGGAAAAAAAATGAACTGGAGAAATTGGAGGCCAGTGAATCAAAATTTTCTTTTGTATTCTAACTACTGTAGACCAACAAACCCGAAAAAGAGTGGCTACTAAAAACTATGAAGATTTACATTGGAATAAAAAAGAAGTTGAAAGCACCAACAAAGTAAGATGATATTTTCTTGTTACATCTGTTACATGTTTATTGATATTTTTGTTTACAAATATGACACTCATTAACTTGTGTCAAACTGCAGATGGGGTTTCACTGTGATGATAGACAAACATCAGATGTAAGTATTTTCTTTTGATTGAATGGGTCCAATGATCATTTAATTAATTGCATCAGTCTTATATAGTGCACAACTTACAGATCATGTTGGTATGCTTGCATAATGAATAGTAATCAATTTCCTCACCTTGACAGGTATCTCAGTTGTTCCAGTGAAACAGAGCTTTGGGACTGGATAACCAGTCTTCTGAAAGCACAGGTATCAGCCTTTACATGGGTATTGTTTCTTATGTACTTCGATATCAGTTGCTAGGTGCTAGGCTAGAGTTCATTGGATATCATTTTGTAATTGCTCATTGGTAACTTGAAACGATCAGTACTTGGCTCATACTGTTTGATCCGTTTCTCAGAACGACGACTTGCGGCCTCCTGTGATGAGACGCCACTCCTCATCTGACATCTGCAAGCAGAAGTTTGGCACCATGCCCTTAGTGCCGATCCGCGGAGAAGAGAGCAACACCAACTCCACCATGCTTTCTGCTAATAAGACGCTGGTAATGCAAATATATTTAGTGTCACTATCTTTCTGCTTTGACACCCTCTAGTGTCAAATTTATTGAATCGCCGTCGAGATTTTATGCTCACTAACTGTTTTCTTGTGTGTTTGCAGAGGAAGCTTCATGATAGGAGGACACTATCAATGTACTTTGTGAGTATGTCTTTGATTTTATTATTCTGCTGCTTGCATGAAATTTGGACATTTCCTGAATTATCACACACATGCAATTTCGCAGTTTAAGTCAATTTTGTAAGGATTATCCTTTTTGCATATTTTTAAACCTGTTTTTATATGTTGCTTATTATGACAATAGTTAAACCTATCAAATGTCATCTCTTGTGGTACAGACAGACATTTTTGCCTTTGCAAAACAGTGTTTCCCTAATTGAGGAATTCCATCAGATTTCCTCGACCCTCCCATTCCTGTTGGGACCTGAGGTTTCCTGATACGACACCATCAGGATGTCGAGCTGACTTAGTGAAGATAACAGGATGTACAGGGTGGAAGAATTGTTCCACTGCATTGTTATTTGACCGTAGCCTTGAGGGCAGGCTGGGGCCTCTGTCCAAAACTCTTGTGTTTTAGAAATGGGGTGGAGGGGTAGGAGGGAATCGTGTAGTCTCTGAGCTTCTGGTGACTCCTGAGCCTAAAGCATTTGCAAGCAAATTGTTTGCTGGCTTTTTCTTTGTCCTCAGTGTATTTAGCAATTATCTTGAGGTTGTCACTGTGATAATAAAACAATGGTTAAAATCAGTGAAGGAAGTCTCATGAAATCACTTTGAATGCCAGTGAAGGCTGAATACTTTTTGTGAACATACCAATAACCACACATAGAATCTGATAATTGGAGATAATCTTTTAGATAGCCAGCTGCTTTGAGAATTTAGCTAGGCGTGTTGTTAATCTAGGGTGTAGTCTCAGGTGCTTTTCCTATTCAGATTATACAGTGGTCGGTATTATACTCATTAGGAGTATGTCTGAATCCACATACTACTATACTAAATAGAATGTAAAAATAATACAGTGCCCTCCACTAATAAATTACCCTTGGTAAATATGAGCAAAAAAGTCTATGAACAATTGTCTTTATTGTTTAACCTTTTGATCTTTTCTTAAAAAGAATTCACAAAAATACTCTGCGCTAATGGATAACAAACAATTGCAAACAAAACACAGGTTTATCAAAAAAATTATTTGTTAAATATAGGTGTGCAACAATTATTGGCACCCTTTTAGTCAATACTTTGTGCTACCTCCCTTTGCCAAGATAACAGCTCTGAGTCTTCTCCTGTAATGCCTAATGAGGTTGTAGAATACATGGCAAGGGATCTGAGATCATTCCTCCATACAGAATCTCTCCAGATCCTTCAAATTTCGAGGTCCACAGTGGTGGACTCTCCTCTTCAGTTCACCCCACAGGTTTTCTATGGGTTTCAAGTCAGGGGACTGGGATGGCCATGGCAGGACCTTGATTTTGTGGTCAGTAAACCATTTTTGTGTTGATTTTGATGTATGTTTTGGATCATTGTCCTGCTGGAAGATCCAACCACGGCCCATTTTAAGCTTTCTGGCAGAGGCAGTCAGGTTTTCATTTAATATCTGTTGATATTTGATAGAGCCCTTGATGCAATGTAAACAGGTAGAAAAACAGCCCCAAAACATTAAAAAGCCACCACCATATTTAACCGTGGGCATGAAGTACTTTTCCATCTGTGTGCACCAAAACCACCTCTGGTATTTATTGCCAAAAAGCTCTATTTTGGTTTCATCTGACCATAGAACCCGATCCCATTTGAAGTTCCAGTAGTGTCTGGCAAACTGAAGATGCTTGAGTTTGTTTTTGGTTGAGACTAGAGGCTTTTTTCTTGAAACCCTTCTAAACAACTTGTGGTGATGTAGGTGACTTCGGATTGTAGTTCTGGAGACTTTCTGACCCCAAGACGTAACTAACTTCTGCAATTCTCCAGCTCTGATCCTTTGAGATTTTTTGGCCACTCGAACCATCCTCTTCATAGTGCGTTGATACAACATGGACACACGTCATCTTCTAGGTTAATTCATAACATTTCCAGTTGACTGGAACTTCTAAATTATTGCCCTGATGGTGGAAATGGGCATTTTCAATGCTTGTGCTATTTTCTTATAGCCACTTCTCATTTTGTGAAGCTCAACAACCTTTTGCTGCACATCACAGCTATATTGCTTAGTCTTACCCATTGTTATGAATGTGTTACCTCATATGTATACCCCAGTGAAACAGGAAGTCATGGTTGAACAATTTCCTGTTCCTAGTCACCCAGGTGTACTAAAAAAATGTCAAATAGCAATGGGAGTATACTTCAAATATATTTTTCTCATATGAATTTATAGGGGTGCCAATAGTTGTGGCACACATGTATTAAACAAAGATATTTTTTGATAAACCTGTGTTGTGTTTGCAATTATTTGATATCCATGAGAGCAGAGTATTTTTGTGATTTTTTTTTTTATTGTTATTTATTTATTTTTATTATTTATTTATTTATTTTTTTTTACAAAAGATCAAAAAGTTTCACAGCCTTCTTTGCTCATATTTAACAAGGGTGCCAATATTTGTGGAGGGCACTGTAGGTGACCTGTGATGATGACCTATCATGATTTGTTATACTGTTAAGAACAGTATGTGGTCTATGAAGTATACAGATCTATATAATCTATACAAATATCACTGATAGCACTGAATAAAGAGTTCTGGAAAAAAATCATGGAAAATGTAATTTTATTTTCCAGACCTTTGGAAAATGAAGGTTTTGGAAAAGTGGACAAATGTGCACATCGGGGGCCCAATGAATAAATCCAACACCTCTGCTCTAAGTCATGAAACATTTTTTTTTTTTTAAGCATACTGTAGGTCTGGGACAAAACCCACCAACATTTACATTATTTAAAACAAATTGTGGACAGTGTCGGTATATGCATTAATACACATTTTTATGGAAATACAAGCCAAAAATGGTTAATGAATTTTAAATTCATAAATTCAATTTCACAACTGTAACATACACAATTGCTTGGCCTCTTTGTTCAGCCCATGAAGGTGCAGCAGGATTCATTGGAGGAACGGGATGAAAGCCCAGAGCCACTCTACGAGGAGGTTGGTGACTTTAGCCTGCAGGTGCTGAAGTCCCTGGAGAACAGTTTTCTATCCAGTAGCCATAACAAGAGTCGGGAGGTGCCTCCACGCTCTGAGAGCCTCGGCCAGGGGAAGAGCAGGTCACTGGAGCGCACAGTTGTCCCAAAACTGACCCATTCTAGTGGAGGAGATGGATCTCTGGACACACTGATGCACGAGGTACCACGTGCCTCTTTAGAGCGCAAATCATGTACTTCTTCAGAAGAGCTGATGTTACATGAACTCTCAACACTTTTTAAGAAACCAGAAGATGATGAACAGTGATCTGCTGAGAGCCTGACCCAAGATGACCAGCTTCACCTCTATCGCACATCCTGAAGCAGAAACTGGCATTGTATTCTGCTGTCTGGAGGTGCAGTCCTGCTTAAAATTTTAAACATTTTTTAATGAGGATTTTGGGCATGGCTGTTGGTCATATGGTTGTATTATTTCACATACATAAAATGTACCTGTATTATAAAGATTGGACATTTTGCTTCATATTGCTAATATCTGTAATTCTTTTATGCGCTCTGTATATAACTGGTATGTAATATCATTTGGTATTTGACCTGCTTATGTTAACAAATCTGACACATTTTAAACAGTCTTGAAAGACCAAACTGAAACGTCTCAGTTTAATTTTTCATAATTAAGCTTTTAAAACTCACTGACTCAGTATCCTGTTGTTTTTTAATGGACTGCCAAATTCATTCATGATGTACATAAAATGAAGCCTTTATATAGCTGAATTTGGATGCATACATCCCAATTAATCCAACAGATGTTGCTAAAACTGCTTTTCAAAAAATTTCTTCAAATTGCTTTATTTTAAATGGGAAATTAATTAATGTGTAGTGTACTTCTTTCATGTTCAAGCTCTGGGACTTTTTTTCACAAGTACAATTTGTTGTATTTATTAATTTATTAATGCGTCTTCCAGCATTTCTCAGCATTCAGATACTGATGGATTTAATGGCTATGATATCTGAGAAGCTAATGTAAGAATTCTGTCCAGCTTGACTCTGGGACAGTAGAGGGCAGTGTAGGCTCAGTAAATAATGGCTTGACAATCATGAAATGTTAAATGTATTCCACTTTTCTACAGAGATTTACTGATTTTGCACAGTAACCTACAGGCTCTTAATTAAACAAATGTATGCTACTGTATAATTGTAATATCACCTGTATACAAGCAGTTTTGTTTGACTGCCATTCTTTGCTATGGAATACAACAATGTGCAGCTTACTCAGTATTTTATGACTTATTGTAATGTTACATGCCACTGTAAAGGATGAGTACTAACTCCAAAATGTTTTGATTTTGCGGAATCTTTTACTGAAACTGAATGAGGAAATGTTGAAATATATGAGTGGTTTTTGAAAATGGACTCAGTATTTTCCATAAAACAAAGACAGGTTGCTACAAGGTGTGCTTAATAGATGAAGTAAGGAAATAATCTATACCGATTTATGGTATATCTGGATACATTGAAGCATGGATGGGGTACATTTCCTGCAATAACTCAAAATATTAGTGACATCAACTGCAAAATAGATTTGAGCTTTTCTAGAGACTTAGAACAGCAAACCACCAAAGATACCTGCAATCTATAAAATAATATCAGAACCTAGTATTAAGGCTTTACTTTTTCTCAGCAGATGGCTCTTAAATGTACTACCACCAAATCTTGACCATAGTATTATAAGATTCTGTCTGAGTTAAAAATGAATTGGAGATAGAATCTTACAGGTGCATCTCAAAAAATTTGAATATTGTGGAAAAGTTCATTTTTCCCCGTAATTTAATTCGAAAAGTGTAACTTTCAAATATTCTAGATGCATTACACATAAAGTGAAATATTTCAAGCCTTTTTTGTTTTAATCTTGATGATTACAGCTTACAGCTTATGGAAATCAAAAATCCACTATCTCAAAATATTAGAATAAAGAATTTATAATACAGAAATGTCGACCTTCTGAAAAGTATGTTAATTTATGCACTCAATACTTGGTCGGGGCTCCTTTTGCACGAATTACTGCATCAGTGCAGCGTGGCATGGAGGCAATCAGCCTGTGGCACTGCTGAAGTGTTATGGAAGCCCAGGTTGCTTTGATAGCGGCCTTCAGCTCGTCTGTATTGTTGGGTCTGGTGTCTCTCATCTTCCTCTTGACAAAATTCAGGTCAGGTGTGTTGGCTGACCAATCAAGAACAGTAATACCATGGTCAGCAAACCAGTTACTAGTAGCTTTGACACTAGGCATTGGGCAGGTGCCAAGTCCTGCTGGAAAAGGAAATCAGTATCTCCATAAAGCTTGTCAGCATGAAATACTCTTAAAATCTCCTGGTAGACGCTGCATTGACTCTCGACTTGAGAAAAAACAGTGGACCAACACCAGCAGGTGACATGGCACCCGAAATCATCACTGACTGTGGAAACTTCACCCTGGACTTCAAGCAACTTGGATTCTGTGCCTCTCCACTCTTCCTCCAGACTCTGGGACCTTGATTTCCAAATTAAATGCAAGATTTACTTTCACCTGAAAAGAGGACTTTGGACCACTGAGCAACGGTGTTTTGAGTAAAAAGGTGTTTTGAGTTAATTAGCTGATTAGAGCTCTTCTCAGGTCAACATTGCTCTATTATAAATTCTTTATTCTAATATTTTTTAGATACTGGATTTTTCCAGTATCTCATTTCCATGAGCTGTAAGCCGTAATCATCAAGATTAAAACAAACAAAAAAAAGGCTTTAAATATTTCACATTGTGTAATGAAACTAGAATATATGAATTTTCCACTTTTTGAATTATATTACAGAAAAAATAACTTTTCCATGATATTCTAATTTTTTGAGATGCACCTGTATAATTCAAAGGTCATGAAAAGTAATACTAATTTTTTCCCCATACTTTGGTATCAAATGAAATATTCAACATCTGCTATGCACTGTTAAACCTAGCTTGACTTTCTTCAAAGATTACCTTACATTTTACGTTTAAACACTTCCAGAAATAAAGGTACCAATCTGTACTTTTCCTTGTTGCTGGGTTGGTAATATCAAGGGTCTTATCAATGTCTTTTGGGCATTCAGTATATATCTTTATAGGTTTATAGTAATTTAAGGTACATAACTGGACCTTAAGGACCAATGTTTTACTTTTAAATCTTTAAAGGTTATTTAAAGGTACACCACATACACCTTCCCAGGTTAAAAAATATGTACAAATATATTACAAATATCTACCCTTGATGGTACCCCCTGAGCGACCAGGAAAATACAGTGTGGTACCTTTGGTACTTGAGAGTGCATTTGGTAGGGGCCCTTATACAGAGTGATCTACAGAAGTAGTCTCCATCAAAACACATCCATGCTGTAGCACTCCGCATTATTATCAGTATTATTATATAATATTAGTATTTATAATATAAATAAGGAACTAAGTTACTGTGTTTTATAGGAGCTTTATCAAATACAAGATATGGGGGATTTGAAGGATTAACTGATCAATGAATCAAAAGTCTTCAGGAGAGATTTAACTTGAAAAGTAATCTCATTATCATGGCTTTTACCTGAAAACCTTCAAAGTAAAGCACAGTGAGGTGATATATTGCCTTAATTCTTGCCAGTTTTAGACCCAAAATGACATAATCTCTAATTAAAAAAAAAATCTTTTGATTTCATCATATCAATTTGATGCTCAGTCATGTACGTTAAGTTAAAAGAACATCTCAAAATTACTTATTTTTTACGATACTGTTTTTCATATTAAAACTGTAAAAAAGTGAAATACCTGCACAATTGATTGCTTCTTTGTAGTCACTAAATTATTTAGTAGCTTTTTTTCTGGCACTAAATTTATGAGGAATGTTGCACATTATAGGTTAAAACCATACTGTACCAATGAATGGCTACTGCGTTAATAACTATAAGCAAATATTGTGTAAATAGGAACTTTTTTGCAGCAAAACCCAACAGCCTTCATTGTGTTTTTTGTTTGAAAAGTGGTCTCTTACATAATATGCTGCTTTCTTTAATGACATTTTTCTGTAACATTTAATTTTGTGCTAGAAAACTAATGTTTGGGGATCTAAAATGTCTTTTGTACTGACTTGATAATGTAGAAGTCATAAAATAAAAAATCTATAACGAAATTTGTACAAAAAAAAAAATTGGGTGCCTAAAACTTTTACACAGTACTATATATATATATATATATATATATATATATATATATATATATATATATATATATATATATATATATATATATATATATATATATATATATATATATATATAGAGAGAGAGAGAGAGAGAGAGAGAGAGAGAGTACTTTGTAAAAGTTTTAGGCACTTGAGGTTTAAGCAATGACACTATAAGCAAAGCATCATATGTTTATTTATATATTTATATATATATATATATATATATATATATATATATATATATATATATATATATATATATATATATATATATATATATATACACACAGTGGGGGAAAAAGTATTTGATCCCCTGCTGATTTTGTACGTTTGCCCACTGACAAAGAAATGATCAGTCTATAATTTTAATTGTAGGTGTATTTTAACAGTGAGACACAGAACAACAACAAAAAAATCCAGAAAAACACATTTCAAAAAAGTTATAAATTGATTTGCATTTTAATGAGGGAAATAAATATTTGATCCCCTATCAATCAGCAAGATTTCTGGCTCCCAGGTGTTTTTTACACAGGTAACGAGCTGAGATTAGGAGCACTCTCTTAAAGGGAGTGCTCCTAATCTCAGTTTGTTACCTGTAAAAAGACACCCGTCCACAGAAGCAATCAATCAATCAGATTCCAAACTCTCCACCATGGCCAAGACCAAAGAACTGTCCAAGGATGCCAGGGACAAGATTATAGACCTACACAAGTCTGGAATGGGCTACAAGACCATCGCCAAGCAGCTTGGTGAGAAGGTGACAAAAGTTTGTGCGATTATTTGCAAATGGAAGAAACTATCAGTCTCCCTCGGTCTGGGGCTCCATGCAAGATCTCACCTCGTGGAGTTTCAATAATCATGAGAACGATGCGGAATCAGCCCAGAACTACACAGGAGGATCTTGTTAATAGAAAATCATAGTCACCAAGAAAACAATTGGTAACACACTACGCCGTGAAGGACTGAAATCCTGCAGCGCCTGCAAGGTCCCCCTGCTCAAGAAAGCACATGTACAGGCCCATCTGAAGTTTGCCTGAATGATTCAGAGGAGAACTGGGTGAAAGTGTTGTGGTCAAAATTGAGCTCTTTGGCATCAACTCAACTCGCCGTGTTTGGAGGAGGAGGAATGCTGCCTATGACCCCAAGAACACCATCCCCACCGTCAAACATGGATGTGGGAACATTATGCTTTGGGGCTGTTTTTCTGCTAAGGGGACAGGACAACTGCACCGCACCAAAGGGACGATGGACGGGGCCATGTACCGTCAAATCTTGGGTGAGAACCTCTTTCCCTCAGCCAGGGCATTGAAAATGACCTTAATGACTTGGAGAGGATCCCTCCTGAGATGTGTGCAAACCTGGTGGCCAACTACAAGAAACGTCTGACCTCTCTGATTGCCAACAAGGCTTTTGCCACCAAGTACTAAGTCGAAGGGGTCAAATACTTATTTCCCTCATTAAAATGCAAATCAATTTATAACTTTTATGAAATGTGTTTTTCTGGATTTTTTTGTTGTTATTCTGTCTCTCACTGTTAAAATACACCTACCATTAAAATTATAGACTGATCATTTCTTTGTCAGTGGGCAAACGTACAAAATCAGCAGGGGATCAAATACTTTCCCCCCCACTGTATATATAAACATATGATGCTTTGCTTATAGTGTCATTGCTTAAACCTCCAGTGTCCTGACTCCATCTGTCCAAAACTACTGCAAGCTCCTGTTAAATGTGCCTCAAATGTTGTATGAGGACTGTCTTTTTTTTCTTTTCTGTTTTTAATTTCTTTTAAAAAACAGACTTGGGGGGGGGGGGTGCCTTTCTTTGTAAGGTTGGGGTCCTAGAGAAGGGGGGAGAGTACAGACAAGCCTCAACAAGAGCTTAGGGGATTAAGTTCATTCTCACTGCCACTTCATCACCTCCTTGCTGCCCTCTGCCAGGGCTCTCAATGTGCTCCAGTGTTTTGTGATGGCTGATTCACGCCACTGAACAATTATAAGAACCATCGAATCCTCCAAAGGCAGCAGGAAAAATATCCTCAGGGTTGTACTCGCTCACGGAGAACAAGGGCAAAAAAGCTCTAAATCATGAGCTGGTGCGTGAGTTGCTTCGCTGCCGATGAACACTGAGTATAAGACCACTATAGTGTGCAGTTGCCCCTGCAGTCTAAGTGTACATTCTGGACTTCATAACTATTTCAATGGCTCAATTTACAGATCTTTTGATACATTAGAATAAGGATGTCTCATGATGTGCCAGTAGAGGGCGAATGGTTATTAGAGAAGTTAGAGAAAACAGAAAAGTCAAAAGTGATTGTATTTCGACACAAGTGGTACTTGTCCTGTCTCATCTCTGATTTCTTTCAGAATTACTTTTCAATGGCACATGTTGAGATGATGGACAGTTGTCAAGTGATGACACAAAGCTGGACCTTCTCATACTAGGCAACCTCTTGTGAGCAAACACTTGTTAAGTCTGCCTGTGTATGAGTACCCCAGCTCTGAAAAGCTTCATTGAGTCCATGGATGAGTAACCTCACGCACTTTGTGAACTGCTTGTGCTCTCTTCAAAAGGATCCGCTGGTGTCTCTTTGAAAGCGGACTCCCTCAGCGGCAGCACTCCACACCCATCTGACTGTATTTCAGGAGAAAGCCTCACACTATAGGTGCCTTATCCAATGTGGAGCTACAAAAAGGTGACAAAACCACAGGATTAACACCAAACAGTATCTTGTTTCAGTCTTGATGAGGCCAATTGGGAGTAATTGGGACTCTGTCTAAGTAGCATTTCTTTAAAGACAAGACGTCCTCTCAGATAACCTCCATTATAACTGTGCTTTGGCTTGGCCATGTTGTGAGTCACATTGGATTTAACCATTCCTTAAACCTCTTAAGCTGATGCAATAATATAGGGCTACTGAGGACAAGTGTTACTATAGTAACACAAATGTACATTTAGTGAAATAAATATGATAAGAACAGATCTCATATAGACTCATATAATTCTCATAGTAATCTCATATGAACACATACAGCAAGAATACTCAAATATGATCTGTTGTAGCACTGTTCTAGGATATCCTTAAAAACTCAAATCAGCTAGAATATAATGTTTGAATACCATACATTTTTTTGCTCATTCACATAATCATATTGATGATCTGATATAACCAAGGAAAATAAATAGATTTGACTGTATAGATCGAAAAAGGTTTTAGCTAAATCCACAGGCTCATGTGTTATTATTCTGTCCTTTGCACATGTTAATGAGTGTATGATTTGTTCGTAGTTAGTTGCCCAAACAGTTACCCACTTACACAACACTTGTATCCTGTTGGTTGGCCCAATTATTTAAAACAACTTGGGCCTGATTAGATGAGATTGAGTTATGCAAATCTGCTGTGAACTGGCATTGTTGCACACATATCCCAGGAGAGGTGCCCCTGTAAACACCATGGAGGCATTCTTCTCCTGTCCCAAATATCCCCCCAGCACCCAGTCCATAAATAAAGGATACGATAAAGGGGTCTAATCCCAGGGATGACCTCGCTTTGTCACGTCACCTCTACAGAGCTTGTGTGTGTGGGGGGGGGTGGCAGAGGGGTGAGGACAGAGGACAAAACCGCCAAAAAATGGGGAGAAGCACTCCACATTAAATCCACAACAGTGAACATCTAAGCTGTCACCTCCGTAAATGACCTCAGGGTTCAAATGGGGGAAGATGGGAGAAAAGGATACACTTTATAACTCAGATTTCAGGATAGACTTGAGCTTGGAATGCCCCAATCTTGTATTTTGGCTATGCAGAGTGTTGTTGGTGGCTTCTTCTTCGTACATTAATCTTCAACTCCCCCCTCCCTCCCCACACACACCCAGTGTGCCCCATCTCTTCTTGGCTGGCTCGCTCTATTGTAGCCAGCCTCATTGTAATGTGAGCCTGACTCCATCTCTATGCACCGGCAGGCAGGACTGTCTTTTCCTCTGTCCTGCAGTCCTTTCCTCCCCCCTCCTTCACCATTACCCTGCCTTAATTGCCTCAGACCACCAGTATGTAGCGGCTGCAGATGTCTCGCTCCTTAATTTGCGTAGAGAGCACAATCAGCCCCATCTGCTGCAGTTTTTACTTTCCACCACCAACTCCCCCCTCCACCACCACCAAAAAAAATCACCTCGGCACTCCCTTAAATCTCTGCAGTAAGCCCTTACCACCCCCACCCCCCCCCCACCCCCCCGCTGCCCCCCCTGCCCAATCAGTGAGAAAAAAAAACACAACTCCTACTCTTCCAAAAGAAAACCTTGTCAGTGGAGCTAGGATTGAAAGCCTATCAAAAAGCTATAGAAGAGTGCTTTGGTTTGGAAGGGCACAATCGAGGATTGGTGCGAAACGAAGGCCCCCTACCAGTTTACTGTTTGCAGCAGTACTCCCTGTCAGGACTCTGAAAAGAGGCTCAGGCCACAGAATCAGAGGACAGATGGGAGGACTTTGGGGAGGAATAATCAGGCTGCAGCACAGCCGATAAAGGTAATGCGTTTTGCCGCTGTTTATATAAAACAAAATAAAATACACAAGCATGAATCTCTTGAATGGCCTACGGCTACCTCCCCTTCTACAGGGCCTGCCGACTTCTACTATGTAAAAGAACATATTAAACTACCAAACCATCCTACATCTGTTATACATAGTTTGCTCAGATTTTTACTTTTTGACCAAACTTTAAGAAAGCAAAGACTGAATCAAATCTATCTTTCTTCTAGATATAGTAAAACTGAATATCTGATTTCATAAAACTTTTACACAGACATAGTCCAAAATGACAGATAAAACAATTACTCTTAAAGTGACACATGAACAGGATGGGCATTTGGATTGATGTCTCAAGCTTTTAAATACCTTTAGATTGCTCTAGGCTGGAGACTGAGGCCTGGGGAATGATTGATGGTGCATTGGAAACCAATAGAACTTTTTTTTGGCTCATTTTCATAATTTGGAGGGGTAACTATTGTTCTCTCAATCCCAGTTCTTTCTATTTTTAAGCCTTTGTCTCCACGCCAAAATAAGGCAGTGAGACGAGTAAGGCCACTGACACCCGCTCCAGCCTACATTGTGGAAGACTCAATGAGCATTCAAGTTAATTCATGTGTGTACTTATCCACAAGTTTCTTTCTTCTCTTTTTTGTCCTACTACATTTTCTGAATACCTTGCAGAACTACTGATAATATTTGATAAATGGTTTTAGTGATTACTAACAATGTCAAAAAGTTTTCTTGTATAAGTAAACTTTAATATAACTAAAGTATAACTCCAATATAATAAATTTAGCTACACATTATGTTCATGGAAGAAAATTAAGCAACATTTGGTGTAGGTAGAGGAGGATGTTTGTAATGAAACACTGCATTTAATCCCAATGTCAAGTCTAGACTGACTTTTTTTAAAATGTGATAATAAATCACATTGTAGAAAAACTGAGCTGTGAAAAAAGATGATCACATTTGCTCCCTGTCTGTGTCAACCGTAACAGTCCATTGACTGTGAACTGTGTGCTAAAGGCAGTGAAAGGCCATTGTGGATGTCTGTTTCGCATGTTAGGATGTGGCAGCCTCTCATGTCAGTCAGCCGCCCTGAAGTGCACAGAGAGTCTCAGCATCAGGGGCCCGGAGCACGCCTAGTTACCCATCTCTCAATGCAGTACCCACAGGAACTGGAGCGCAGCCCACTATGGACCACCGTCATGCTCCTCTCCAATTCATTGACAGTTTGTTCTCAATTACATTGCTTTGTAAAAAGGTGAATGCCTTTTTATCTAAATTCTTTGCTGCCATCTGGGGAGGGCTTTCATGGGTATAAAAGATGGCATTCGCACCATAATACAAATGTTTCGTCTCATACCCCAGTCCTTGAGGCTAAACTTGTGACAAAATACATTTCCTAGGGGAACAAGCACAGAATGTTTTGGAGTGCTATAATTTGGAACTCTAGACTGGTGTGTAGTATTCAAATAACCATTCTGATGCATTATTTTGGTGCCTACACTAACATTCACTACAGAGTTCAGTCTGGCACACCAGATGGCACTATTTAATTTCATACTCCTTCATTTCTGTTACTAAATAAACATCTAATTAAATTCCTACTGTATTAATGTAGTCATCATACTCATTTCATACTCATTATTGTTGTTATTTATTATTCCTTTCATAACACAATGTATCTGAAAAGATGAAGTAGTGCTGCCTGCATTCCTTGAAAACTTGAAGACAACTTTAGGCACCCTTTTACCATCAAATCATTTTGTATGTCAGGCAAGCCAAATAAGCACGTCTGTACCTACATGTCTAAACAGACATAATGTACCCAATAAGGTTTGCAAACAAATTTTCATGTCATGAGATCACAGAAAATCTAAGGATTTGTTTCTCAGCTGTGTTCTACTGGCAGTCATTATTACATGATCAAGGCGATAATTGTGCCAAAGCTGCTGGATTCCCTCTGAGTTAGTTGCAGTCTGGCAGGTGACTGCACACTCCACATAGGTGAGACACCGGCACAATTGTCATGGGGTTCCGGGCGCCTGGCTTGCTCTCAGGATGTGAAACCCCCACAGAGCCCGCTTTGCTGTGAAGCACCGCCTTTTGTTTGCCATTTGTTTACCTTGCTTGCCCAAGCCATAGTGGTGAGCACAATGAGGTCTAGATCAACAGCTTCTTGAATAGGCAGCGGCTTTTTTTATCCCTGCTCTCAGAACACTGGTTACCTCGGAGAGGCAGTGATTAAGAGCCCGACGGGCTATCGCCAGTTCAAAAGCACAAAGGCACTCCACTTATCCAATAAAAAGAGTCCAGCACTCTGCACCCTGATGCTGCATGCCCTCAGAAAGAGCGGCATGAGTACCGTTTAACAGAGTGTGGTTTTGGAATTCACTAACTTTGCCTTGAGTAGCATGAACATAACTGCATTCTTCTCTGGGAACTGATATGAAGATGTCTGAAAATAGATAGAAAGATGTATTTGAATGATAACTTGCATGTCAAGAAATATTTCACTTTTGTGTTTTATCATCTTTGGTGTTTTAGGATTCTGGTTGACCCTAAACAGTGAGTTGTGTGCTGCCTGAATTTGGGGGTTGGTACGGCTACATGGGGTTTAGAGGAGGTTTGGGAGCGAGATGCCAAAACCAGCTGCATGGCAAAAAACACCGCCCCTTCCCTGCTTCACGACAAAAGATGAAAGCGTATCCTGCTGGGTGGCATAGACTCCAGGTGACTAGAGCAACCTGATGGGTGAAGCCCAAGGATTCCTAAAGCAGAAAAAAAGGCAAGATCGAGTTGTATGGCAGTCATTGATGTAAAAAAAAAAAAAGGGGGGGGTTGGTTCCCCAGCCTCTTTAAACACCAGCAAATAATCCTTTCCTTCGCCAAACACACAAAGGGGTGGTTTTAAGGTGGCACCTCTGCACCCTTATCCTAACAAGGCAGAGTATTCTGGACCAATGCACACAGATTAAGTTTCACTGGAGAAATCAGGTTTTCTGATGGCTGACCTGTCTGACATTTTGTCTTTTCATTCTGTATTAGGGGAAGAGACAAAAAACAATGAGCCGTTCAGATGCACTGGAATGGCGTCCATTTTATTGTTATAAGACACACAAAAAGTGTTTTTGCAGTATTTTAAAATATTTAAAATACTAAATATTTCTCTATGCATAAAAAAACTCATAGGGAGGTATCTTGCCCCACTTAACAGTATGTATGAATTATTTACAAAATGTCTTATTTTATATGAATAGTTTCTTGCAATTTTCGCAATTTGTGTTGCTGGGTTACTCTAAAGCATGAACTAAAGGGCTTGATTTTCCTTCCAGTGCAAGTGAAATTAGCTGCTATATTGTTAACTTGTTTGAGTATAAGCCAAACTCATTTTTTTTTTTTTTTTTTTTTTGTAATAAGAAAGCCCAGTGATTTTTTTTATTGCCTCCCTCTTAGCACAGTCATATAGCCAACATGTTTCCTGACTTCAAATGTCCTGCAATATTTCTTGCAACCTAGTCTTGCAATAATTGCACTATTCGTTGTCACCCAGATGAGGATGGGTTCTCTTTTTGAGTCTGGTTTCTCTCAAGGTTTCTTCCTCATATCATCTCGGGGAGTTTTTCCAAGTCTCTGGCTTGCTCATTAGGGATAAACTTATAAATTTAAAATGTATCTCTTGAATTTACATATTTCTATACAGCTGCTCTGTGACAATGTCCATTATTAAAAGTGCTATACAAATAAAACTGAATTGAATTGAATTGCAAATGTTCACTATTTATGGCACTGAACTTAATCAAAAACACATCTAATGGCACATAATATAATGTATTCATTTTAAACACACCCCTCTTAGAATTGTGCTGTTAATTGGCAGCTTACTGCCTGAAACACACAATGCCATATTTACATAAAATACATGAAATACATAATGCCATACATAATGGTCACAGAAATACATAATGCCAAAAATTTTTATTTATCTTTAATAATCTTCTCTGATGCTACAATTAGAGACCTAAATATGCTAGTGTAATTTAAAATAATCAATTTAGATTGAATGATGTTCTCAATATTGTGAATTTGTAAGAGCTCACACAACTTAACTCAAAGGGAAAGTTCTGAATATTAAGGTCAAGGTGAGCAGCAGGGTAAGCCTTTTCTATTGCATAATTTGTGTGAAATTCAGTGAAATGCAACAAATTCAATTTAATGTTGCATTAGATTCAGTGGGAATGATTCCATAGTGGATTACAAGGAATTGGAAATTTTGTAGTATTTCTTTTAGATTATTCTATCTTCGATATGGTATGCCATAGCCACCACAGTCACCAAATCTCATCCCAATTAAACACCGCTTTTGGACCAATGTGTTAGAGAGCGCTGTCCACCAGCACCATCAAAACATCAGTTGAGGTAATTTCCATCCATCCGGTGTTCATCCATCCAGTACAGTTCCAGAGACTTTTAAAATTTATGACAAGATACACTAGGATGTCTTGGCAGCATACTGAGGCATTTTATGTGGTGTTTTCCTTGAATTTATTACCCATCCTTAGCTAGCTAGCTGGCAATGTCAGCAATTAGTATCTAATAACACTAATGCTAGTTAGTCAATGAATCAAGTAACAACTTTAATATTATTTTCCTCTAGGAAAAGAGGGATTTTGCTCTATAGATGCATGATATAACTTATAACTTATAATTTAACTTCTAAGGAAATCTTCCTGTTTTTCTCAAAATTTAATAAATTACTCTTCAGACAAATCAGTACAATCATATACATATAAACATAATGTGAACAAATAGCTCTTAAGTGTGCATATCTGAATCCCAACAATAAATGTAGCTACTGAATCATTAATTACCACTAAAATATGAGCGTTTACATGAAGGCTCTCTCCAAAATAAAGATAACAAATTAACTGATTTAAACTGATTTAAATTTAAATTAATTTCATTTTAAGGCCATTGGAGTGTCAATATATGTACTGTAATGGTTCCTTTCAGGCCAGTATTAAATGCATTATACAACAGTTAGTTCTGCTCCCCTAATTTGACTGGATAAGAGGTCCAAGTATTCCGAGAGTGTTGATATTTAGTATAACAGCACTGGTACATTTCACTTTTTTATTACTGTTTGTATCACACCCCTAGTCTGTGTTCACTACATAAAATTCCAGTTGTAACAATAGTTACATTGACACCATTACTACACTCACTATGGGCTGTCAGTTAGTCTGTGCGTTGCATGGCAACACGCAACCCTCTATCTAGCTGTGGCTTCTTTGCAAACTATTTCTGGTGATGAAGCAAAACTAAACAAAACTATTTGGCCATTGTGGCCATAGTTGTGCCTGACATGTTAGTTACTTCATATTAATTTCTTGTTTATAAAGCTGTGGTATAAAAGCAATATATACTTATATATAATATAAATCACACTTACAGTCATGCTGTTGTACTGAATATCAACATGTCTTTGGCCAAATCACAGCCATTTTTTGATATTCAATACAACAGCACTCTTGCTTGTGCGATATTCCTTAATTGTAAAATCAAGGTAGCTGAATCAGTGGAATCAGAACTACAACTAGTTTGTGTTTACACAGCAGACAATACGTAAACATTATGTAAATACGTAAAACAAAGGGTTCAGAAGTTCAAGAAAAATCTACCCTGCAAAAATCTTTTAGGATTGTTTCACTGGGTGAAAGGGTGCTGCTTCATTCTTTGTGCTCTATTGTGCCCCCTTGAATAAAGGTTTATGGCCTGTTCCTCAAATATAGGAATGTAATCGATATCTTAAAGAAGGTTATTTATATTTTTATAAACAAAAACAAAAGTTGCAATAACTAGCAGAAGGACTATTAAAGATGTCAAATAATTACATTACTCCTCTGACTTGTTTATTTGATACACTATATGGTCAAAAGTATGTGGACACCTGGCCATCACATCCATATGTGCGTATTCCAAAACCATAGGCATTAACACAAAGTTGATCCCCCCCCCCTTAACTGTTATAACACCCACCACTCTTCTGGGAAGGCTTTCTATTAGTTTTTGGAACATGGCTTCTGGATTTGTGCTCATTCAGCCACAAGGGCATTAGTGGTACTGATGTCAAGTGAGAAGGCCTGGTGGATTCAAGTGCATATTGGAGGTTCTCTTCAGATGGTGACAACAGAATAACATCAGCTAAAATATTAAAGAGATTTAAAGAAACTAATTAAAAAAAAACAAAATACTTCTAGCACCCACAAGAAAGCAGACACAGTTCTCATTATGTTCATACAGAGACCATATTGATAGGCTTTCTCCAAATCTAAAAAAATCCACAGCATATGAGGAATTGTTCCTGCACTGTTCCTCCTGAAACCCAGCTTCAACTATCGGATGGAATCTCCTCTCCAGAGTCCTGCCATAGACTTTTTTCATGCAACACTGTATCGACCACACAGCCTCAACCTTGACACCCAAATCCTATCCACCCCTGTATAGCCATGCTGCATGAAGGGTTCTACTAACTTCAGCCACAGAAATGAACTGCATTCTTGAATAAATAGC